>BSBK01001913.1:2062500-2565000 GCA_027943335.1 Chamaecyparis obtusa
CTTGAGCTAATGTGAAATTTAAAAATCTATCTCATATTAAATCTCCCTTTAAGAGGTTAAACTAGTATACTTATGCTTATTGCAACATGTGACAACTAGCGGTTAACTATAAAGGTAAGATTAATGAGTTCACTTTTCTTGACAATTAAACACAAGCCCTACTATATTTACCTTCTTTGATAGAAAGAGTGATCAATATTCTTTTATATAGTTCCAAGTATTATCATTTGGTGTCAAAGATGCAAATGTCACTCATAATAAGATACATCTCCAACTAAGAGAAGAGTATCAAAATGGCTATTACCAGGAAACCTTTCACTTGAGACAATATTTATGAATGACATTTATTAAATACTTTCTTCATATTAAAGAAAAGTTATAGCTCTCCTAAGTTCCTTTTTGGCATGGTAGGATTGTGATCATCCCTCCTCATCTACAAGTCAATATAATGCTCTCATAGTGCAATTATCTAGGCCAACTATTGCAAGCGCTTGACAATAACTCCATATAATCTATATAATTCTATTTCATTTAATATCTTTTGATGGAGACTAGAATTATTTTTATTCACTCTAATATCATATAAACAAGATAATTTTTTTGTGTTTCACCCCAATATGTGTGTTTCAACTTAATAAAGCAGAGACTTACCTACAAGACTAATTACTATAAATAAAGCATACTGCCATTAATGAATACCAATAACCCTTCATGTCTACCACTTCACACATGACTTTAAATTATTTAATTAATATAATTTGATTATTTAATTATCTTCAATTCCTATGGTTTGAAAGATCGCAAATTTCATCATCGACGAAGTTTTAAAGTTATTTAGTATGATCAAATCCACCAAACAACACTACTTCTAAAACGTACTATTGTGATTTCAACTTGACTGATATTAATCTTTATTCAATCATAATTAGTGGAAGTAAGAACTATTAAGCTGTCAACATTGCCATTAAATTATCTTATTTGTTAAGAGGTTTTATCTTGTATTTATATAATGTTGACTTCAAAGAACTATTGACAAAAGGCTTCAAGGAGATGTTAAACTGTTGGCAACATAACTTTTCCATGATTTGCTCAAAATGGCTTTCCTATTTTCATGAAAAACAATGGACAGGTGTGAGGTCTATTTCGACAATGTTTTTCTTGCATTCTATTCACATGTAGGTAACCAGTAAATGGACCTCCTTCAACAAAGTGGAAGCGACTACATCAAATATGATGGTAGGGAATGCTCATGTGAATAAGTAGGCAAAACATGTAAGCACAGATGAGGGACAAGCATGTGATCTATTTGATGGAATACCTCAAGGCAATACCATAATAGCAGTATTGCATGAGGCTTTTAAAATTAAAAAAAAAAGTCAAAGTTAATTTTGACTTCTTTTCATACAAATAAATTCATTAATATCGGTCATTTAAAAAAAATTATATTTATGCAAATAAGTGCCACGTAGTGGCTAGTACTTGCCTAATCAATTGTAATTATATTGTGAAATATAATTAGAATTTTAATATAAATTTATATAATTATAATTATTATAAATAAATAAATTGATATTTTGAACTAAATTTAATAAGTTTTTTTCTATTAAATATAGGTAGATCAAAAACAAAAAGAGTAATCACCGAGAGTATCAAAAGAAGAGGCCCAGCCTCACCGCGAACTCAGAGTATCATAGGAACAAGAAAGAAACAGGAGGAAGCAAATGAGCAACTAGTCTAAGACATCATGATGGGTATCAACCCAAGCAGTCCAGCCAAGTGGACCGTCCATCCAAACAATATTCTTACGCTCTTGAATTTGCGTAAGCATGAAAAGCTCATCTTTTCTGGAATTAATATTTTTCCTGATCTCTTCATTCAACCTTTTGCAAGTACGCTCAAACACTTGAAGATCATCGAGGTTCCTCCTCCACTCATATCCATGCTTTAACTCGTAGATGAAAAAGGTGGCGTGCCCATCTTTCAAGAATCTCCTCCTTTCTCAACCATCATAGTAGTGTGAACCTGAAGAATTTTTTTTAAAAAGTGAGTTTTCGAGAAAACTCAGTAAGAACTCTAAGGTTACTTTGATAACCTTTCCTCGTTCCTTCTCGCATTTCCAGATCTGCCAGAGGATGTTAGAAGACAAACATATTCCAAAAATAAATTAGCATCTTTTTTAAGTTCATCCAATATGGCCAGTGACAATTTCCAGAATATTCACATTTAAAGGGGTAATAAATACCAAACATGTTTCCAAATTTCTTTAGCAAAGATGCAATAAAAAAGGATATGTCTACCCGTTTCAGGAAGCCTGCAGAGACTGCAAATGTCAGTAGTGTGACCATCTTTTCTAATAGGGAGTCTATCAAGCAGAGTAAGCCATTTAAAGCATCTGATTTTAGGTTCAACAGGACCTTTCAGAGAAAGTCAAAATATTTTTTCCAAGCACCAGCATCAAGAGAGGAATACCAAACAACATTGATATGACTAGGAATACTTTCATTATGGTCAATAATTCTATAGATTTCTTGGCTTTGAGGCTAGCCATGATGACCCCATCCGCCATTTGCACTTCAGATACCTATGAGAATCCACATGATAGTCAGAAGGCATGTCCTTAGTAGCCTTGACAATCATATTATACGTCTTCTTTTGGGAGTTTGGAATATTAAATTTGAATTTGAGAATCATCCCAGCTGATGAGATTATTAAATTCAAAAAGATCAATATATTGGGAAATCCCCATCTTAGCCCACAACCTAGCAGAACATCCTTGGGAGAGGGCTAGGGGTTTACCAACCAGGTGCAGGTTCCACCAAATGGACCTTTCACCATAAAGATGCTTGCATCATGGAAGTCCTTATTGGTAATAAAGTTCCTAACATGATCCCAGGCTCTCCAGATGGATTTGAAAACCATAGAGCCTTGAACAATGACAGAAAAATTACCAACAATTAAGTCACAAAAAGGGAGATTTCTCCAAGTTCTAGCTTTTTTAGGAAAGGCCTCTTTCAATATTATGCCTTACCAACACCTTCCATGGATCGTTTCCATCCATAGAATGAATAATCCATTTGGCGGATAAAGCAATGCCCTGAGTCTTAAGGTCTTGAGCCCTAGCCCCCAAGGAGTTTGTCAGTATGGCACCAGTCCCAGTTGACCGCATGCATTTTTCTGTTACCTTTACCATCAGACAGAGGAAGTTCCTAATGGCCTTTTGAATCTCTAAAATTTGATAGGTACTGAACATCCAAGAAGAGGAGTAATATATGCTGAGGAAGACAACATTTTTTTACAAACCTGAATTTTGCCAGCAAGAGACAAAGATCTATTATGCCACTTATTCAGCTTCTTGTCAATTTTTCTTTAATCCAGGACCACATGTCTTTGAGGGAAGACTCAACAGAGATGGGATACCTAAATACTTAACAATCTTATGAGGTCCGCCCCATTGGAAATTATACTGATTGAACCAAATAAGAGGATCCTCTTCCCATCCAAGGCAATTGGACTTGGATTGGGGAAATACGAGGCACCAGAGATAGAGCTAAAAATATTGAGTTTGGATTGCAAGGCATCAAGGTTATTGTTGGAAAGCTCAAAGAATAAGGCAGTATCATCAGCAAATTGACAATTAATAAGCTCATCATTATTAGGAGAAAGAGGGCCCTCTACATCAGGGAGAGCGTATTGTCCCTGAGGATATAAAAAAGGGCTTCTAAAGCAATGACAAATAGAGAAAGGGGCTAAGGGACATCCCTGTCTGATGGACCAACCAAGGTGAAAGGGATCGGAGAGGGAACCATTGACCTCAACCTGGGCAGAAGCATCGTTAAGCAAAATGCAAACCGAATTACAGAAGAAGGCCAGGAATCCAAAAGCTTCCAGCATCATAATGATAAAATTCCACTCAACCTATCATAAGGCTTTTTCGAAGTCCCAGAGTAACATCACAGTATTCCGATGAGAACATTTCGCCCAATCCATTGCTTCCTAGCTAGTTATAAAGGTTTTCCAAGATGTATCTTCCTTTAATAAAACTAGTCTGGGTAGCGCAGACAAACTTCAGAAGGATATGAACAAGTCTGAGGGCCAAGATCTTTGGCAAGATTTTATAGGAAACATTAAGGAGGGTGATGGGCCTCCAATTCTTAATAAGGGCTTTATCCCATTTTTAGGAAGAAGTTTAATGATACCACTATTAATCTTAGGGCCAAGGGAACCCTTGGCTATAGCTTCAACATAAATGTCATGTAAATCCTACAGATCCAAACTGATATTGGCCTTATAAAATTCATTAGGGAGCCCATCAGGGCCAGGGGGGCGTATCATTATTGAGAGACTTAATAGCAGTTTCAACCTCTTCCACAGAGATAACCTGATATAAGATCGTAATAATCATCCTTATCCAATTTACTGGGAATAAGAAGCTTTACATTTATTCCTAAGATCCGCAGCCTCCATAGAGTCCTCAAAGGTGAAGAGAGTCCTGTAGTAATCGGCAAAAGCTTGATTAATGTAACAGCTTGATTAATTTAATATACTTTAATTTAAATATTAATATTTTGTAAAGAAAAAATAAAAATTATAAGCAAATAAATCATATAATTTTTTTACATAATTTTTTACATAAATAGTTGTTAATGTATAATTAATATATAATAAAAATTAAAATTTAAAAAATATGAATACGAATAAATATATATTATAATATCATAGGTTTTTATTATAAATTATAATACATTGTAAAAATTAATATATAAATTAGAATAATTCAAATACATAATTTTTAAATTTAAAAATATATTAAAAAAAAATTAAAAAAACTTCATGAGAACTTAACAAATAAGTAAAAAAAAACAAATTCTAAAAAAAACTCTTAGAAATTCTTAAAAACTTCTATAAAATCCTATTATAGCCTAAAAAATAGGTCTATAAGACCTTAAATGTTTTTAGCCAATCATTTTATAAAAACAGATGCAATAGTACATTGCTTAGGCCCATTATTAGTTTCTGTTGTAGGCTATAGAACTATAGGCACCACTAGTATCTAACTAGTGATTAAACTTTTCAATTCAATATTTTTAATAATATCATATTTAGTATTTGATAAGTTAGATGCAAAATATTTAACTTCAATAATTTACAAAAGTATTTATCATCCATCTAATTTTGCATTTTTCAATTTAATGACAAGTTTAACTATTATAATTCTCTTAATTAAAATTATTATTATTTATTTTTAGGCAAAAGTGGGCAAGCCACTATAATATTTTTTTAAAAAACTGATTCAAAAAAAAGTTCTAACCGGGAAAGTCTTAATACTATTTCTTTTCTTTAACAAAGTAGAATTGATTTTTTTTCCCCAACCAAAAATATATTTAACTTATCAAATTTTAAATACATTTTTTTTAGTTAAAATTGTTGACAAAAGTTTTTAAATATGAAAGGTCCATATAGTAGTTATTTTTTTAATATAGTATAATAGAAACAAGTGCCACTTAGTGGCCAAGTACTTGCCTTTAGTAATTAGTTTTAATTTTAATTTTTAATATAAATTTAATCTTAATTTTAATAAATTTATTATAATATATAAGATATTTTAATTAATTATATAATTATAATTTTTTATATAATGATAATTGTAGTAATAAATAATTTTAAAATTATAATTATATAAACAATTATTGATTGCAAATTATAATTAATTTAAACTTTAATTTTAATTTTATTTGTAAATATAACAATAGTGCTAATTTTATTTTATTGATATCTATTTTTTATTACATATGATTAATATTATTGTATATATAATATTGTATTATTATATTATACATAAATTATAATTATAAATATAATATTATTATTTTAATTTATATTATAATCTATATTATAATAATAATATATAATAATTTATGTTAGAAGATTATATAATAAAAATATATATTATTTTTATTTAACATTTCCAATTAATTATAAAATAAAATATTTATTTACTATGTTTAATTTAAATTATAATATTTTGTAAGGGAAAATATATCACACATTTGTTTACCTAAATATTTATTAATGCATAATTTACATATAATAAATTTTAAAATATTTTAAAAATATATATAAATGAGAATAAATATATATTATATTATATCATATATTTACAATATTTTTATTTACAATAAATAACAAACATGGTAAATTTTAATTGGTTCACTCTTGTAATAAGACTTCAAATGATTTAGCCAATGAAATGATAGAAAAATGATCTAACTTTACAAGAAATTTATTACAAAATACAAAATCGAAAAAATTCTAATTGGTCTAAAGAGTTTTATTTAATCACTAGTTAACACTAAAAACTCAAAAACGATGCAATAGTACTTTACTAATAAGAACCATACATTAATTATTGTGATATTATTTAAATTGTACATTTAAATTTTAAGTTTAGCTTTGTTTTCAAAATATATTAATATTTATTAATTATAAATATCTAGACCACCTAAAAATTTAGGTAAATAATTTTTTGATTAAATATAAAAAAAATTTAGCCCTCTTAATACCATTACAAGAATCAATTATTAAAAAGAATTGGTAATAAATTAATTAAAAAACTCCTTTTACATCATCTAAAACATTTTATTTTTAGTTCCTACCTAGAACTATAAGCATCCAACTCTCTTTAACATTTTATTATTGTTTTGTATTTTAACCTAACAGATTTGAGATATTTTTTTCAATGCAAACAAAATTTATTAGAGAATGTAGAAAATGTTTCTATCCACTTTTTACCCATTATCTTCATTTTAGAATTCATGAAATGGAATTTAAAATTGAGTATTTTTTTAGAAAAGAATTGGTTGTATATTCATTTATTTAGTTAGATATTATTTTATATATTATGTGGTAATTATTTTTTAATTTTTATTATACTTATTACATTTCATTCTTTGTGAATGTTTTCTTTAGAAAAATTAACTTTTGGTATTTTTTTGTTAGTAGTTACTTTTTTAACAAATTAAATTGAAAATATTTTTTTATTTAAAACAAATATTAATATTTGTTAAAATTTATACATTTTAAAAGTTCAAAGTTAAAATTTACTAATTCTTTAAATACTTCCAAACTATTTTCTAATGTTTAAACAATCATGTCACTATTTTGGTACGAACTTTGTTGATATGCAACCTTGTTTTGGAGGCAGAGGAATTTTTTGGTCGAAGTGTATAGTTTTGAGGAAAAAAGAAGGGGCCCACGTTTGCTCTATTGTAGTATAGTGGTTGGTAGAGTAAATATCTATGGAAAAGTTGGTAAATGACATTTGTGGTAATGGTAAATGTCGTATGCGACAGTGGTAAATGCGATGTGATTTTTTTGAGCTTGCATTATTTTTATTCTACAAGCATGAAGCGAGAATGAGATGGCAGGGCTGAATTTGAAGTATTGGGAGCGCAAAAATTTTACTAGAGTTTCTCTAAATTGATTAAATATTTTTTATTATTTAATTAATTTGTGTCTTTCTTCTGAATTCAAGTTTCAAATTCATTATTTCCCCAATTTCATAATTGAATAATTTTAACTAATTATTTAATTATTAGTTTCAAATTAATATTCTTTAGATATTCCTTAATTATTCATCTGAAAATTAATTAAATAGTTATAATTATTTAACTAATCTCTTGTCTATACTTTAATTAAATAATTGTATTATTTAATTAATATTTTCTTCATTATTTTTTATTAAGGTAACAACGGGTTTTGAAAGGGCCTTGAAACCCTTTACAAACTAGAAGCAAGAAAAAACATTAAAAGCATCGACAAGACAACTACTGTCAAAAGAAAATAACATAACCAAAAAGAGCAAACCCCAAGATATTACAATAAAAGCTCCTTCCTCAAAAAGAGCAAAAAACTACCAGCACACTGACCAACAAACTGACACAAAAAACCGCCCAACAACACAAATCAATCTAGCTTGTTGAGGAACTCCTCAAAGTCCACTAGTAGGGCTTGCATCTTCTGGATATATTTTCTTCATTTTTATTATCACCATAATTTAGTGATAATTTCAATTACTTAACTAATTCTTCTAAAATTGAATAAATGACTAATTTTTTTATTTCTCCAAGCCAAACTAATTCTTCCTAAAATAAATACATTTAAATAATTTATTGATTTCCCACATGCACAATTAAATAAAATTTCCAATTTATTTAATTCTAATTATTCTTGTAGTTCCACTTTTTTTCTAACTAATACCGACTTTTAGTCTGACTAACCAATCTATTTTGTCAACTGTCCAATTACCCTTTTTAACTAATCAATCAATTTAGTCATTTGTCCAATCAATTTAGTTCACTCACAATCAAATGAGTTGACTCTCCAATCTATTATGTTATGCACCCAATTGACTACCAAATTAGTCTCACTTCTGTAGTTAATCAAATCAATCAAGCCTAGTCATCTTGTCAATCAATTCCAGATATCTCCTCAATCACACAACCCTGATTGAAGTCCAAAATTCTATATAATGAGAGCTAATTCTCATAATTGACAATCACAATCTTGAATTCTTGTGTTGTCAAATTGAGCAATATTCAGAGTTCACACTTGTATTGAGAAGGAGAGAACCAAGGGATGAATCTGGTTTGATTGCATTGTTATTTTATTGATTTCATTATTGTTTACATGTATTCATTTCTTTTATTCTCTTTTGATGTTTAGGAGTACTAATTACAATAATCTAGATCTTTGTGGTTGGATCTTATTGGTTGTTGTAGGTTCTTGGACTATTTTACCCCTAGGACAAAATGGTGAACCTGATGTGAAGCACCAAATGCTTCTTATTATCTTATTTTTTAATTTTGTATGCAGTTACATAAAGATATGACATAACCATACTATCTAAACAATAGCTCTACATGTTTCAATGTAGAAATTGCTTCCTATTTGTTGCACTCATTCTATAATTTCTATAAGTTTTTGGGTCATTATTGTGTGTGTGAATTTTGTACCTAACTGTAGACACAACACTTTGGAATAGTAAAACATTAGAGGTTAGCAGAAACTGAAATCTTGCAATAGAATGAAAACTAAACTAACCAGGTGATTTACTGCCTTCTAGTAGGTGCGAGTATGATCTTCTCAAATTAGACCGAGACCAGTGACATTGACGACACCTAAATGAAGGATTTGAATGCAAGATAGCAATGAAGTAATGAATGCAAATTAATCTATATTTTTGGGTTTTCTATGCAATAAGAATGAGAAATCTGGATATGAAACTATTCTAGAATGAAATTGATCTATGAATATGTGAAGTAAGCTAACAATGATATGAAATAAAACTAAAATGAATTGAAAACAAGATTGATCTCACAAAAAGTTGTTGATTCGCAAGAAGCTTCAATTCTTCAGATGTCAATTCACTAGAGTAAGTATGCAAATTCTGTGGATCTGATGCAAATTTTGTGGATTCTATGGATTCTGTGGATGATTTGTGAAGAGCTGAGCCTTGATTTTATAGAAATCCAGGGCTTTGAGGATGCATTGAAAAAAGCCATAAATCACTCTTGATAAACTTAGGTTGATTTTTGAGTTAACAAGAAATTAAGAATAAATAATTCATAAAATCATGCAAAAGCGGTTTTTATCTCAAAATAGAGCTTTAGTTCTCTTTTTCAACTCATCATCAGATGTTGAGTTTTAGAAAGTTTACAAATTGAAATTAGCAATTGTTTTAAAGTTGACTGCTTTTATGATTGTGCATGATTTAATATGAATTAATTTAATAAATAAAGTGATTTATTTTCCACTTAACTGATTTTTAGAATTAAAAATAACAATTGATTTATTGGTTAATCAATTATTAAATCAAACTTTATTCCAATTAAATCATTAAATTTGACAACTTTTATTTTAAATCAATTAAATAAATATTCAATTGATTGTTTGTAGGAGTTTTGATTTATTGTCAAAATAAAAACAATATTAATTAGGAACAAATGCAATTAAATCTAATTAAATAATTAAGTGGCAGAATTAAATTAATTAATTAAATATTCATCATATTCAATTAATCAACTTTAGGATAAATAATAATATTTAATTAAAGATAATTAGATAAATTAGGAATATTTAGGAAATATTCCCCGATGCAAAATTAAGATAAAATCAATTAGAATTCGATGATGTTCAGATGTGCCTTAGGTTAGGACTTTGATGTCGATTTCATTCGAATTGAAGATGTAGGAGGTTAATGAACCTATAGCCCATTTTTGGGGTATTACATTTTGCCCCTCTTTGAATTATTGTGCGAAGCACAATGGTTCAAAGACAGTCTATGTATGATGTTTAAAACTGATGTTTGAAATTGAAATTGATTGAAATATTTCAAAGATATTAGGTCCTGAATGACCAAAGATAATGTTAACTATAATAGAAATGAACCGATGATTGCGAAGAAGTGTCAAAATGCCTGATTCTGAACCTTATGATTGCGAAGAAGTGAGTGATTGATTCCAGACCCGATTGTCGATAAGAATCACATTGGTATCACATCTGAACCTTTTAGTTATGAAGAACCAAGGAAATAACACTAATGAACCGATGGTTACGAAAAACTAATACAGTTTACAAGATTAAGAGAATACCAGATTGATATGGATCTCGATGAATCTGATATGCCCCAAGTGATGATTGATTTGAGCGATGAGGTATTTTGATGAATCATCAACTAAACGTGGTTGTTGTCTTGATTACTGAGGAAAGATATGATTTCAGCTTTAGATTACAAACTTTGAATGATATGCAATACTTGGAATGATATGCAATACCATGCCCCCTTTGGGATTAAAATTGAAATCTGACAAGAAAAGTCAGCGTTGATAGTTTAGAAGCATGTTAATTGATTGGAGAAGTGGTTAAACATGTTCAAGAATGCATTCTACATCGTTTAGAGGTCCTGGAGACCAAGTTTGACTAGGTGTGACCATGAGTTAACCATGGTTGACCAAGTTGAAATTTTGATAGTTTGACATAAGATAATCAGTTAAGTTGAATTCTGGATTTCTTTGATGATTGAAGGTTGATTATGCAAGTAGTGAATAATATAAACAATCTTAGATTTCCATTTTGATCCTGAAAAAGGATTCTACTTGCTGTTTCATTGGAGGAACCTTCGTGTAAGATTCAGCTCTTGTAGTCATGTTTAGCACTTTTGTTTTTGAAGAATCATTTAAGTGTGCAAGCAATTTGTGAGATTATGCAAAGATGCAAAATGAAATGCAAACCCAAGACCTAGGACCTAGTCACTGATCATGTGTCGATTTGTTATCATCATTGAACTTTTTAGGTAACCGGATAAATTAATACAATGCCCACTAGTTATGAAACTATAGACATATGAATATCGATTTGTATGCTCATGAATCAATACAACACCCACTGGTTAGGCAACCATGGACATATGAATATTGATTTTATTTTCAGAATGTCAGATTTGATATAAGCACCAAGGCATAAATGCCATGATGACCTGAATATCATGTCCATTTTGATATAGCAATTTGTATAAGCATCAAAACATAAATATTGTGATGACTAGAATATGCCTTGCTTAACAAACACATCAAGTAGTCAAGAGATCATTCTAAATCCAATGTGAATTACCCTTAGTGACCCTTTATCATTCACATCCTTAGGCAAGATCATGTTTCATAGTCAGAGAAAGAACTCACTCAAAAAGAAAATAGTTAGATCAAACTTCCTTGAATTTTTCGGGTATCAATGGTCGAGGTACTCATGACCATCCAATTAGAGATAGAGGCTCTTATAGACGGACACCATTTCAATCCATAATTTCCAAAGTTGTTAGATTTTCACATACAAGCAAAAAATAAAGAAAAGATTATGCCCCTAGTCATCACTCTCTAAATCCTGTAAAGGACATCATCGAAGAGCTCGAAAGGATACAATATGCAAAAATCTCAATGCGAATCAGTAAGCATACAAGGAGATAAAAGCATGTAAAAGGCATAGATTGTTTTCAATTTGATGTTTGATTGTGTTGTTGTAGATGCAGAATCCTTTGTGGAGACGAGACAGATTGACTGACTCAAATGAAGCTTCAAAGGACTCTGACTGGATATGATACGTCTAAGATACATTGGAGGCCATAAGATATGACTTTGATTTCCCCCAAGTTTGAACATTGATAGGATATAGATGCTTTAGCTGATTGGTGTACAGACTGACTTATTGAAAATAGTAATGCAGGAACAAACCGGGAGATAAGTACAAACTAAAGCAAGACTGAAAGCTAGGAAAGACCAAGATTGTGCTGATAGATGGAGCATTTTGAAACAAGTGGCACCCATTTGCCGAGTTTTCACCATCTTGGCAGAGATTCTATTTTTACTACCAAGGTGCCTGTTTCCAGGTTTTCACCAAGGCACTTTTTCTTTTTCTCATTTTTTTTGTATTTTTCATTTTTTCAATTTTTTTGTTTTTTACTTTTGATATTTTTGGTATTTTTTTGGGAATCATCAAGGTGCATATTGCTAGGTTTTCACCAAGATGTTCATTTTTTCAGGACTTTTTTAGATTTTTAAGATTTTTTCAGGACATTTTACCATGGACTAAACGCCTTAGGCATAGAATTTCTTCAAATGGAGAATGTTGATTGGTTCTTAGAGCTGTTCTCCTTTAGTCATTGAGAGTTGATAGGTACCAGAGCCAAAAGTAGCAGTGATAACAAAGGGACCCAACCAATTGGGTTCAAACTTCCCCTTGCGTTCTCTAAGTGATTGATTTTTAGGATTCTCTCTCAAGACTAGATCGCCAACTTGAAATTCTCTATGTCTGACTTTCTTGTTGTAACCTCTAGACATTCTCTTCTAATATACTTTGAGATGATCATACGCTACTTGTCTGCTCTCATCTAGTAGTTCAAGTTCTTGCAATCTAGACACTCTGTAGTCATCAACAGTTACTAGACCATGCATTCTAATTTTTAGTGATGGGATTTCAACCTCAATAGGTAGTACCAATCAGTATGTAAAAATGATGCCCCTAGATAGAATGGGCATCAAACTCCCAAGAAAGATCACATCGTGTAGTCCCAATGTCTAGCAAGGTGGAGAACAAGAGGGATTATCAAGCTAGTGGAAGAGATGGAAGACAATAGAATGAAGGAGAATGAAGGGAAGAAATCCTCAAGGGAAAAATCCTCAAGAATATCTAAGCTAGGAAAAAATTGTCATGTAGAGCACATTGGGACAAGCAAAGAAAGGCCAGCATAGGATAAGTCACAAAATCATAATGCAAAAGTAGGAAAGGATGTAGTCCAAAGGAGTAGACATGTTAAGAGGTTTCAAAGCATCATGTTCTACTCTTTTTTTATTAGATCAAGACCAAAGGGGAAAAGGATAGCGAAAGGCTAGAATGAATGGAGGAAAATAAATATGAAGGCTAAATAGGAAAGTAATGAAAGCAAGATCATCGTAAGATAGCTCACAAGATAGGCAAATGTTTGTGTATAGATCAACATTGTCAAGATCAAAGAGAGAAGATGGAATGGATGAAATATGTAGAAGAACTATGCATGATGCCTGATTACCAGGTTTTCATCATGGTACTTATCCAAGGCACCACAAGGGAGTGGTTTTCACCATAGGATGAATTTATCTCTCTTTACTTTTGATACCAAGGCGCCTATTTTCAGGTTTTCACCAAGGCACATTTTCAATTTTTTAAAAATATTTATTTATTCTTTTTTTTTTTTAGAAGAAGGCAAGCTCTTTAGATAATGCTCCTTGAAAGGATAAACCATGATATGCCAAGGATTAAAAATGATATGTTCAAAGATGCTAATAGGGAAAGGAAGATGGAAGAGAAAAATGGAGGATAAGGTTTTATGTAAAGTGAGTGAGGTTGGAAGATAGGAGGAATAGGAAAATGAGGAAAAAGGATAGAAGGTAGGAGGATAATGAATGGAAGGAATATGAAAGGGTAGATGGAAAGGAAGGCAAGATCAACATCAACACACACCTTGAAGGGTGGTGAGAGGATGGAGGAAATGTGAATGAAGGAATGCGTGAAGGAATATGGTGAATGGATAGCAGAGGTTGTGGTTTAGGTGCATGGAATGCAAGAATGTTTTTGGAAGAAGATGAAGTGGAAGTCTTTGGAAGCTTGAGTGTCAACTTCACTTTTTGCTCAACACCAGAATCTTTCAAGAGAGACTTTGGAATCCATATAAACCTAGGCTTTTCATTTCTTTTTGATGATCTAGAAAGAATATCTTTAATGATGGATTTTGGAACCCATACTTGTCTTGTAGTTTTTTTCTTAGATATCTCTTTTGACTTTATGCCTCCATGTCATTTAGAGGAGACATGGTGATCTTCTTTTTTTGATGGATTCTTGTATTGCTTCTTTTTTTTTATATTGAACATTCAAGTTACTTCCAAAGGACTTGGGACTTGTGGAAGAAGAAGGATATGACAGGTTTAGATGGGTGGGTGGATGAAAAGGATTCAAGGGTGTGCATCTATGTTGATCTTGAGGAAAGATGGGAGATGGAGGGATGTAAGGACCCAAGATGGATGGTGAATTAGGAGAGTTAGGAGGGGAAAGTGAAGGGACATAAGGACCCAAGATGGAAGGTAGATGTGAAGCCCTTAGTATTGGTGGAGGAGGTCCAAGGATGGACATGGAAGATACAAAAGGATAATCAATAAGTTTATCATCATCTGTGTGACAACCAAGGACATCAACATCTTTAGAGTGAGCATTAGGATTTTCAATAGGATCATGGACATCTTGAATATGAGCACCTTCTTTGATAGGATTTTTCAGAGCTTGCAAAGACTTAGGAAGAGTACAAAGTGGAAGCGAACATGGAGTGGTAGAACAAGAAGATGGAAGACTTTGATCTTGACAAGGATCTTTGGATAGCATAAGCGCATAATTTTTCTCTTGATTTTCAATAGGCTTAACATTGGAAGTAACAACACCATTTTTACCAACCTTAATGGAAGTATCATCTTTGGAAAGTGCAAGTGTAGGAAGGTTATTTTGATTGTCAATAAGCTCAACAGTGTAAGTAGTAGCTTGATCTTGCTTAGGAGAAGACTTAATACATGGTGGAATGAATGGGAAAGGGCATGCAGGATCAAAAGAACCATGAAATAGATAAGAGACTTCATGAAAAGGATTGGATGACATGGAGGGTTCTTAATCTTGATCTTTCTTTACGTTCTTTTCTTTATCATTTTTAGAGTCCTCTTGACATGGAGCCATTTCTAAGGACAAGGAAGCATGTTGGGATTATATGGAAGACTTTGGAAGAGATGGTGGAGGACTAGCTAAAGTAGGCATCATAGCATATAAAGGCTTAGGCTCTTTAGGTTTAGCATTATTAAAAGTATTTGCAGCCAAGTGAAGGTTAGCTTGAGTTTCTTTAAGAGGTAGCCCTTGAGGATAACTATAGGAAACCGCATGAAAAGTATTAGGACCTTTGGTGGATGAAGGACTTGTGAAAGATTTGATAGGCTTGGAAGCTTTAAGAAATGTATGGGTATTGGAGGAAGTAGGGGATGGAAAAGAACCATCAAAAGACAAAGGTTCAACATTAACATGATCTTTCTTGAGAGTGTAATCTTTATTTTTAGTATGAGAGTTCTTAAAGGTGAGATCCTTATAGTATTGACATTTATAATCAGCGTGGTAAGCTTTCTCTTCTCCAAGTGAAGTAGATGTATCATCTAGGTATTGTGCATAGAAATCATCAAAGTCTCTTTCAAAATCAGAATCATATGGATCACCATCACGATCTATCCAATGTGACGTCCCATTTTCAGTAAGCATGAGCACACGATGAGGAGGACTCTTAGGAACAGAGGTATCATAGGTATCATTATATTATCCGTCATCATAGTCATCATAGTCTTCAAAGATAGGTGTGTCACTCTCCATGGAAGAGGTATCATAAGGGTTATCATGTTTCTCATTATGGTATGTCTTGAGAAGAGAAGTAAGACTCTTGGGAGAAGTAGAAGAGGAATGAGATCGTGGAGAAGAGGAAGGTGAAGACCCAGTGGAGGAAGAAGACTTGGAAGATGAGGAAGAATGAAAAGAATTAGAAGATGAAAGATGTTTGGAAGAAGAAGGTCGTGACATGACCATGCATATGATCCTAGCAAAGGCATCTGATTCAATCAGTTTTTTCTTTATTTTCATCATAAATTTATCACTCATGGGCTTTT
Organism: Chamaecyparis obtusa; assembly: GCA_027943335.1. NCBI lineage: Eukaryota > Viridiplantae > Streptophyta > Pinopsida > Cupressales > Cupressaceae > Chamaecyparis > Chamaecyparis obtusa. Next base: position 2,078,766 of record BSBK01001913.1, read on the forward strand.
TGGAATAATACTCTTCAAATTGAGCAATGAGTTCGAGATCATCCATTTTCAAGAGAGGTTCCATAACAAGATAGATTAAATTCATGGTTCTGGAAGAGGAGGAATCAAACATGGAAGTGACAAAAGAGATGAATAGAAGAAATAAGACTAGATAATAAGAGGAAAAGAATCAAGAAGATGTGAAGAGTTTAGGAAGAAGAGGAAGAATGGAAATGGGAGACTAGGACGAGATGGGAGATGTGGAAGAAAGAAGACCAAGAGTCATTTTGTACAAATTGATACCATTTAAGTTCATTTGGATGTTGAGCAACATGTCATAGCACCTGAGATTTGACCCAGACTGACCAAGGATGACTAGAAATGACAAGAATCAGTTCGCTATTTTGACAGAATTTGGGAATAGGCTGTAAAAAAATGGATTTCTGACAAATTTGACCAATCTCTGACAACTTTGATTTTGGCTTTCATACGAGTTTTGAAATTTTAGGATGACTTTTGACACCAGAAAGGATTTTTGCTTCAGATTTGCAATTTTTCAATTTTTTAGTATCAGTTTGTTTGCAAATTTTTCTGTCCAATTTTTGAAGATCCGTGTAAAAGTTTGTTGCAAGTAACCAGAAGATATCAAGCACGCAAAACAACAAGAAAGGGAAGAAAGAAATCATTTGAAAATAATGAGCAAGGGCAAAAGCAACCTTGTGCATGAATAAGCAATAGTGACTTATTGTACTAATCCCTAGAATTACTACTTGTGTATGTTCCAAAAAGTTTTTCAATAACGCACATATTCCTAGAAAATGAAAAATTGGCCTCACTAGGGTTTGTAGTAATGGTCTGACTCTGCAACTTTTGTGATCTCAAGAGGGTGAACTCCAATCCAGGTGCACTGGGGTTTTGACATAGTCTGAGAATTTAATCAATCAGGAGCTGCTAGGGAGATCTGATAGCCCAACAAGAGACCACACCTGTGAAGATTTTCTCCACAAGGACATTTATATAGCGGTTGTTGCTACCATGGTGAAAATGGCTATTACAGCTTGAGGTTCCATCCACATGGTTGACCCAATTAAGGGAATGTCCACTACGGTTAACCCTCTTTAAAGGCGACTCACAAAAGATACCACATGGAGACTGGTTCCAGATTCAAGGATTTGAGTTTTTGATACTACCCAAAAAGGGAGTAGAGCATAATCCTTTAGCCTTTTCACTTTTAACCAAAACAAAGCAGACAAATTAATCTGACATGCTAAGACTAAGATTATCTCACAAAGATCTATGACGTCCACCGCTTATGATCTATCAACCCCTCCGGAGAGAGAATGTATCAATCAAAAGTTGAAGACACACAAATCTAGTAGAACATGAGACACTCTCAGTATCCTCCCTACCTACAAGAGCTCCTTCATTGAGAAGAGTTTCACTGAAAACCCACTCTCTCAAGAACCACAAATAGTGTTCATAGGGCCTAATTACTATGTGTAACAAATATGCAAAAAACAAATCTATGTTCATTTTAGAGCTCAAAACTGAAGTGTGAATTATGAAAGTTGTAAAGGCACTCAAGCTTGACACAAGAGAGTTTTTTTAATGTCCCAAAATGAAGTTTTATCAGATGTAATAGAATACATGAGTTCCTCGCAACGTGCTTAGTAGATTTTACCTATTTTAGCAATTTTTGAGCATTTGTCTTCTATCTTTTGTACCCACAAGACGTACTTGCACCCGCACCTGCAAACCACTGTTATGAAAAACTTACCTATTCTTGTACATGAAACCCAATGTTATAAAAATTTATCAAAAAAAGAAACACAACTTGTCAACCCCACGTGGTAGAAAATCAAGTTAGTCAAATATAATATGTCATTTGATAATCAAAAAACCTATTGTCATAAAAAATCAGATTCTGACCAGTCTACACTAAATCAACAATAACTTTTAAAAATAAAAAAGAAATTAATCCAAACCAATGAAAAATGAAAGCTAACTCAAATACCTTTCCATAAATATAAATTTTAGATCTGTATCATGTCATATGTGCATGTACCAATAAAAACATCAGTCAGATTTCATAAAATTAGGTTCAGACCAGTCTTCACTAAAATGATCATAACTTTTCCAAATCAAAACAAAATTAATCCAAAATAATGGAAAATGAAATCTAACTCAAATACCTTTCCATAAATATAAATTTTGGATCTGTATCATATCATATGTGCATGTACCAATAAAAACATCAGTCGGATTTCATAAAATCAGGTTCAGACCAGTCTTCACTAAAATGATCATAACTTTTGCAAATCAAAATGAAATTAATCCAAACCAATAGAAAATGAAATTTAACTCAAATACCTTTCCAGAAATATAAATTTCAGATCTGTACCATATTATATGTGCATGTACCAATAAAAACATCAGTCAGATTTCATGGAAAAACAGCCCAGAAATTTATCACAAAACTCACAAAAATTAACCTTGTGGTCGTGGGTTCGAGAAAAATGATAGAAATTTGATAGAATAGAATGGAAACCTGTTTCAGGGCCCCATAGTGGGCACCAAAAATGTGTGTGTGAATTTTGTACCTAACTGTAGACACAACACTTTAGTAAAACATTAGAGGTTAGCAGAAACTGAAATCTTGCAATAGAATGAAAACTAAACTAACCAGGTGATTTACTACCTTCTAGTAGGTGTGAGTATGATCTTCTTAGATTAGACCGAGACTAGTGACATTGACGACACCTAAATGAAGGATTTGAATGCAAGATAGCAATGAAGTAATTAATGCAAATTAATCTATATTTTTGGGTTTTCTATGCAATAAGAATGGGAAATCTAGATATGAAACCATTCTAGAATGAAATTGATCTATGAATATGCAAAGTAAGCTAACAATGATATGAAATAAAACTAAAATGAATTGAAAACAAGATTGATCTCACAAAAAGTTGTTGATTCGCAAGAAGCTTCAATTCTTCAGATGTCAATTCACTAGAGTAAGTATGCAAATTCTATGGATCTGATGCAAATTTTGTGGATTTTGTGGATTCTGTGGATTCTATGGATTCCGTGGATGAATTGTGAAGAGCCGAGCCTTGATTTTATAGAAATTTAGGGCTTTGAGGATGCATTGAAAAAAGCCATAAATCACTCTTGATAAACTCAGGTTGATTTTTGAATTAACAATAAATTAAGAATAAATAATTCATGAAATCATGCAAAAGTAGTTTTTATCTCAAAATAGAGCTTTAGTTCTCTTTTTCAACTCATCATCAGATGTTGAGTTTTAGAAAGTTTACAAATTGAAATTAGCAATTGTTTTAATGTTGACTGCTTTTATGATTGTGCATGATTTAATATGAATTAAATCTAATAAATAAAGTGATTTATTTTCCACTTAACTGATTTTTAGAATTAAAAAAAATAATTGATTTATTGGTTAATCAATTATTAAATCAAACTTTATTCCAATTAAATCATTAAATTTGACAACTTTGATTTTAAATCAATTAAATAAATATTCAATTGATTGTTTGTAGGAATTTTGATTTATTGTCAAAATAAAAACAATATTAATTAGGAATAAGTGCAATTAAATCTAATTAAATAATTAAGTGGCAGAATTTAATTAATTAATTAAATATTTATCATATTCAATTAATCAACTTTAGGATAAATAATAACATTTATCGCCAAATAATATTTAATTAAAGATAATTAGATAAATTAGGAATATTTAGGAAATATTCCCCGATGCAGACTTAAGATAAAATCAATTAGGATTCGATGATGTTCAGATGTGCCTTAGGTTAGGACTTTGATGTCGATTTCATTCGAATTGAAGATGTAGGAGGTTAATGAACCTATAGCCCATTTTTGGGGTATTACAATTATATTTACTGTTTGTAGAGTTATTTTCTATAATAATTGATTATCCTATGAAATTGAATGTTCTTAATACATGATTATTTTTCATTGATACCCTAGTTTTCACTGTTTTAATTTTATTTTATCTCTATTTGTACAAAATCATTCAACACATCTGACAAAGGGATTCAACGCAACTGGGTTTTAAACACTGCAATTCTACTGCCTAAATGCTTCAATTGTCAAATATAGAGTCACATTTTCTTGCAATTCAATGCAACTGGCTATCATATATTCCCAAACAATAGAGACATAAAAAGGTCAAATTGAGATAAAACCCGAGTATTGAAGAAGAAAGACAAAGATCAAATCTAATCAGACCTTTAGAGAGGCAGTTAAAGATGAGGAGAACGAAAAAGACATTAAATTCGAGGTATTCAAAATTTATTTTAGAAGGGTACCTTATAATTGCAATAATTACAATTTGGAGATCAATGAGTGATCCCACAAAAGTGGTTTACAAATTTTCCCACGAAGGAAAAGCGGGTGGATGAAATCTGCACCAAGTAAGCCCATTCACACGAAGATGGTTTTTTGTGCAAAGTACTCTAGGCACTTTGTGTGAAACTAATGATGTAGGCCCTAATTCACGTGAAGTACCCTACTCACATGAACCCAATGACGTGGGGTGGTTCACATTAATGTGCACTTCATGCGAACCTTATTTTTATTGGATTGTATATATAAACCTATCATAATAGTTATTCTGTCACTTTCAAACATTCTTTCTATGGACCACATGAGTTAGAGCCAACACCCTAGCTAGAGGAGTTTGTTGGAGGCAACGTTTGAGCTATTTTGATGCAGGGATCAACACTATTTGATACTGGGTGCACTAATTTCTTCCCTTTTTTATTTATTTATGTTTGTAAAATATATTTGTTTAAATTATTTTTAGTTTTTCATTAGAACTTAATCTTATGCAAGTATATATTTTCATTTTGTATATTTTTTTAATTGTTTTTTACTAAAATTTTTAGAAAATTATTAGAAAACCTTAGAAAAATTTAGAAAATTATTAGACAACCTTAGAAAAATTTAGAAAATAATTAGATAACTTTAGAAAAACTTAAAAATTATTTACTTAGGTATATACATTTCCTTTTTGTAGTTTTTTATTATTGTATTGTATGTTTTTTAGGGAAACTTGAAAAAAATAAGAAAAGTTTTAGAAAAACTTTAGAAAATCTTTTTAGAACTTAGGTCTTTTTACTTCCTATACTCTCTCTCTCTCTCTCTCTCTCTCTCTCTCTCTCTCTCTCTCTCTCATTTTTATAAATCCTTAACACACACTCACTAGATCTAAATCCCCCCTCTCAATCACCTTTTTATAAATCCTTAACACACACTCACCAGATCTGAATCCACCCCCCTCTCTTTCAATTCCATTTTTATAAACCTATTGGTAAATAGATTGTTCTTTTCACTTTAACTCTCAAATGCCCAAATATTCAAGAGAGAATCGAATACCACAATTGGGAAATTGTGATCAAAAAACTAATTTCCCTCTGAATTTGAAGGTACAGCTCCCTTACTTGAATAATCTTTAGTGAATATTGATCTTCTCCTAATCTAACAGGGGTATGTTCTTAACCTGAGAACAGAAGAGGCAAACCAAGCTAAACCTAGACAAGAAATAGCTTAGGTAGGAAGAAAACCACTCTAAAACTAGCCAACTCCAAGACTTCATCAATCAGATGAATCCCCAAAATCGGTGATGCAATAACAAATAATCAAAATGCAAGGCAAAAGACTTAAAGATCTAATAATGAAATGACGAAGGATCGATCTATTTCACAAGAACACCTCCTGGATTTAGAATAACGCTAGATTTTCTCCAAGTTAACTATATCAAATCATAATATAGAACTTTGGTTCAACCTCAAACTATAAATCTAATTCCACAAAAACATTCAAAATTTAATAGATAGATAAATGCAATGCAATGGAATAGATAAAACAATGGTATTCAGACACATAAATTTGACTCAGCAAAATGCTATATTTCACACCAAAATTTAGCCGACCCTTGTATTAATTTTCAACATAGTACATATAGAGTTTGAGTCTTTGACCATTACAAAAAAAGGTAATCAAAACGGTTCAACTTCCTTTGAGTAGAAATGATAAACAAAAGTTTATTCATTACAATATCATCAAAATTTAGCGTAAGGGGGAATCTATCTAAGCTTCAGTTTCTTTCCCTTTGCCTAATTTAGCTCTATAGGTGGCGATAGCTGTAATAACTTGGATGTGTTCCTTCTGTCTATCGACATGGACACTGGTATATCTGACGAGCCATCTGGAATGTTCTTTGGCCAGACTCTTGATCGCATCCACCCGATCTTGTAACTCTTCCCTGGCTTTGAAAATACACCCGCCCAACTGTTGGAGTTCTGGCACCTTGTCCAAGAGAGAGGTAGATTGTTCTGTCAACTCATGCACATAATCAGAGAATGATTTCTGCATGAAGGCCACTCTGACTAGCGCTTTGCCTTGGCCACCTATTTGTGATTCTGTGTGAAGGCCCTGAAGAATTTTGAACTCTTTTCCCTGTTCCTCCTTGATCTTAGTATCTATTTGTTGTAACCTCATCTCGGCCTGGATGATCATTTCAACCTTAAACTCTAGATTTTGAAGCCATTCGATTAGAGGTGCATCTTTTTTCTACAAAAGCTTAGCTTCTAATGCCTCCTTGGTCTTCATCTTTACTGCCATGTGAAGTGCCACTATGCATTCCTGATATTTCTCTCTTTCAGATGTGAGGGTTCACAAATTCTTCTCAATATTGTTCCTCTCAATTTCTAATCTTAAGAGAGCATTGAGGAGCTACTCGACAGTGACTAGCCCTTTAGATTTGAGCTTCTCAATCTATCCCTTGCTGATTTGTGCAAAGTGCTTGTCCTCCTATAATTTGGCTATTATGGCTTGATTCTCTGTGGCACTCGGATCAAAAGTGGTTGGAGCACTAAGAATGCTAGCAACTGGAGTGACCAACTATTTGATAAAATTAGTCAATTCATTGACCTCAAGCTTAAGCTGTACGTTAGCCATTTTGAGCTCTTCAAGTTCTTCCTCAATTACTACATTAGTGGATTTCCACCAATTGACCTTGGTATCATGTCGAGCCAAGCCCATATTGAATGAATGTAGCTTGAAATCCAAAGGGGTTAGATCTTCAAACCTGCCTTCCTCCATAGGCTTTTCTACCTCCATAGTGAAGTGCCCAATTTCTGGATCTCAGCCCAGTGTTGACAATGTCTTCATTTTCTTCATCTTCCCTACAGTGGCACCAGACTGCAAGGCTCAAGATAAAGTATCCTTTCTGGGAGCTCCTTCTTCCACCCTCTTTCTCCTACATTCCAGCATGTTCTCTATCCATGACACAGCGCTAGTAACCTTGGTGGCAATGACCAACTCCTCTATAAATAATTTTCTAATGACTGGAGGAGTAGACTTTTTCCTCGAAGCAAATGGATTTATGGAGGTAGGGGAAGAGGAAACCAATCTGGTGACTTGGGTAACCTTCTATTGTTTCTCACCTTCTCCATCTGATTAAGTGGCCGAAGTACTGGAGCTATCCTCACCCACCTCTACTATGACCAAAGAATCTTACCTAGGAATATCTTGGGCCGAGGTGCTAGCTTGGGTGTCCAAAGTATCGGCCTGAGTTGGTTGTTTTGTTTCTGCAATATAAGGAGGCTCAACCGTGGTTTGGGTGATGTTTGTAGAAACTGCCTCTTCTATCGAACCAATGATAGGGTGTGAACCATCCTCACATGTCTTCTTCGATGGGATTTCCTTCTTAGGAGGTTCATCGCCACCACTGGCTGGCTGGGTGGACCCTTTCGCAATAGCGAGAATGGATGCTGAAGAGGAAGCATGGGTGCTCCTAGTTTCTTTTATAGGAGTAGGTTGAGACCCTAGATTTCTTTCTGACCTCTTTCTTCTACCCGTCATCCATTCGACCCACTGTTCTATCCTTCTATAGATCCCACCCATCAAGGTCTGCAAATCATTGATGGATTTCTCTAACATGGGTTCGGAGCTTATAGGGAGAGGCTTGATCTTCTCCAAATATGTATCATCATACATATGATGGCCATCATCTTCTAACCCCTCAACCACAATGTTAACTTTGAACTTCTTGATTTGTTCAATAGTTAACTTGGTGTAAAATCTTTCTCTACTCTCCAAATCATCTTTACATTTGGCCCAGTAATCTTCAATATCATTGACATGGTGAATTGCACAACTCACTTGAAAGACATCTCGGGCATAATTCACAAGGTCATACTGCGGTCTCAGGACATCATATGTTTCCAATTGGAATCTTTTGGAGAATATCTTCAGAACATTCTTTTCTTCAAACCGGGATGCACAACTGTGAGCTCCAATGACCATCGAGAATTCATAGCCTTTCTTCTTAGCATCAGCATAGATTAGGTTCACTTGGATCTCCTGCCTCATCACCTAAATCAACACGATCATATCATCAAGATATCTAGGCAACTTCAAAGGGAAGTCATGAAATCCTGCAAGGTGAATATATGAGAAATCCGCAAACTGAATGAAAAAGCATCCAAATTTGTTGATAAAAGCCATGGCTTTAGGAGAAAATCTCCTTTCTAAGAAACCTTGGAGATCCCTACACAATCTCATTGTGAATGCATCATTAACTCTGAGGTAGTTAGCATAACTATTGTGCAATTGTAAACAGGAGAAGAACTCATAAATTTTAACATCTTTTGGAAATTCCTCTAATCTAGGAAGCCCTGGCCAAATTTGAATCATGGCCAATATGTATAATAAAATTGAAGACATGTTGAATTCATTTTGATGCTTAGCTCTATCTAGGGCATTGGCTAGATTTTCACTTACCATAAAATCCCAATCAATAAAATGGTGTTGAGAACGAATCACCTGGACCAAGAAGAAATGATGATCAATGAAATTGAGCACCTCGCTCTCACCTCTGATCCTATGGAGTAATACCAGGATATCTACTATTTTTGGCCTTAGGTTGGTTCTGTATAGTGTCTTAGGTAGCTTTCCTTTTGCGCTCCTAGGCTCTTGGAACCATATCTGCATTATCTCCTTCTTCCACACAGACTTCTTTGCTATATACTTAGTCACTGCCCGGCTATATCTCATTTATAAATACTCAGATTTCTCAGGGATGCGAAGCGAATTCTAAATTGATTTTCTATCAATAAAGAGTAGCACCATGTCATCAGGAAAGAGGATTTTCTTGGTATTGGGATTGTATCGAGCTATACATTCTTGAATCAATTCAGGAGCTTGAATGACCACGAGAAAACTAGTGGCTTCAACTAATCTACTCTCCTTCAGCTTCTCAGTGATGGGGTGCATTTGATCTGCTTTCAACCTATTATGGAAGTTCTATATATGAAAGAAACTTAGGGAGGTGTCTGAGATGTTATGCTAGTCGGAGGTGATCCCATTCATCCCATCAAAACCCATCAATCTGGTTGCCATCTTTGATTAAGTAGGATACGGAAATTGAGAATACGCTTCAGGGATGTGAAAGCATGAAACTACTATTGCTAAAAGCTCCTAGATCAAACAAATCATAAAAAAGATGACAAATTATGTTTGCAACATTTCTCTGATTTTATAACTTTGAATTCTTACCATTTAACGACCAGCTTCCCACACCACACGAATGAAAAAGCCTTGAGCATTAATGAAAAATCTCATTATGTTCCTAAACAGCTTTATTTGAATTAATGCCTTTACTTTTACAGGCCATTAGGAAACATCCCTTCACTTTAGTAATTATAATAGTAACTTCCTGGAGGTAGCGGAAAATTACTTTTCTGCTTCCTTTTAGGGAAGGGAAATACCTTTGGGATCCTCTCGACTCAAAAATCCGTTGAAGGAGAAATGTAGCCTATTGAGATGCTAAGATGATATGTGTGGGTTTCATTAGCATTCTTAAGATCTAGGATCACATATGAGACAAATCCCTTACCCTATTTTTCCATTTTAGTGGTTTGGCGGGAAGTGTACCCCGCAGGTCAAAACCTGCCTGTTAGAGTAATGGAGAAGCCATGTTCCACTTTTCCACCAGCAAGCCTACACCTTGAATTCTTCTCCTTTGATAGTCCCATCATGTTTGAAATTGATCTAATTTGAACATCCAAGCTACCTTTTTCCCAAATCTCTCTTTTCCAATGCTCACTGAATTTGATACTTCAGTCTTTGCTAATTGCAGAAAATGCCCTCTAAAGGTGATTTTTTGCCATAGAGAAGCTCAGGACTAATTTTTTGCCAATGCTGTGAAATGGAGAATGAAGACTAAATACTTCATTTGCAGATAATGGCAAGGTTAGAATCTTTCAAAACATGACCTTTATCGGATTGGGAACCTAACTTACCCAAAGAAAAGTGATTTCAGACCCAAAATCCCACCGGTTCATAAAGGAGAAGTTGATTTGGGAAAATCTGATAAAGGCCTCCTATCCTGAGGGGGAAACTAGACTTAGACTCAGGATTTACACAAAGACTTCGAGACTACCACTACACATCAACATCCACCTTTGTCTCTAAGGTATGTAGACCAAAGGTGGGGCAATAGCTGGCTCTGTCTGGGGACTTGAACATTCACATGTTCAAGCTAGGAACTCAAATCTCTAGTTTCACAAAGCTCAACAAAAGGCGTCTCACAAAAAAACTAAAGAAAAACACAGAAAGGAAAGCGGGAAGGAAACTTAACTAAGGAAAAAAAATAGGAACTAAATGTAACTATAGTACAATACATGGGCTACCTATTTTCATTTCAATTTTGATACAGTTTCAAATCCTAACCATTATATGTCAGGGGTAGTACTTCACCATCTAGATAAGTTAGCTTAAAATAATTTCCTCTGAATGCTTGATGGATCTTAAAGGGTTCTTTCCGCAATGTTTCAAATTTTCCATGCATGCCCTTGGGCGCCCTGCGCTTGTCCTACAGTAGTACCATATCTCCTTCCATAAATTTTTAAGGTCTACTTCTTTTGTCAAATAACATCTTCACATGCATTTGGTGCTGTGTGATGTGATCAACCATCCCCTCCCTCTCTTCTTTGAGCTTGTTCAAGTACATGATCCTCTTTTCCAAGCTATCTCTGTACATATCATCTTCTACTACCATCCTCAGTTTGCAGGTGGCTAGCTCCAGAGGTAGAGGGAGATTAGCTTCAATTCCATAGACCAGTTCAAAAGGGGAAATGCCAATAGCTCTCTTGGGGGTCACTCTATCATCCCATAGTGCTTCATGAAGTTTTTTGTACCATGTCCTTTGGTTATCTGCTACAAGTTTCTTTATTATGTTCACTAAATTCTTATTACTGGACTTAGCCTAGCCATTTCCTTGTGGGAAATAATCTGATGAGTGGCCAATTGAAATACCATATTCAAAATAGAATTCAGTAATCTCCAGAGATGAGAAATATACCGCATTATCCATAATTAACTTGATAGGTATGCCAAACCTCACCAGAATGTTCTCTTTAATGAACTCACATACCACTTCTGAGGTAGTCCTTTTGGTTTCTTTCACCTCCACCCATTTTGTGAAGTAGTCTATCACGGTGATTATGTAAGAATGGCCTACACTAGACATTGGGTTTATATGGCCTATGAAGTCGATACCCCACTATTGGAAAGGGTTTTCAATTACCACTAGCTTGAGAGGAAGTTCTGCTAGCTGTGGTCTTGCAGTAAACATTCTGCATTTTTCACATCTTGCAACCCAATGATACGCATCTTTGAACATCCCCGACCAATAATAGCACTGTCTCAATATCTTGAATGCTATGACTGATGAGGAAAAGTGCCCTCCGCAAGCCTCATCATGGAATACCTTCAACAACTTCTCTTGTTGTTGTTTATCTACACACTGAAGGAAAGTCCCACCTATCAACCTCTTGTACAACTGGTTGTCCCAAATAATGTACTTAGCCTCTTTTAGCTTTAAATCTCTCCTTTATTTCAAAGTTAATCCTTCGGGGCATTCACCGTATGTCAGAAAATACACAATATTTTCAAACCAAGGATCTTGCATACTCACTGCCAAGACTAATTGTGTCACTTCAGGATCTTTGTATACTTGATTTTCCACCATTTCTTTGCACAGTGCATTCCCTCTCACCAACTTGGTGGGTTTGATTTCTATGTCGTACTCTTGAGTCTTAGCTACCCATGCTCCTCTGTTGTTACACCCTACATCTTGTTGAGTCAAAATACTCTTTACTACAATATTGGACACATATATAAGGGAGTGAGAATGTAAGATGTAAAATCTAAATTTTTTTAAAGCTTTTACCACTGCAAAGGCATGTTTCTCGGACTAAGAGTAATTCAACTCATGGTTTTTCAGAGGTGTGCTCATGAAGGTGATGGGAGCTTGAATTCCTTCTTCATTTTCCTGCATGAGGATGGCCGACAAAGCATGCTTAGAGGAATAACAATAGATTATGAAATCTTTCTTGTAATTTGGGTGACATAGTACAGGGGCATTGGCTATGGCACTTTTGATATCTTTGAAGGCTTTCTTACTAGAATCATTCCACTTGAAATTTCCATTTCCTTTCATCATGTCTACTATGCATTTGGTAATCTTAGAGAAATCTAGGACAAACCTCCTGAGGAAGTTTACTTGACCAAAAAAAGACTTTACTCTAGTTTTGTTCACAGGTAAGCTCAATTGTTGGATTTCTCTTACCCTTTCTGAATCGATCCTTATGCCTTCTTGGGAAACAATGTGACCCAATAACTTCTCTTCAGTCACATAGAAGATTGAATTCTTGTGATTCAATGAAATTCCATCTTCTCTACACCTTTGTAATACTTTTCTTAAATCATTTATATGATTTGCTCTTTTTCTAGAAAAGACAGTGAGATTGTCTAGATACATACCAATGATTTTGTTCTTCATGTTGCTGAAGGAAAGATCCATGCCTCTTTGGAAAGTAGCTCTGGTGTTGATTAATCCAGATGGCATTCTGTGATATGCGAAGGTGCCCCACGGGGTAGTGAAGGCTATCTTGTGTTGGTCTGCTTTCTCAACTTCTATCTGATTATATCTTGAGAAGCCGTCTAACATAGACATCATCTCTGCCCCAGCTACGGTCTGCAATAGATGGTCCATGTTGGCAAGAGTGTAATTATCTTTCAAAGAGGACTGATTAAGATTTTTGAAATCCACACATATCCTTATTTCCCCATTCTTTTTCCTCACTGGCACTATATTCGCTACCTAGGTAGAGTGATGGATAGGGTATATAATTCTTGCTTTAAGCATTTTGTCTACTTCCTTGAATATTGCATCAACAACTTTGGGATTGTAATTCCTCTGTTTCTACCTGAATGGAGTAGCATCAGGTTTTAAGGGGATTTGATGTTTAAAATTCCCATTCATAAAACTTTTTAAATCTTCTTAGCTCCAGGTAAAAATGTCTTGGTATTCTAAGAAGAGATTCCTAGCCTCTTCCCTTTCCTCCTCAGTACAACATTTCCCAATATTAATCATTTTGGGATCTTTTTCATTGCCAATGTTAGTCCCCTCATATTCACCAGTGGTAGGGCCTCTCTCGACTCTCCTCTTCTTAACAAAAGTATCATGCCTATTGAAATTTTTTTTGAGTGTGACAAAATGAGGAGGAATTATATTACCTTGTAACTGGATGACATTTGACTTATCCTTCTTCTATTTTCCATGGCTTTTATCCTTGTGATCACTGGGGATATCTTTATGGAAGTCACCACCACTCTCCAAAAAGAGGAGGAGGTTCTTGTCATCTTCAAACACCTACCAATCTTCTATATTATTAGGCACAGAGGGTCTATACATCATTTCTATTTGGTACTTCTTATCTTTGAATTCTGGGTGAGGGAGAAGTAATGAAGCTGATACCGCCAAGGAATCTGATTTGGAATTCAACTCTCTTGGCATAGATTCGATGAAGAATGCATCTAATGATTCGATTTCATCCCATACTCTATTCCTGTAGTTTTTTAACCTATGATTCTTCATAGAGTATTTATTTTTAACTTGACGAATGATCAACTCGGCATCACCCTGAGCTCTTAAAATTTTCACACCTTTCTCCTTTGCAGCAATGATACCCAACAACAGGGCTTCATATTCAGCTATATTTTTAGTGTTCCCAAACTCCATCTTATAAGCCTTGGGCTCACACACGCCATCTGGTGATATCAAAACTACGCCCGCATCAGATCCTGATAACGTGTAACTATCATCAAACTTGAGAGTCCATATCTTTGTTTATGTTTCTCCTACGGAGGATAGAATCTCATCTTTTATAGGTTCAATTTCTTCATCATGATTATCTATGAATAGTGTGTAATTACCAATTTCTAATTCTTGGTACAAAATTTGGGCCTTAGGATCATCAAACTTTAGCACCGTGAACTTTTCTTTCTCTTTGGGAACTAATTTTATCTTCTTGTTACCTATTGAGATTAAATCTTAGGACCAATCCATCTTGATTTCCCCTCCTAGGTCCCTACAAAAGCTACTGCTTAACAAAAAACCATAACTAGTGGGTATATCTGCAACTAGAATAGTTAACAACATTCTCTTCTCGAGGTGCGCTACTAAAGCTACTTGGGCATCTTTGATTTTCCTGATTAAAGGAACTTCTTTAGCATCCATTGAATAACATCTACCATAAGCTTTAGTGGGGGTGAGACCTAAGGCTTTGGCTACAGTCGAAGGCATCACATTATCTGAGGCACCATAATATATTATACAATTACTTAGCTTGCAACCATTAATGAACAATGATACATAGAAATGGTTCGGCTTTCCCCCCGGGGAAGTGGCTAAGACCGATGACTCCCCTTGCTCAAATAGACCTACCAAAATATATTTATCTTCTATCGAGGCTATGAAATTTTGGTTTGAATTTTGGGTTTTTTCCTCCTTACAATAATCCACTAATTTTTGCAATTCAACAGGGTTAGACTTCAGGTAGTCTATGGGAGAAATCTAAATTTTGGAATCTTTATAGAATTGAATAATGTCAAATGGATTATGTTCCTTACTTGGTTGTATAGTCCTCATTCCTTGGATGGTATCTTTACAGTCAGAAGTGGATGCCTTATCAACCTTTTGTGGAGGGGCATGAACATGAGCTTTATCTCTTTGACTCTAGGTTAATACTACACAAGACGTCCCATCTATGGTAGCATGGCATGCCACATCTTGTTCTAAATCTGATACGTACTACAAAAATAAGTTTCCAGAGTCACCATGTGAGCATGAGTCTAATTTAGCTCCAGAAATTCTAGCGTCCCATTCATCTGTCTGGTGCATTTTCCAAGCACGGGCCACATCAGAACAAATCTCACCATCATGGTCCATTGTTAAGTGAAAACCACACATGTTCACCTTCTTGGGAGGGGCTTCTATGGCTAACCTTTGTTGTGGAGTAGTCAATGGTAGAGTTCTGTCATTAGTATTTCTTGCATCATTACTTCTTCCCTTTTGATCTTGAAAATTTTGCTAGTAAGGATTATTGAATTTAGGAAGTTGTCTTTTAAAGGTAATGAAATCATTAGATAGTTTTTGGATCATCTCGTCTGATGTCGTGGTGCTAGTACTAGCCCAAGTCTGAATTTCTCTTTTCCATTTTCCCACTGAAATCAAGTGATCTTCTAATTCCACTGCAGTTCTTTGGGAAAGGTCCAAAGTAGCCGGGTTAGTTCTTCTTAGATCATAACTGATGTCTGGAGGCATAGAACATATGAAGAAGGTTTTCAGATTACCAACAGTAGGCTAATTAGCTGCAGGAATATGTTTAACCAATTTGTTAAACTTAGCGATGAAGTCTCTCATACTTATAGAAGGCTCTTTTTTAATGGAAGCTAATTGTGTCAATAGGGCATGCTCATCTTCAGCAGTTTTGAATCTCCTTTCAAAGGTAGTTCTCATGGAGGCCCAATCCTTGATAGAGGAATTGGGTAAATGGTGAAACCAATTAGCAGCACCTTCAACCAAGGTTTCCACAAATAATCTGACAGCTACATCTTCCTCTCGTACCGGTAAGATATTAATAAAAATGAAGAATGCAACAATGTGCTCATTTGTAGATATTTTTCCATCTCTAGAGAATTTAGGGAAATTCTTCCTCGACCCTGAGGGAAGAGGATTGTATGCTTCTAATTGCAATGGTACAACTGTAGTGGCCCATGGGACTACCATAACTACCAGGGGTAGATAGGGTGTTAGATTGACAACATGAGGATTAACTACTTCGTGCAAGGTTAACACTTGGCAAGTGGTAGAAAAAAGAGCTGAGTGTTTGGGAGGAGAAGGAGGCCTACTTTTTCTCTTAGTACTGCTATTCTTCTGGTGGGGTACTTCAAGTAGAGTGAAGTCGATATCTGCAAATTTCTCAAAGACTGGGTCAATGTCACTTTTTCTCTTTGTACTCTTGAGAAACCTTCTTGGCTCCAGGGCTTCAACTAATTCTGTCGTCTAGCTTCGCGCTAGGCCAAGCATCATGCCCTTCTTATGTTTCTCCTTTAGATGGCTTCTTCAAGTGCTTCTTCTCTAGCTTCTTCTTGTTCAAGAACTTGAATAGCATTTCTATAGTGCTTTGTATCCCTTGTGTATCTCTAGGCAAAAGTATTCAGTGAAGAGATGAGATCCTCTTGATCATTTTGGAATCCAAGATCAGGTTGGAGTACAGGAAATATATTCTCATGAGGAAGCACCATCTTTCCTCATGATATCACTTCTGGTATAATGACAATTCATCTCCCCAGCAGAGCCACCAAAAATTTGTTGGTAAATAGATTGTTCTTTTTACTTTAACTCTCAAATGCACAAATATTCAAGAGACAATTGAATACCACAGTTGGGAAATTGTGATAAAAAAACTAATTTCCCTCTAAATTTGAAGGTACAGCTCCCTTACTTGAATAATCTTTAGTGAATTTTGATCTTCTCCTAATCTAAGAGGGGTATGTTTTTAACCTAAGAACAGAAGAGGAAAACCAAGCTAAACCTAGACAAGAAATAGCTAGGTAGGAAGAAAACCACTCTAAAACTAGCCAACTCCAAGACTTCATCAATCAGATGAATCCCCAAAATCGGTGATGCAATAAAAAATAATCAAAATGCAAGGCAAAAGACTTAAAGATCTAATAATGAAATGACAAAGGATCGATCTATTTCACAAGAACACCTCCCAGATTTAGAATAATGTGAGAGTTTCTCTGAGTTAACTATATCAAATCATAATACAGAACTTTCGTTCAACCTCAAACTATAAATCCAATTCCACATAAATGTTCAAAATTTAATAAATAGATAAATGCAATGCAATGGAATAGATAAAACAATGGTATTCAGACACATGAATTTGACTTAGCAAAATGCTATCTTTCACACCAAAATTTAGCTGACCCTTGTATTAATTTTCAACATAGTACATATAGAGTTTGAGTCTTTGACCGTTACAAAAAAAGGTAACCAGAACGGTTCAACTTCCTCTGAGCAAAAATGATAAACAAAAGTTTATCCATTACAATATCATCAAAATTTAGCGTAAGGGGGAATCTATCTAAGCTTTAGTTTCTTTCCCTTTGCCTAATTTAGCTCTATAGGTGGCGACAACTGTAATAACTTGGATGAGTTCCTTGTGTCTATCAACATGGACACTGGTATATCTGACGAGCCATCTGGAATGTTCTTTGGCCAGACTCTTAATCACATCCACCCAATCTTGTAACTCTTCCCTGGCTTTGAAAATACACCCGCCCAACTATTGGAGTCCTGGCACCTTGTCCAAGGGAGAGGTAGATTGTTCTGTTAACTCATGCACATAATCGAAGAATTATTTTTGCATGAAGGACACTCCGACCAACGCTTTGCCTTGGCCACTTGTTTGTGATTCTATGTGAAGGCCTTGAAGAATTTTGAACTCTTTTCCCTATTCCTCCTTGATCTTAACATCTATTTGTTGTAACCCCTTCTTGGCTTGGATGATCATTTTGACCTTAAACTCAAGATTTTGAAGCCATTTGATTAGAGGTGCATCTTTTTTTTGCAAAATCTTGGCTTTTAATGCCTCCTTGGTCTTCATCTTTACTGCCATGTGAAGCGCCACTATGCATTCTTGATATTTCTCTCTTTCAAATGTGAGGGTTCGCAAATTCTTCTCAATATTGTTCCTCTTGATTTCTAATCTTAAGAGAGTGTTGCCCAGCTGCTCGACAATGACTAGCCCTTTAGATTTGAGCCTGTTGATCCATCTGCTGTCGATTTGTGCAAAGTGCATGTCCTCCTATAATTTGGCTATTATGACTTGATTCTCCATGGCACTAGGATCAAAAGTGGTTGGAGCACTGAGAATGCTAGTAACTGGAGTGACCAATTGTCTGATAAAATTAGTCAATTCATTGACCTCAGCCTTAAGTTGTACCTTAGCCATTTTGAGATCTTCAAGTTCTTCCTCAATTACTACATTAGTGTATTTCCACCAATCCACCTTGGTATCATGTCGAGCCAAGCCCATATCGAATGAATGTAGCTCAAAATCCGAAGGGGTTAGATCTTCAAACCTGCCTTCCTTCGTAGGCTTTGCTACCTCCATAGTGAAGTGCCCAATTTCTGGATCTCGGCCTAGTGTTGACAATGTCTTCATTTTCTTCATCTTCCTTATAGCGGCACCAGATTGCAAGGCTCAAGATAAAGTATCATTGCTGGGAGCTCCTTCTTCCACCCTCTTTCTCCCGTGTTCTAGTGTGTTCTCTATCCATGACTCAGCTCTAGTAACCTTGGTGGTAGTGACCAACTCCTCTATAAATAGTTTTCTAATGATTGGAGGAGTAGATTTTTTCCTCGAAGAAAATATTTATGGAGGTAGGGGAAGAGGAAACCAATCTAGTGACTTGGGTAACCTTTTGTTGCTTCTCACCTTCTCCATTTGATTCAGTGGCTGAAGTATTGGAGCTATCCTCACCCACCTCTACTATGAATGGAGAATCTTGCCTAGGAATATCTTGGGCCAAGGCACTAGCTTGGGTGTCCAAAGTATCAGCTTGAGTTAGTTGTTTTGTTTTTGTGACATCATGAGGCTCAACCATGGGTTGGGCGGTGTCTGTAGAAATTGCCTCTTCTGTCGAACCAATGATAGGGCATGAACCATCCTCACATGTCTTCTCCAATGGGATTTCCTTCTCAGGAGGTTCCATCACCGCCACTGGCTGGTTGGGTGGACCCTTTGGCAATAGCGGAATGGATGTTGAAGAGGAAGCATGGGTGCTCCTAGTTTCTTTTATAGGAGTAGGTCGAGATGCCAGCTTTCTTTATGACCTCTTCCTTCTACCCATCATCTATTTGACCCACTGTTCTATCCTTCTATAGATCCCACCCATCAAGGTCTGCAAATCATAGATGGCTTGCTCTAACATGGGTTCAGAGCTTATAGGGAGAGGCTTGATCTTCTCCAAATATGTATCATCATACATATGTCATCCATCATCTTCTAACCCCTCAACCACAATGTTAACTTTGAACTTCTTGATTTGTTCAATAGTTAACTTGGCGTAAAATATTTCTCTGCTCTCCAAATCATCTTTGCGGTTGGCCCAGTAATCTTCAATATCATCGACATGGAAAATTGCATGACTCATTTGCAAGACCTCTTCGGCATAATTCACAGGGTCATACTACGGCCTCAGGACATCATATGTTTCCAACTAGAATCTTTTGGAGAATGTCTTCATAACATTCTTTTCTTCAGACTGGGACGCACAATTGTAAGCTCCAATGACCATTGGGAATTCATAGCCTTTCTTCTTAGCATCAACATAGATCAGGTTCACTTGGAGCACCTTCCTCATCACCTTAATCAGCATGATCATATCATCGGGATATCTAGGTAGCTTGAAAGGGAAGTCATGAAATCCTGCAAGGCGAATATATGAGAAATCCATAAACTAAATGAAAAAGCATCCAAATTGGCTTATAAAAGCCATGGCTTCTAGAGAAAATCTCCTTTCTGGGCAACCCTGGAGCTCCCTACACAATCTCATTGTGAATGCATCATTAAATCTGAGGTAGTTAGCATAACTATTGTGCAACTGTAAACAGGGGAAGAACTCATAACTTTTAACATCTTCTGGAAATTCCTCTAATCTAGGAAGCCCTGGCCAAATTTTATTTGTGGCCAATATGTATAATAAAACTAAAGACATGTCAAATTCATTTTGATGCTTACCTCTATCTATGGCATTGGCTAGATTTTCACTTACCATAAAAGCCCAATCAATAAAATGGCGTTGAGAATGGATCACCTAGACCAAGAAGAAATGATGATCAGTGAAATTGAGCATGTCGCTCTCACCTTTGATCTTTTGGTGTAATAACAGGATATCTACTATTTTTGGCCTCAGGTTGGTGTCATATAGTGTCTTAGGAAACTTTCCTTTTGCGCTCCTTGGCTCTTGGAACGATGTCTGCATTATCTCCTTCTTCCACACAGACTTCTTCATTATATACTCAGTCACCACCCGGGTGTATGTCATTTCTCAATACTCAGCTTGCTCAGGGATGCGAAGTGAATTCTAAACTAATTCTCTATCAATAGAGAGTAGCACCATGTCATTGGGCAAGAGGATTTTCTTGGTATTGGGATTTTATCGAGCTATACATTCTTGAATCAGTTCAGGAGCTTGAATGGCCACGGGAAAACCAATGGCTTTGACTAATCCGCTTTCCTTCAACTTCTTGGTGATGGGGTGCATTTGATCTACTTTCAGCCTATTCTGGAAGTTCTGCATATCAAAGAACTTCAGGGAGGTGTCTGAGATGTTACACCAGTCAGAGGTGATCACATTCATCCCATCAAAACCCATCAATCTGGTTTCCATATTCGATTGAGTAGTATACATAAATTGAGAATACACTTCAGGGATGTGAAAGTGCAAAACTATTGTTGCTAAAAGCTCCTAGATCAAACAAATCATAAAAAAGATTGCAACTTCTATTTGCAACATTTCTCTAATTTTATAACTTTGAATTCTTACCATTTAACGACCAGCTTCCCATGCCACACAAATGAAAAATCCTTGAGCATTAATGAAAAAGCCCATTATGTTCCTAAATGGCTTTATTTGAATTAATGGCTTTACTTTTATGGGTCATTAGGAAACATCACTTCACTTTAGCAATTGTAACGGTAACTTCCTGGAGGTAGCAAAAAATTACTTTTCTGCTTCCTTTTAGGGTGGGGAAATACCTTTGGGATGCTCCCAACTCAAAAATCCATTGATGGATAAATGTAGCCTATTGAGATGATGAGATGATATGTGTGGGTTTCATTAGCATTCTTAAGATCTAGGATTATGTATGAGTCAAATCCCTTACCTGATTTTTCCATTTTAGTGGTTTGGCGGGAAGTTTACCCCACAGGTCGAAACCCACTTGTTAGAGTAACGAAGAAGCCATCTTCTGCTTTTACGCCAGCAAGCCTACACCTTGAATTTTTCTCCTTTGATAGTCCCATCGTGTTTGAAAGTGATCTAATCTGAACATCCAAGCTACCTTTTTCCCAAATCTCTCATTTCCAATGCTCACTGAATTTAATACTTCAATCTTTGCTAATTACAAAAAATGCTCTCTAAAGGTGTTTTTCTGCCACAGAGAAGCTCATGACTAATTTTCTGCCAATGCTGCAAAATGGAGAATGAAGACTAAATACTTCATTTACAGATAATGCCAAGGCTAGAATCTTTTGAAACACAACCTTTATCAGATTGGGAACCTAACTTACCCAAAGAAATGTGATTTCAAACCCAAAATCCCACCGGTTCATAAATGAGAAGTTGATTTGGGAAAATCCGATAAAGGCCTCCTATCCTGAGGGGGAAACTAGACTTAGACTTAGGATTCACACGAAGACTTCGAGAATACGACTACACATCAATATCCACCTTTGTCTCTAAGGTATGTAGACCAAAGGTGGGGCAACAAAACCCTTAATGCACAGTCACTAGATATCAACTCTCTCTCTCTCTCTCTCTCTGCCCCCCCCCCCCTTTTATATAATCCTTAAATACATGAAAATAATTAATTTATGGATGTATACATTTATCTTATAATTTAATTAATTTTCAATCCAATATAAGTGACGTGCGTGTTATTTATAATCTAATTTAGGTTATGTACATGTTAATATTGAATAAATATTTAATTTTCATCATGTAGAATTGTACATGTATGTTAGATTTTAATATCAGTTAGTAGTTAATGACATGGTTTTATATCAAATTTCTTTGCATGTTACACACACAATTTGTAACCTAACCTGCTACCCCTAGATGACTTATCCTCATGATGACACACATCTTGATGAGCCTATTGTCCTTGGCATCACTAGTATTTTTCAATACCCTAATATTGAGATGAGGAGATTGAGAGTTTCTATATGTACATTTGATGGGGTGTAGAAAGATATATTCACAATTATTTTTTTGATTCTTCGGTGACTGAGTGAGAACTTAAGAATACATACTGCATATACCCCCAATTTTTTTTTTGACATTTTCTAGATATTAAGAGCACAAATCTCAAGTGATGTGTCCTTGGAAATGACGTAGCACCATATTACCAAGGATATCAAAAAATAAGAGGTCTTCCCATTTATGAGGGGAAGGATAAGGTGAGGGCCTATCACTTGACATGATGCATTGATCCACATATAGCCTTTCTCATATACCCACATTTTCTTTCTGCACATGGTTGTTATCCTAATAACAACTAAATTCCATTAAATTTTGTATAATAGTTATTCGCTGAGGTTTGTTTGGCCCTCGATGTTAGCTACCTTGACATTCCTAGTTAGTTTGGTCAAGGGAATGATTGAGTTGCTGATTGTGATCAGTACCAGATGAATGATTGAGCTACGCCAGCTCATAGATAGTTGGTTAGCTAGAGATTTTCAATCGTAGCACTATCTATGGCACCTAGTGAAAATAAATTTATCATTGCTTCCTAGAGGGAATCAATTAAAATGATTGGTGATATTACATCTGCAACTACCACTATTAAATAACATACACTCCACTGATATATTTTTAGTAGAACCCAAGTGAGATCATCTTCAAAGGAGTCAAATAGTGCAACGAGTGATTATAAGCCATATAGAGTTTCTAGCCTCCCCACACCATATAAGGAGTTACAAGCTCTTTCAATAGTTGAGCATCAAATTGATATGTCATGTTATTTTCTTGAGGTCCTTCCACAATTATATTCATTTATTACATCAATCCATCACATATTGATATATGGTGTTAGAGGTTTGATTAGAGTCTCATAGGTTGTAGTGCCACCGACCCAGTCCACATTAGGTCATACACAACACTCATATCACTCTGCATAGAATGAACCCCCATAGATAATTGTGAAACTACAAAGGAGATACAAGTTGACCAAGTGTAACACCCACCCATTTGTTCCATTCTAATTTATGATGCCAAACTCTTTTGGGTAACTTTTCATGTGTTTACAGTTAGGTGATTATGGTTACTTTCATGTAGATTAATTGTACACGATGATGTTATATATGTTAAGTTATTTCATGATGATGATCTATATGTTAGGATGTCATTTATATTTATGGTTTTTAATGACCCTATACTTGCGCGCACACGCTCGTGTGTGTGTGTACATGCTCATCTTTTATGTAGGATTGCAGGTACTGGGCATCAACTTCCCTAATTTATCAGGATGAGTGTGCCCTATCGCATTATCTCAATGGCAAGAGAGAGGGGATAAAATTGAGGCCTAAATCCTATCCTAAGCCATCATTTATCCTAAAATAGTGGAAATTATTTGATTGATTATCTTACTCAAGTTGTCAAGGTGACGTGAAATCGTGAACCCTTGTTTGAACATGCTTATGTTGTTGCATCTTTTCTGTATTTTGTTTTGGTCAAATTTCAGTATGCATGCAGTCATGTAGGTCAATGTTGTATTTTGTCATGATGTAGGTAAAAGATTAATTAAAGGTTAATTATAAATATTAAATAATTAAACCTTCTAGAATTTTAGAAAAATTAAATATATTGATATTTAAATAATAAGAACAAATTAAAATGTATGATTAATATAAATAAATTATTAATATGCTATAAATATAATTTCCTATTAAAATAATTATATGCAATTGAATTGCACTTTAATTAATAAATTGAAATAAGATTTTTATTAAAAGATTGAGTGGAGAATAAGTTATTTAAATTTTTGGGGAACACCCCACAACTCAACGGTAAGTTGTGAGCCTCTCATTTGGGAGGTCTTGGGTTCAAGTCTTCTTGAACCCCTTGTTGATCTTGGCTTTGGCCTATTACCCATCAAAAAAAAAAAAAATTTATTTAAATTTTTGTATAGGATATTTATTTATTTTATTATTAAAAAAGATAATATTTATTTTGTGAAAAGAAAATAAATAAATAAATAATATTTATTTATTTAATATTAAAAGAAGAAAGAAAAAGAAAACTATGTATTTCTTTTCTTTAAAAAATTAAGTAAATTGATTTTATTTATTAAAACAAAAGGAAAAAAAAGAACTATTCTTTTATTTTAAGTTGAGCTATCTTCTTCTTTAAGTTTACCTGTTTTAGATCTCTGCTAATAGCGAAAATGCAAAAATCTCACACAAAAAGGAAGGCTTTTTTTTAGCATAGGAAAATAAATCTAGGTCTTATTCATGATACTCTGCGGATGACGAAGGATGTAAATAAGAATTGCCATGACAATCAAAGGGAAGACAAATGCAGGAAGAACCTAGGGGAAGGAAAAACTCAAAGTGAATATGCAGAATTTACGAGGTACTATTTCAACTATTGGAATTATGGACATAAAAAGAATGAATGTCGGATAAAGGAACAACCACATCCCTCTTACGATCACCTAAGAGAATTCATTGCCAAACAGAGGGAAAAAGATAATAGCAAAGGTATGGAACAATTAGTAAGCAATAAAGGAATAGGAGCCAAGCCTTCCCTCCTTGAAACTTCACAGATCAATTGCGGTAAGGAAATTACCTCACCATCTAATAGGAATATGACAGAATCTAGGGTAGATTCACATAGGAGTGCGGCTATGGTTCCGAATCTATGCATAAAGGTGAGCCCATACAATAGAATCCCTCCTAGGGTTAGGGATTATAGACATAAGGTCTTCTCAATCCATCTTTTGGACTGGCAATTGAAGGTTTTTTCGAAAACCAAGTATGCAAGGCAAGCACTAGGTCACAGGATCACTGAGGAAGGAAAGGTTGAACAAATACATCATATGATTGGTAATCCCACATATACGGAAAGAGAAGGCCAGGCTGTATCTATACAAAATTCAGAATGGAAGGTGGTTAGAGGCAGAAAAAAGGTTTTAAAATAGTCCAAGCCTCTAAGTCCTTTCAAAATTTCCATGAATAATTCCTTTGGAAGGCTCAAGGAGGTTGATAACAAAGTTAAATCATACACTACCCCCCATAAAAGGGATAGGGTTGTAGGGGAACAGGGCTATAGAGATGGATATTTGAAGAAAGATGAATCCCAAACAACATCCAAAGATATTTACCCCTATTCCAATAAAACCCTCACCTTTTATGAAGGATTGAAGGAGAAAAGTATTTGTGACAAATCTATTGTTAGCTACAATCTGAACAACAATAATAAATATAGCCCTCCCCACTGGAGAAGGTTTGAGAGACCCACATTTGGTAATGCTGCAGAAAATATAAATAATCATGACTGGATAGCAGAAAGTCTTCATCATGACACCATAAATACATCTTATACGCCTCCTCATAGGAACCTCAGCAAAGAAATAACAGGTAAAACACATGGTGAGATAATTTCATTAGATTACAATAAGATTATGCAGCAGCAAAAGCTTTTAGCCGAAGCAGGTATGATTTGCTGTTGGAAAGGAATTGGTGTATCAATAAAGGAAGTGATAAGTGGATTAGCAACACAACTCCCAGGAGAGGTAAGTATAAAAATTCTCAGAGATAATTTTTTATACATTAACTGTCATAATGAATCCCTGAAAGAAAGAATTATGAGCAAGAAATCTTTGAAGTTTAGAAATCTACCTTTTTCCTTTTTTGACTGGATGCCTATATTCAATCCATTACGTTTAAAAGATTTTGTTGTAGAAAAAGCTACCATCCTTAAAAATTTGCCTTTGGAATTATCTTGTAGAGAAACACTTCGTTTAATTGGCAATAAAATAGGTAGTTTTAAAAGAACTGTTGAGGAAACACCTCTACAGGCTGATAAAATAATCATTGTAGAGATGTATCATCACCAAAAATATATACCCCCCATTAAATTATGTTTTAACCATAACACTGTAATTATTAACCCAATAATAGTAGAAAACTTTATTGAAAGTAATAAAAATACATCAGAAGCTCATAAAAACACAAATTGTGCCTCCCAACCTAACAAAGATATTGAGATCTGTCTCTATAGCAATAGAGGAGGATTTATATGTAGAACCCCAAAGGAGCAAGGTTTAGCCAACAATTCCTCTTACCCAACGATGGTGAACAAAACATCAAAGGATCAAGATGACCAAAAGGAACAGAGTGTTAATACCCCTATCAACATTTTAGAAAATCAACAAATAGATGAGACCTGGTTACCTTTAAGGAAAAATGCACAAGACACTATTAGACAGAAATCAGATAGTGTGCTTAGCAGGGACAAAAAATTAATGCAAATAGAGTCCGGAAAAAAGGATAACAAAATCTACCAACAAGAGGAAAGAGATCAAATGGATTTTCAAATAGAATTACTTTTGGAACTTGAACGTGCTAAAGTGGTAGAACTAGTAGATCAGGTAAACAAAATAGAAGAAGAGATAAATCAAATCATCAATTACCTGGGAGTGTCTCTACCTGAGGATTTAACAGATAGTTTCTTGGACAATATATGCGACTTCGAGGAATTGAAATCCCAAAAGGAAATTTTAATTAAACAAATACAGGAGTGTATTGTAGAATAAAGTAGGGATCAGGAAAATAGGCTTGAACAGCCTCTCCCTCATATACTCTTGGATACAGAAGTTTCAAAAAAATCCCTTGCAAAATATCCAGAAAAACATCCAGACACATGAAAAGAAGATATAGACAAGCTGGGTGCAGAGGAGGTTGATATAACTTATATAAAAAACATAAATATTAAAAAATCAGAAGAAGGGGAAAAAGGTGTTTTAATCCCTTTGGAATTAGAAGAGTTAAATCTGGATATATCAGGAACAACTGAAGAGCTAATAGAGGTATATGGTAAAGAACTCATTGATAGGGTTGTTCCCTCAGATCTCCCCGTAGATGCACAAGAAGACCTAGATGACTGGATCTCTCCAAAGATAGGGGATGGGAGAGAAGAAACCCTGGTTAAAGATGCAATTGAAGGCCTATTTGGAATAACTAATGAGAACAGAGAACTAGGATTAGCTATGAACAGAGGTAGTCTTAGCACACCTAATATTAATAAATGTAAAAAGAAAAGAGGGAGAAAGTCAGTGGTTGAGCTGAGAAATTTGGATGGTAATGCAGGTAACCAAATTAAAATAGCAGATATCCTGAATATAGGGAAGGGGAAGATCCTTCCCAAAGAGAAATGAAAGTCACTACTTGGAATGTTAGGGGTTTAAATGCCCCCAACAAACAATGCTTAATTAAAAGATACCTAAGAGACTTTGATTCAGAAATAATCTTGATATAGGAAACAAAGCTTAATAAAGAGGAAAGCATCAAGTTCAGCAAAAAACTTAGTATTTGGAAATTAGAATACGTTCCAGCAGTAGGTTTCTCAGGTGGTTTGATAGTACTATGGGATCCTCGTAAAACAATAGCACTACTCACACACACTAACGCTAACTGGATGACATTAACAATTAAAAGCCTGAAATCTAATTTAAAATTCAACTTGACCAATGTATATGGACCTATCTCTAATGAGGAAAAGAGAAAAGTCTGGTCAGAATTACAAAGTCTTCTAGCTGATAATCTAGAACAACCATTCATCATTGGAGGGGATTTCAATGCTATCCTAAATCTCAAAGAAAAATACGGAGGCTCACTATATATATCACAAGCTCACAAGGATTTTAGCAAGTGGGCTACGGATAATCATCTGATAAGCTTAAATACAAGTAATGGAATTTACACATGGAATAATAGAAGAGAGGGTTTCAGCTACATAACTGAAAAACTAGATAGATCTTTTACTAGAACGAATCCCAGGAATTTTAATCAAACAGTCAATACTAAAATATTACCAAAAGTAGGATCAGATCACTTCCCAGTTAGACTTTCCATTATAGAAAATTCTAAACTGACAAGAAGCCCATTTAAGTTTAAATTTATGTGGTTCCAGAACCAGGAATTCGTAAATCTTTTAGAAGAATGGTGGGGACAAGTGTTGGTTAAAGGGTCGAAAATGTTTTTCTTAACAACGAAATTAAAAGCTATCAAACATAAAGCGTTAGAATGGAATAAGAATCACTTTAATAACATATTTAAAGAAAAATCTCAGGTAGAACAAGAACTAACTGGCCTCAATAATACAGTAATAGAACAAGGAATGAATGCCCTTAGCTACCACAAGGAAAAGAAGCTAATGGCTAAGTACAATGACATTCTCCTCAAAGAGGAGATATTCTGGTAGCAAAAGTCTAGGGAGTCATGGCTTAAAGAGGGGGATAGCAATACTAAATTCTTCCATAACACAACCAATTTCAAAAGGAACATTAACAGAATAGCCAGAATTAATACGGGTGAGGGATCGACAAAAGAGGACCCTGGAAAGATTTCAGAGGTTCTTACAAATTTTTATTATTCCCTTCTCAATTCACTAGAAGCTTCAGATCTCAATACCCAAAAAGAAATGCTTAAAGCCATTCCGAAATTGATTACGGAAGCGGATAATAAAATACTAAATAACAAGCTATCTTCAGAAGAGGTAAGAGTAGTAGTATTTGAACTCCATCCAGATAAAGCTCTAGGCCCAGATGGCTTTCAAGCAGGCTTTTTCCAAAAGTGTTGGCATTTTGTTGGAATAGAGGTATGGCAAGCAGTGGAAGCCACTAGAAACTCAGGAGCTCTTTTAAGTGAAATCAACAACACCTTCTTCACCTTAATTCCAAAGAAAAATGAAAGTATGGAACCAGGGGACTTTAGACCTATCTCCTTATGTAATACCATCTATAAGATCCTCTCAAAGTGTTTAGCAAATAGACTCAAAACCCTCCTCCCAAGAATTATCTCGGAAGAACAGATGGGTTTTGTACCTAACATATCGATTCTGGATGGTATTATTATAGTGCAAGAGATAGTACATACCACTCAGTTTACAAAAGAACTGAGCATGCTAATGAAAATAGACATCCAAAAAGCATACGATAAAGTAGATTGGAGATTCCTGTGTAAATGTATGGAAGCTTTCAGTTTCTCCAAACAATGGATCAACCTTATTTTTAATTGCATCTCATCTCCCAAAATTTCCATTCTTATCAATGGCTCACCAGAAGGTTTCTTTAGTATATCTAGGGGAATAAGGCAAGGAGACCCAATGTCCCCTTTTCTCTATGTTATTATGGTGGAAGCATTAGGAAGAGCAATTATGAAGCAACAAGTAGAAGGAAAAATCATGGGATTAAAGGCTTCAGAAAATGTCCCAAATATTACCCATCAGTAGTTCGCGGATGATACAATTCTGCCTGGCTTTGCCAATAGATAGGAAGCGAGAGCATTCAAAAGCATTCTGAACACTTACACCAAAGCCTCTGGCCAACATGTTAATCCAACAAAATCAGAAATCTTCTTTATTAATACCTGCCCAAATATCGAAAAGGATATCTGCAGTATAATGGGATACAAAATCGGCAAGTTTTCGTGTAAATACTTAGGAATTGACCTGGACACTGGCCTCTTATCTTCCAAACCATGGCAACAAGTATTATCTAAATTAAAAAATAAGAAAAGCTCATGGAAAGGGAAGTGGTTAACTAAAGCAGGCAGGACAACCATGATCAAATCTATACTCTCAGCTATACGTATGTATCACTTGTTAGTTCTCCCCCTTCCAATCAGCATAAAAAAGGAATTAGATAAAATATTCTAAGAATTCTATTGGCAAGGACCCTCTGAAGACAAAAAAATTGCTCTTATCAAATGGGAGAATATGTGCAAACCAATATCAAAAGGAGGTCTAGGCATCAAAAACCTTCTTTGGCAAAACCAAGCTCTCAGGGCCAAACTCGTTTGGAGAATGTATAAAGATTCAAGCAGTAAGTGGGCATCTATATTATTACATAAATACATCCCTGAAGGGGACCCCATTAATATCTTCAAAACACAATCACATGTTAAAGGTTCAAGGATATGGAATTATATCAAAGAATGTAGAGAAATAATTGGAAAATACCTATCTTGGAATGTAGGAAGGGGAGATCAAGCGTTATTCTGGGATGACTCGTGGGTAGGCCTTACTCCCATAAACAAACTAGGATTTACCAAGGAATTTATGGAAGAATGCAAAAGAGTCTTAGGCATATATATCAAGGATTACTTACAAAAGGAGAAAGATGATAGTTGGAGTCTCCTCAATAGAATTGATGAAAGATGGCAGGAAAAGAAGAATCTCCTAGTGGTGTTGAACAAGAGAGAAGTAACACTTAAAAATAGATCAGATATTCTAATATGGACGGGATCAAGTACTAGTAAATACTCAGTTAAGGAAGGTTACAATTCTATTATTAGGGACAAAAACATGGATAACATAGACATACCATTAAACCTTTGTTGGAATAAAGCATGTCTTCCTAAAGCTGGTATGTTTCTATGGGAAGCTCTACAAAACAAGATCCTTACATCAGATAGGTTCAATAAATTAGGTTTCGAGGGACCATCTAGATGCCCCTTATGTGAATATCATTTTGAGGATGTTAACCACATTCTCCTAAATTGCCCCTTTTCCCAAGAGTGCTAGAATTGGCTTTATCAAAGCTTAGGATGGAAATCTGCTTCCCATTATGATCTAATTAGCAATCTCAAAGCTTGGCCTGCACTCTATAAAGACAATCTTTTCAAGGATATATGGATAGTGGCACCTTCCATAGTTGTATGGGAATTATGGAAAGAAAGAAATAGAAGGATTTTTATGGATCAGAAATTAACCTGGATCTCAATCGCAAACAAGATAGAAGCTTCAATAGTAGAAATTATTAATAGCAAACTTAGGGATTCACAACATTTGGAAGATTCTTTTAGGAGCTAGGATAATAGAATTAGATGCAAATGGCCAAAATTAGATATCCCTCCCCTCTTTGGCAAAGGGGGATCTAAAACCAAAGTTGACAGATCTTCCTGTATATGGCTACCCCCGAAAGCTGGATGGTATAAACTCAACTTCGATGGAGCATCGCGAGGTAATCCTGGGGTAGCAGGGATTGGAGGGATCATTCACAATTGGAAGTCAGAAGTTATCGCTAGATTCTCGAAACCCATTAACCCTACAACAAATGATATGGTAGAATGTACAGCAGCACTAGAGGGGCTTAAATTATGCAGGGACCTCAATATTAATAAATTAATTATTGAAGGAGATTCCCAAATTATCATCAATGCCATCCGCACTAGGAAAACTCCTAATTGGATCTTGAATGAAAAAGTTGAAGAGATTAATTCAATTATGAAAAGTATTTCAAATTATGAGATTAGACATACCTATAGAGAAGGTAACACAGAGGTTGACAAGCTAGCCAATCTAGGGGCCAACGGAGTGGTAACTATGGAAAAATACTCTTGTTAAGGGTTGAAGAAGTGTTTGAAGGTAGATCTAGGCAAAGGACCAAGAAGGAAGATAAGCTTGCTGATCATCCTACTAAATACAGACACCTCTTAGAACCGTCAGTTTTAGAATCTACCTGGGTTAGGCTTAAACATACTATAAGATTAACAGAGCTGAGGTAAGGCTTCCATCAATAAAATCTAGCTGAAATTAGTAGACTAAGATAGAAAATGTAAGCTTAAAAAGATAAGACAACTAGGTAGATCAAAGCTTCATTGTATAGAATCTGAGCCTTTTTATGAATTTTTAGTATCGTGAGACTTTAAACCCCTCTATAGTACGGGAAAAGTTCAGATGTAAGTTAAGGAATCTACATACATGTAAGAGATATAAATATAGGAGGCTCTCTCTTGCTAATAAAGGAAAAATATAAATAGAAGATTTAAGAAGTGAGAGAGCTAAGCTTGATCATTATATCAATGGGAGCTAGTATTACAATATATAGTTAAATCTTAGTATATTAAGCTGACTAATCATAGTATGGTCTAGGTATATATTTAATCATCCTAAAGATAGACTTCCTAGGGAACCCTTATTAATGGTCATAATTAAGGACATTGCTTTACTCATGATTACTTAAGTATAACGGCTTGGACCTTATATTCAATAAGGTAATCAAATACTAATTACCACTGAGTCTCTAGGAAGATTGTAATCGAAGCTTCTTCACTTCTATGGACAGTCTAATCCTTAAGCAATATAGCTACCAATAAACCTTTATATTTAATATAAACACCTCAGAAATGGTATTTCAAGTTAACCTCAATATTCATTGGAATCCTTAATAGCAGTAGTCTTCCTTAGATTAGCCATTTATACTATGGCTTCTTTAGTCTTTAGATGACATGGTCCCGATTAGCTATTCTAGCTTAACTTGTTTTCAGGGAATCTAAGAAAACATGGGCCTCACCCATAGTGATACTGGTGTATCTCTTGAATCATAAATATCCATCATAGTTATTTAACCAAATTGTCAAGCACTATCTTCTAATATTAGAACAGACTCTGCTTTAGCTTAACCTAGATTCCTAGATAAACATGGCATTACTAAAACTCATTTAAGCCTCGGGGCATAAGGATTTAGCATAAGTTATTTAAAATCCCCAAGCGCCCTCTCAAAAGCTCTTACAAAGCACAGTGTAATCATTTCTATAAAAGGAAGGAAGTTTTTACAGAATACCATATTATCATTCCTATGATTCAAGAACAAATTAGAACAATCTAGTAGCACTTCCAGAGGAGGCCTGTACCAATAATCATTGCAAGCTATCCACGACAGCAAAGGATGGAACTTAACATGATCACATTTCTAGTAACTTCCTTAGGCTTCCATCATATCCTTGATAGTTTTAGACAGAGCCCTGATTACATTCCTCATAGTATGAAATCAACCTTTCTTTGGTATACTTTAAAACATGGAGTCCAGACTACTCACCTTCTACACCAAAGGAAACAGAGCCATGGCCTTCAGAGGACACATCCTCCCAGAAAGATGGAACCAGATCCTCAAAACACTGCTAGACTGCATGAGAAGAGCAATTGAACATGCGATGGGTGATCAACACTTTGATAATGAATTCACCTACCGAACAAATGGGGAAATAATGGTCTATGGAACTGGATGCTATCTTCATTCCTGCTACTCTTAAATATAAGAATAGCTAAGAATAGATAATGGTATTGTGCAAATAGTGGATTTGGTAGCCCAATACATTAGCTTACTATTTTATTCTAGTTTGGATGGTAAATGAATGTCTTCAGCCTGTTTAAGGTGATGTTGCTATTGAAATATGCTCTAAGGAATTGTGCTAAAGGAAATATCCTGAATTATAAACTACAAACTAAAAAACCTTAGTTTAATGGAAATTTGTACAACATTAAGTATATGGATAATATCAGACCTTAGTGAGATAATAGCCAATGAAGGCTAAGATGGAAGCCTGGTCCCTATTTTCTCAAGCTTCTAACTTTTTGAGTAGTTGAGTGTATAGGCTGTTCTGGTACTAGAACTGAGCAACTAGACCCTTGATTTGAATGTTTGATGATTGTTTTGTTCTAAACCTAATTTGCAAAACCTAGAAAGTTATTAAAATTCTAAGGTCTGTGGGAAACATTTTTTAAAATTCTTCCACAGTATCGAAAACCCATAGTGTTTTTGAAAACCCGTGATGTTTTTGGCTTCCCTGCTATGTTTCAGTCTGTTGATATTCCTATGTGTTTTTGATCT
Source organism: Chamaecyparis obtusa (assembly GCA_027943335.1). Taxonomy (NCBI): domain Eukaryota; kingdom Viridiplantae; phylum Streptophyta; class Pinopsida; order Cupressales; family Cupressaceae; genus Chamaecyparis; species Chamaecyparis obtusa. The sequence goes on from BSBK01001913.1 coordinate 2,112,829, forward strand.
TTTGCCGAAAACCCTTGTTGTTTTCGACCTTTTCCCTCCAGCTTTGTGCACTTGTCTTTTGGTGCCGAAAACTTTGTGTGTTTTCGACCTAGGTCTTAACTGCGCAGGTCCGATTGGATGGTGGGTCTAGAATCTTCCTGATTGGTTGTCGCATGGCCACATGTTAGACTTTTCAGACATGCAATCATGCAACTGCTTGCCACCTAGCCGTGTGGGTCCCAGTCCTGTTCAGCTACCTGGCGGTCTACTTTTTCTTAGGTGCGCAAGTGCGATGATGTGGGGCTAGTTTCTTCAAAGTGGCAGAGGGAGGAGATCAACGGTCGGCGTGTGATCACATGAAATATTCTTTCCCCATGCGATCATGCGCCTGCCATTGACTTTGTTTGTTCTAAGCATCTCTTCGGTGAAGTGGGCCCGGTGTCAAAGGGGAGGCAAGGGGCATGTTCTTATAGGTTGTCACATGGCCACATGCCAGACTTTTCTGACATGCGATCATGTGACTAATTGCCATCTGTCCACATGGGTCCCAGTTTTCTACAGTGTTTAGTTTTTTGGCAGTTAAGTTTTCATTCCATGACCTGGTGACCAATGGTTATCTCCTTGTCACTAGATTCTGGTGGTTAAGCGGCTAACATCTGGCGACTTGGCTGCCGGTTAAGCTTGCCTTAGTCACGCAGTCACATGATGGTGGGCCTGGATTTTTAAAGTTTTTTGCGGGTGGGGTCTCTTCGGTGGTGACTACGCTGGTGGTTATGTGGTAGCTTATGATTGGCTATCGCATGGCCACATGTCAGACTTTTCTGACATGTGATCATGCGACCGCTTGCCATGTGTCCCTGGGGCCCGGTAGTAGGTGATGGGGCATCTTCCAGATGCTAAGTGGCAGTGTTCTTTTGGTCGGTGTGTGATAGATGTAGCGGTCTAATGGTCTTGTCGCATGATCACAAGGGCCATTTCCACAGCTTGTGATCATGCGATAGAACCCCTGGTGTTGATTTCATGTGGTTTGGCGGTTCCCAATTAGTCGGTGGGCGGCGATAGTTTTTCTCGGCATGGTTAAGGTTTGCGAGTTGTCACATGATCGCATAGCCCATCTCCTGGCTATGCGATCATGTGATAACTATTGTCACGGTGGCAGTTGTGGCAAGATAAAGGGGGTGCAGGTGGTCGCATGTTCACATAGCCCGTCTCCGTGCTATGTGATCATGCGACCAAGCACAAATTGAGGCCCATTTTCCTGTAGTAGTCAAGGTTGATGAATGCACAATTGCGTGACTAGGGGCAAATGGTTTAGGAGCACAAGCCCGTGAAATGCATGGTGACTATTTGTACTTGCTGAGTGTTTTTTATGGCAGGAGGTACCAAAATTCAATTTTTGAGCGGCCAGAGTGGGTAGAATGGATTGTCAATTACTGCGGCTTGACCCCTGTCATGTCTGTGTTTATTCCTCGGTGGGGTTAGGTGATTTTGAAATTTTGATTTTGAAATGATCGTGCTTGCATTGTAACCTTGGTATATATATATATATATATATATATATATATATATATATATTATAGAAGTATACTTATATATATATAGACACACACACACACACACACACACACACACACACACATTCATATACATATATATGCACAGGTATTTACTTAATGATATATATATATTTATATGTTTATGTTAATATATAGGAATATATATAAATAAATACTTTCTCATATATAAGAATGGTATATATTCATATATAAAGGTCTCTATATATATGCATATATACAATTTATTTTGAAATTGCCTAGCCGGTCTTGCTCTTTTGTCTTGCCTAGACTTGGTGCAGTAGGTGGAGTGTTGTTTTCTTAGGCCAAATAAGCTTGGGCTATGGGTTATTTATAGCAATAGGGAGCTTATCTTCATCTGGTATGCAGTGATTAGTGCTAAGTGACATTTAAAGCTAAAGGGAGTATCCTTTCACCCTTTCTTGTGATTTATAGTTTAGACTTTAATATAGCACGGTTTTGCTAATTATTTCTAATTAAGGTTTCAAGTTAAGGGCTGCAACTTATTTTCTCTAATAATGTAGTTGGTTTAAGGATGTTCGGATCCTCTGCTTCAAGGTTTCTAAATTAGTTAGAATATAGATTAGAATTATCTGAGCAGTACAATAATTTAACTCATATTGAGATAGTAGGGGAGCTTAATTGTATGAACTATGATCTAAGAATTTCTGGTAAATTATTCTAAGTACATAGAGTCAGGTAACCCATGCTATCCTCCGTTGGTAAATAAACAAGGTCTTTAACAATTATTTTAATCTAGTTTGAAACACTAACCATGTAAGAGGATAGGGTTTGGATCCTTTTGTTTCTTTTGCAGATCGAATCACCCAACGACAACAATATCACTCCTCTCTCAAAGGATTTGAATTAGATCTACAAATGAATACCCATATATTTGGATATGGAATTCAATCTTATAATTAAAATCACAAGTAAAAATTGTAAATATCTAAGCATATATGTACCCTCGACAAGTTCGAGTTGTGGGTATGCCCACTGAAAACTATGTAATTTTTTCAAAATCTTGATGTATATCGAGTCACGGGAATGCCCATGAAACTATGTATTAGTATTCGGACTTAAGTCCCAGGCACGGCTAGAGGTTTTCTCTACCCTGCTCTTTCCTACCAGCGCCTGCACTGAGTAGGGTTCTGTATGTAAAATCTTTTTATTATTAATAAAATTATAGGGCTTTAGCCTTTTACCGATCAAAAATAAAATAAATTTTTTTTACCTGTTTTAGAAACCCTAGTTTTATTAGTTTTTCATTATTAGAGGTTTTTCTAGTCATTTTTGGGGATACATAGGGTTTTTGAGGACACATATTTTTGAGAACATAGGTTTTAGGAGACAAGTTATAGGTTATGCATATGAATTTTGAAGTTAAAGAATTATTTCAAAGCTTGGGATTGAAGTCTACATTTGAGTTTTATTCTTCTTAAAAATTAACTTGGTATTTCAAGGTAGGGGTTTTCGAATCTTTTTGCAATTTCTATTGGAAAGATTTTTTTCTCTATGCTTGCTTGATTGTGAATTTGGATTTGAGTTCGAATGAGGTTCTTTTTATTTTTTTGATAGTTGTAAATATCAATAGGGTTTTCTTGTAAATTGTGTTTATGGCATAATTGATAATTATGAGAAAGTTTCTCTGGAAACCCTAGGAGAGAAGTTTTAAAATAAATCATGTGTATTAGTATTTCCAATTGGTGTTTTTCCAAATTTTTCAAATTTAGTTAAAATATATAAGTTGCATTCCTTATTATAAACCTATGTGCTTACAATTACTCACATGTTAGGTTGAGGATTTAAAAACATATGGTTTTATATAACTTTCATTGCAGATGTCTTCTTCAAAATAAAAAGACACTTTTAGACATCCATTTGGCTTTTATTTAACATATATTAAAATCAAATAGGGTTATTTTGTATGCAAAGGGTCAAGTATTGACTATTATAGTAAGACTAGGCCTATTGAGCTTGATTTTTCAATCACAAATAGACGAATAGTCATCCATAACTTTTGCAAAAACACATAATTAGAAAAATTGCTTTAGTAAGATTTTAAATAATTATATTATAGATGGTGTGTCTTATTTTTATGAAGATCCAACAGTTCAAAATAAAGTTATGGTCTTTTTACCAAACTGGTAACCTTCATTCCTAAACTGGGCTGCTACAGAGATTTTCTTTTTACACCATTTAAATGACCTTTTCTTTAGGACTGGTAATAATTAAAAATACGTGGAATTAAATTATATTTCCATCAATATAAGTTTCAGACCTGTATCATTCCATATGAGATTGTACCATTTAAATTACTGAGTGATTTACATATAGGAAATACACAAAAAAACTCATTATAAAGTTTAAAATTATTTTTCTTTATTATTAAATCTTATTAATTTAAAAATTATTTAATTTGGATATTATAAAATAATTAATATAACTGGTCTACTCAAACTTTATAATTTTAAATTATAACTAATTAAGGTTATAGGGATTCAAGAGTAAAATTAGGTATAATATCATTCTTTAAGTGAATGTTATGTAAGACTTATACTTAATGAGGTACTTCATATTGAAATGTTTGTGGAATTGGAAACTAATTCATAATGTGACATAATTGGATTTATCAAATATATTTTATGTGTGTGTTCTATGTCATTGTATTTTGTGTGGGTGGATAGTGTCCATTCGGGTAGAGTGTTGCCTTAGGTGGATTTTTTTCTTTCAGACTTGGATTATTTATGATTTTATACCCTTTTCCCTTTGGGGTCATATTGAGGAAATTGCATAACCATTTTGATATCATGATTGGTTCATGTGTGGCTTTGGTTGCATTGGTGAGTTATGATATGTTTTTCATTGAGTCTTGATCTTTCTTTTTTCCAACCTTGTTAGGATTTGGAATTTATAGGTTGTTGTGAACACTTTTGGGGGTATTTGATGTCAAGGTTAAGTGAGAGCCATTGCATTCCTTGTTGTTTCATGGAGTCATTATGAGTATAATTTTATACTTTGTGGTATTATGGAACAGATTTGAAGGTTATTTTTACCTTGTGATATTATGGTTGAGAACCAAGACTTGTTCCTTGTGGTTTTGTGGAATAGATTTTGATCATTATGATTTATGATATTATTTGTGAATATGAGCCTAGGGAAAGTTAAATAGGTGCATCTTACGTGAGTGGCTTACAATAGGGGTCTAGGGCCCAAAGAGGTCAGTACCAGGGTAGCCTATCGTAAGTTGTTAATAAGTGATAATCTAATAATAAAACTTGGGAACAAAATTAAATACAAAATTAGTTATGGATGCCTCACCCATGCCTTGAGTTCTTGTATAGGCTAAGGATGGGAATGAGATGATACATAATGAGTAGGTATGATTATAGTTCCTCATCTTCATAAGAGGGCATTCTGGTTCTACATGGGTCATGTTGAGAGTCTAGGGTCCAGAGTGACTTGTCTAGGATAACTCATCTTGAAGGTCTAGGGTCCAGAGTGACTAGTTTGGGGTAATTCAAGTAGATGACCATGGGATGACACCCCCATAGTATGTATCCTAAGTCTCCTCTTTGGTTTCTACATTTGCCTTTGGTGGTAGATTTTTGGTATTTCATGTTTGGCATTTGGTACTTGTTTGTATTTTGATATTTGTTATCTTTTCTTTATCATCATTTTGTGTGTCTCTGGTAGAGTGTGTAGTACCTCTTGAGATAGAGAAATTTTAGGATCCCTTTCTTAGGTTCAATCTTATGATTAATTTTTGTGTTTGATATCTAAGTGGGGCCTAATTTTATCTCCTCAACATGGTGGCAGTGGAACCACAGATTTCTACGAGGTCGAGTGGTAGTGATTCTTTTACCATTTGAGATTTTGATTCTTTTGTACTAGTGTTGGATGCTCCTTGTAGTAGTTATGCCTTTCTTATTCATTATAATTGGATACTTTCTCTTAATCTTCATGTGTTTTATATTATACCATGTATTAGTGTATTAGTAGCGATACTTTTAGGATATTGTATTATACTTTGTACTTGGTTATTGTTACACACCCTGCGACTTGTGCAATGGATGTTAGCTCACTATGTACTTCATATTGTATCAGTTTTATTTGAGTGTTCATATTTATATGATGGTGTACTTGTTATTGTTGGAAATATAGATGGAGTAACTAAGAGGGGGGGTGAATCAGTTAACCACAAAAAAATTACCATAGATCCCTTAGATGTCTTAATAAATCATTTGTTGCTGTTACTCGGTAAACATACAAAGAAATGCTGAAACTCAGTTATTGTAGTGAGTATTAATTATAACTGTTCTTAAGTATTCATCAGTGATTAACACACATGCATAAAGAAAATAACATGAACACAAGAGATGCCAGATTTAACATGGAAACCCAATATGGGAAAAACCACCAATGTAACTAGTTACTATTTTTCACTCTTTTGAAGTGAGCCCTGTTAGGAGCCAACCTGGTTAAAGGTTACAAAACACACTATTAGGTGTGACCTTGTTAGAGGATTTAATCACCCTGTTAGGAGTGGCCTTGTAAGAGGTCTTTGCAACAATTCAATAGAACTGTCACCTTGTTAGAGGATTTACAAAATGGTTGTTAAACCAACTCTGTTAAGAGATTTTGAAATCACTACTACAATGGTAAGAAAGTAACAATGAAGTGACCTGAATAATGATGCAACTAAATTTCTGATTACAGATCTCTGTTCTGCTTTACTAGATCCTTCCTGATCAAATATGTCTTTGCTGCTCCTCAAGGATATCTAATCATCCTTCAAAATTTGCTCACACTTTCCTTCTTTTCCACTTGCACACATTTAATTCACAACTTGACCTTCTATATATGCCATTCAGATTGTCCATTTAGATTGTCAAGTCAGCACTAATAATCATTACAAACATTACTAATCATTACAACAGTTAGCTGGAATAAACAAACTTTATTCCTCAAATTAACAAAAATCTTTACTGGGCCGACCTTGCTCGGTAAACACTAACCCTGAAAAGATTTCCTTCGATGACCGAGTGAACTTGGTAAACACTGCAAATTTTGCAACATCCTTTGGAGACTAAGAGATCTCAATAGACACTAAAAACCGCCTGCTCACCGACTAAGCTCGGTAGACACACAGAACTGCTTTGCTAACTGACTAAGCTCGGTAAACATTGAGAATTGCTTTGCTGACCAACTGAGCATGATATATGATATGACATTTGTGTGACATCAAAGACAACACATAATTAATCCAACAATCTCCCTCTTTGGCATTGATGGCAACACAACATGTCATAGCACTTTGAAATTTCATAGAAAACATAGAGTAAGGAACATATCCTTAGCTTCATTCTGATTCCCATCTATGAGAACTCCCTCTGTCAGCAAACTTCTCTTTCTGACTGAAAAAAAAAACTCTCCAAGAAAACTCTCCCTCTTAGAAGTCTTAAGAAATTTCTTGAAATATGATAGCAAACTCTCCCTCTTTGACAACACATGCCAAAGACAACACATACCAGGTGAATAGCAATGTACCTTGAGTACTGATTCATATGCAATGATTCCTTGACTAAGCTACATCAACTGACTGATCTTTAATATGCTCTGGTTGATGCATCACTAAAACTTTATTTAGTGAGCCTTGGATAGGGGAATGACCCCTAACTTACCTCTTAGATACAAGAATGCATCCTTAGGTAGTGGCTTGGTGAATATATCTGCAATCTGTTCTTTTGTATGAATATATTCCAATTTGATTTCCTTGTCCTGCACCAATTCTCTGACAAAGTGATATTTTATAGCAATGTGCTTGGTTTTGGAATGCATTACTGGATTCTTTGAAATATTTATTGCACTTATATTATCACAAAATATAACAACTGGTTCTTTGGTCTCAACCTTCATGCCTTCCAATAACTATTTAAACCAAACAATATTAGAGCAATTTACTGCTGCAGCAACATATTCTGCTTCTGCTGTGGATTGGGATGTGCAATTTTGCTTTTTACTGGTCCAAGATACCAACCTCTTGCCAAGAAAGAATGCTCCACCGCTTGTACTCTTTCTATCATCAATGTTTCCTGCCTGATCAACATTAGTAAACACTTTTAAGTCCAGATTGCCTCCAAATTTATACCACATGCCATAAACTTCAGTTCCTTTCAAGTATCTCAAGATTCTTTTGATTGCCATCATATGATTTTCTCTGGGTTTTGCTAAGAATCTTGCTACTATACCAACTGCTAAGGCAATATCAGGCCTTGTATGAACTACATACTGTAATTTTCCAATCATTGATCTGTATAAGGTCTGATCTACTTCTTTTGAATCATCTTTGGTAAGCTTCAGTCCAGTACACATGGGGGTACCAACTGGTTTTGCATCTTCCATACCAAACTTCTTAAGTATTTCCTTGATGTATTTAGACTGAGTAATGTAGATACCGTTCTTGCTCTGTTGAATTTGAAGACCAACAAAGAACTTTATTTGACCAAACATAGACATTTCAAATTCTTTGTTCATTTTCTCTGAAAATTCTTTGCATTGATCATCATCACCTGTAAACATAGTATCATCCACAAATATTTCTGCCAAAACAATTTTGTTATTTGGTCCTTCCTTGATGTACAAACTACTGTTATCATTAGCTCCTTTGAAACCAATCTGAATAAGATAGTTATGTAATCTTTCATACCATGCTCTAGGGGCTTGTTTCAGACCATACAATGCTTTGTGTAACTTGCAAACCATATTCCTTTTGTCTGGATCAATAAAACCTTTAGGTTGCTCAATGTAGACTTCTTCATCAACAATACCATTGAGAAATGCAGATTTTACATCCATCTGATATACCTTAAATCCTTTATGTGCTGCATATGCAAGTAGAGTTCTTACACCTTCTAATCTTGCAACAGGAGCAAAAGTCTCACCATAATCTATGCCCTCTTCTTGAGAATATCCTTAACATACCAATCTATCTTTGTTTCTTGATACTTGACCATCTTCATTCAACTTATTTCTGAATACCCATTTTGTTCTAATTACATTTTTATCTTTAGGCCTAGGTACAAGAGTCCATGTTTTGTTCTTCTCTATTTGTTTTATTTCTTCATTCATAGCCTCAATCCAACTTTCATTTTCCAATGCATCTTTGACATTTCTAGGTTCAATATCAACAAGTAAACATGTACCTTTTAGTTTACTTCTTGTCATAGTACCATCTGATTTGTCTCCAATAATCTGATCTGGTGTATGATGCCTCCTGACATATTTGGCCAACACAGGTTCCTTGCCTCTTGAATGAGTTACATTGTCATCTTCTTGAATTTCATCTTCAGGTTCAGGTTGCTCGGGCTCGGTAGATATTTGCTTGGTAGCTTCAGACTGAGACTCGGGTCCTTGTGACTCAGTTTGAACTTCTTCTTGTGACTCAGTTACTGTACTGGGCTCGGTAGATGTAGTCTCCTTATTGACAGATGTGTCTGGTAATGTATCAGGTTCAATGTAAACAAATCTCTTGTAATCCTCTGGTTCCTTTTTGCTTTCTTCTTCAGTCTTTTCTAAAAACTCATCAACTTTCACATGTGCACTTTCTATGATTTTGTGAGTAGACAAATTCAAACATCTATATGCCTTACTTTTGCAAGAATATCCCAAGAATATTCCTTCATCACTTTTCACATCAAATTTTCCTTTTCTAGATTCTTTTAAGATGTAACATTTACTACCAAATACTTTCAGGTAACTTACATTGGGTTTATAGCCATACCATAACTCATAAGGAGTTTTGAATGTGTCTTTCTTCAACTATACTCGGTTTAAGGTATGAACTGTAGTGCTAATAGCTTCCTTCCATTATTTCATAGCAATGTTCTTTTCAATCATTAGAGTTCTTGCATAATCCATGATAGATCTATTCCTCCTTTCAACTATTCCATTCTGCTCAGGAGTTCTTGGGGCTGATACCTATCTTTGATTCCTCTTTCAATGCAAAAATTATTGAATTCATGGGAGATGAATTCACCACCTCTGTCTGATCTTAAGCACTTCATTCTTTTCCCTATTTCCTTTTCTACTCTTGCCAAATACCATTTGAATTTCTCAAATGCTTCTGACTTTTCTCTCAGATACATAACAGTCATCATTCTAGAGTAGTCATCAACAAAGAGAATAAAGAATTTTTCTCCAATTTAGCTCTCAATTCCAATAGGTCCACATAAATCAGTATGCACAATTTCCAAAATATCTTTAGACTGATAGTTTTTACTTTTAAAGCTAGTCTTTCCCATTTTTCCAATCTAACAATTCTTGCATAGACCAACATCAGGTTTCTTCAAAGTAGGAATGCCTCTTACTTTCTTGAATTTGCTTATTTTCACCATGTTATCAAAATTTACATGACATAAACTTTTGTGCCATAACCAAATTTCTTCAATTTGAGCAATAAAACATGAGCATTCACCAAGATCAAGATAAAACAAGTTACCTTTGGTTTGTTTGCCTGATCCAATCAATTTTCCTTTGTCATCCAATAGTCTTGCTTTTCCATGCATGAATTCAACCTTGAATCCAATGTTGATTAGATATGCTACACTTAGAAGATTATGCTTTAGTCCTTCAACCCAATATGCATTATCAAATATAAGTTCCTTGGTTAATGAGATTCTTCCTCTTCCTTTTATGCAACAAGGCTCATTGTTTCCAAACCTTACATTACCACTATCATAGTCTTCAAGGTGTTCAAACTTTGTTGTGTCACCAGTCATATGATGTGAACATCCACTGTCTATGATCCATGTATCATTTTTGCTTATATGAGAGATAAGTGCCATCTTATCTTCATCATCATCAGATTCATCTTTTACAGCAATGAAGACAATTTCTTCTTCACTATCATCAGAATCCTTAGCCAAAAAACATGTTTTCTTACCTTTATCCTTGAATGATTTGAAATTCTTCTTGCCATTGTACTTGTGACCTTTCTTCTCATCCTTGCTTTGCTTGTATGGGCACCTAGCTACAATATCACTAATTTCTTCACATGAAAAATAGATTAAGGGAGTTTTACCTTTGTATTTACCTCTGCCTCTAGTATATTTCTTTGCAAGTAATGCTTCAATAACTTCAAGATCACTATCAGAACTTTCCTCTCCTTCTTCTGCACTCTCTGACTGGATTTTCTTGCCCTTCTTAAGTGAAAGTTTGGCCTCAAATGTTGATTCAATATTTTTGGAAGTTGGAACATAGTTGTCATAGTTATCCAACTCAAAGGCTGTCAATCTTCCCACTAAAGTATCCAAAGTTATATTGTGATTTTCTTCACATCTTCTTTCTTGAATAGAAGATACTCTTATTGCATAGATAGGAAGTAATGTTTTGAGAACCTTACTTATAACAGTTTCATCATCAATTTTTCCTCCAGAAGCTCTGATTGCACTAACACTTGCCTTGATCCTTTCAACATATTTTGCAATGTTTTCATCTTCTCTCATTTTTATCTGATCAAACTGTCCTCTTAGGCTTTCTACTTTGGCTCTCTTCACATTTTCATCACCACCATAAATTTTCTTTAGCTTGGTCCACATTGCATAAGTAGTTGTGCAGTCCTTGATCTCATCAAATTCTTCATAGCTGAGAGCTGATGCAATGTCTATCATCATGGTGTTATGGTTCTTTTTCTCTGCAATGTCTTCAACAGTTAATGTGCCAGTAGGAGCTGTATATTTTTGATCAATATATTTGCATCCTGAATCACCAATGGAAGCTAGATGAAGTCTCATGAGACCTTGCCATGCTGAAAAGTTATCTTTGTTAAGCCTTGGAATTTATCTCTTGTAAGACATCCTGATCCTTAGCTTAGGTCCTTGAAACCCTTCCTGCAAGCACCAAAAGCTCTGATACCAATTGTTGGAAATATAGATGGAGTAACTGAGAGGGGGGGTGAATCAGTTAACCACAAAAATATTACCATAGATCCCTTAGATGTCTTAATAAATCATTTGTTGCTGTTACTCAGTAAACATACAGAGAAATGCTGAAACTCAGTTATTGCAGTGAGTATTAATTATAACTGTTCTTAAGTATTCATCAGTGATTAACATGCATGCATAAAGAAAATAACATGAACACAAGAGACGCTAGATTTAACGTGGAAACCCAATATGGGAAAAACCACCAATGTAACTAGTTATTGTTTTTCACTCTTTTGAAGTGAGCCCTATTAGGAACCAACCCGGTTAAAGGTTACAAAACACACTGTTAGGTGTGACCTTGTTAGAGGATTTAATCACTCTGTTAGGAGTGGCCTTGTAAGAGGTCTTTGAAACAATTCAATAGAACTGTCACCTTGTTAGAGGATTTACAAAATGGTTGTTAAACCAACTCTGTTAAGCGATTTTGAAATCATTGCTACAATGGTAAGAAAGTAACAATGAAGTGACTTGAATAATGATGCAACTGAATTGCTGATTACAGATCTCTGTTCTGCTTTACTAGATCCTTCTTGATCAAATATATCTTTGCTGCTTCTCAAGGATATCTAATCATCCTTCAAAATTCTCTCACACTTTCCTTCTTTTCCACTTGCACACATTTAATTCACAACTTGACCTTCTATATATACCATTTGGATTGTCCATTCAGATTGTCAAGTCGACACTAATAATCATTACAAACATTACTAATCATTACAACAGTTGGCTGGAATAAACAAACTTTATTCCTCAAATTAACAAAAATCTTTACTGGGCCGACCTTGCTCAGTAAACACTAATCTTGAAAAGATTTCCTTCGGTGACCAAGTGATCTTGATAAACACTGTGAATTCTACAACATCCTTTGGAGACCGAGAGATCTCGGTAGACACTAAAAACTGCATGCTAACCGACTGAGCTCAGTAGACACATAGAACTGCTTTGCTGACCGACTGAGCTCGGTAAACACTGAGAACTGCTTTGCTGACCGACTGAGCATGATAAATGATATGACATTTGTGTGACATCAAAGACAACACACAATTAATCCAACAATCTCCTTCAGACAATTGTATCCAACAATTATTCATTTGTATTTGTGAGGTTTGTAATTGTACTTAATCTAAGTAATTAATTAAATAATATGTAATTCTATGTCATGGAACCCTTGAGAATTGTAATGTATGTTTGAGTTACATTTTGTGTATGCATTGTATTACATTGTATTGCTTCTTCATTGATATTCATTATTTTTATGTAAACTCTTAAAGAAAAAAATATTATGTAAACTTAGTAACATGTGTTAGGTTAATTTCTCATGGGTTCTATAGTGCCCACCCATAGTTTTCTTTTCAGATTTATTTTGCCAAACTCTTTTAGGCCACTTTTATGTGTGTGTTGATATTTCAATTATATTATGGTTTTGGATGTATGACACTACATGGTGATTTTAATAAATGGATGATTATGGTTGTTACATTAATGCAGTTAGATGATGTTGGTTATGATGATGATTTACATGTTTTAAAATGATGCTTATAGTAAGATTATACTTACCCCATACTTGCATGTGTATGGTGATCATGTGTGCTTTTACTTTCCTACATGACGTGTTTGATATGGTTGAGGGACGAAGTCATAGTTACCTTCTTTCAGGATCCACACAATGTCCTGATCTCCACCATTGCTTGTTATAAATATATATGTGTGTGTGTGTGTGTGTGTGTACATGTTGGTCTTGTATGCAGGTTTGCACGTACCTGGCATCAACTTCCCTGAATTATCAAGATGAGTGTGTCCTATCATTGGTCTCAATGGTAAAAGGGGGGAGATAATATTCAAATCCAAATCCTAACCTAAGCCATACTATTGTTCTAAAATAGTGGATAAGATTATGATATTTTACCTTTCCAAACTTGTCCAGGTGACGTGAGTATATAGTCCTTTCCTTGAGTATGGTTGTGGTTCTTTAAGTTCAGTTGCTTTTGGTTATTGATGTAATTTCTATAATTAGATAATTTATTTAGATTAATTTTTTAATTTAAATAAATTAGATTTTTTCTATATTTAGCTATTTAAATATGAGAGTATTTAATTAATTAAAATTAATTTAATATAACTATTAAATTTAATAATTTTTAATTAAAAGAAATATTATGAAAATATAATTATTTAATAATGGGAATTAATTAAATACATTCACTTTATATTTATTTAATTGTAAATTTAACTTTTTCAAATAAAATGTATTTATTAATTGGGAAATTAAAATAGCATGTAAAAAATTAAAGTAGACTAAATGTTATTATTTAAATAAATTAGAATGCATTAAGTTACACAATCAAAATTGAATAAATTAAATTAAAAGAATTAGTCAATTTTGAGTTAAGTGCTTTCAACAAGAGCAATTAGAAAATCAGACTTGAGTTTAGAACTGAAATTAAGGGAAATTAGGAATTGATGTAAACAAGGCTTTCTGTGGAAGTGAGTTCCAACCTTTACATGTGGAATTGAATTTCCTATTGTGAGGGTTTGGCCATTATTCTCAACAGATAGGTTTTGGAGAATTTTTGGGTGAAGGATTTCAATTTGGTGCAATTTTTATGAAAGATTAGATTTGTCTTCGTTTCTTGTCATCATCAAATTTATTCTTTTGGTGTTTGAGGTAGGATTTGATAGCCTTTGTGATTGTATTTCTAAAATTTTGAGAGTGCATTCTTTGTGCCTGGTAGATCTGGATTTTTGGGATTGTTTCATGTGTTTCCTCTTCTCGTGAAAATTCTGGAATTTGGTTAAAGGGAATTGTAGTTGGCATGCAATTCTTATTTTCTGATTCTTGATTGATTTTTAATTAGAGTTTGAATTTATGAATGTTGGTAGAAATTAATGTTATTGGAAATTCTATAAAAGATAATTTTGTTTAAAACTCTAGGTTCAAATTAACGATAGATTCATTTAAGAAATTTAGATCTGGTATTTGAATTGTAAAGAAAATCCTAAATTAAACCCTAGAGGATGTTTTGGGAAATACCCAGCTATTATGCTATTAGGGCTTTCAAATTGTGCATGTAGAATTATTTATTACCTAGTTAGAAAATAATATACCTCTGGAAAGAATTGTAATTCTCTATGTTCTATTATTTCTTCTTAGTATTCTAAAAAAAAATCTAGATTAAAAAAAAATTATGGCTTGATGTTTTATAATAGCATTAAATTCTGGTAATTTTATTTTAAAATACATCCTAAAAAAAATATTAAAAAATATATATTGTTCTTTTTAAAAATGTGTTTTAAAAAAAATTAATAAACAAAAAAAATGGGGAGGTGGGTTAAACCCCATCCCCCCCCCCCCCTGCCTAGCTTCAAAAACCCAAAGATTGTCGTGCGTAGCCCAAGGCTGCCACATGACACCCTAGAGACTGTTGTGCATAGCCTAAGGCCATTGCATGCAGACCCTTGGGGTCTATCGTGCGCAACACAAGGCTACCACATGCCCAATGGGATTGTCATGCACAACCCCATGGACTACCGCACAAAGTCCTTGGGACTGTCGTGCATAGTACCTCAGGGTACTGCCACGACATGCCCCATAAACTATCATGTGCAGTACATTGGGTGGGATAGTGGGTTCCCCCCCCCCAATATATATATATATATATATATATATATATATATAAAGATAGATTTTATTCTTTAAAAAAGTTATTTTATTTTTGTTTGGTGACTATTATATTTAAATGAAACACATATATTAAGGTTAATCTATATATTTGAATAAAATATATAGATTTATATTGGATTTATTTAAATATTAAATTAGTTTTTTCTGTTGAAAGATTTTAAAATAGTAGATAATTTATATATAGTTGTATATACATTTTTAAATGGGAAAATCTATTTTCTTTTGTATGGATATTTTAATTGGGCATTTCATGCAATTATTTATTGTTTATTTAATTCTATTGACTGAATTTTGTTAATTTAGTATTGGGTTGCTACTTAAAAACTTAAATCAATTGGTGTATTTTAGACTATAAAATTATAGAGGGTTAGTAATTTTAATGCCTAGATTCAATTTATTTCGTGGATGTTATCAATTGATTTATAGGGTTAGAATTTAATTATTTTTCATGTAATTATAGTCTATTAGTAATTATTGGATAAATTAATTTCTTGATGAAATTTACAAATTATTTTATAAAATTAAATTCTATTATTTGTCTTTTATTTTCCTTATGTGTTTGTGGTGTGAAGGGGTTTAGTATGTCAACCTAGTAGGACTGTTACTAGAGGCAGGATTAAGAGTTACTGATTATGTTTGTTTTCTTTGTATACTTAATTGGAATTGATCAAATGAGACCCAACCTTTATGGAGATTGATTTTATGATGGAGTTTTTATTATGCATTCCTATCACTTATTGGAACCTATTTTTTAGCATTATGAGACTATGTTGACTTAGAGTCATGAGTTGAGATTGTTAAACCTAGGGTAGGTTATCTAGGTGTTGGAAGGGAAGTGGCTTACTTTGGAGGTGTCGGAGTTGAGAAGTGGCTACCTCAGTATCCTTAGTAGGTTACTTAATCAAGTGATAATATTAAATTAAGTGGAGATTAAAATGAATTAATAAGATATTGACTCCTCGCCCATGCCTTAAGTGCTAATATAGGCTAAGGATGGGAGTTGGAGAAGATGTTTTCCCCTCCAGTAGTGATGGTGAGTCTGACATAGTTAGTTTTTCTTGTCTACATGAGAGGACTACTGATCCACATAGAGTCACTTGGGGCCGAAGTCTAGAGAGGCTACCAAGTGACCTTAGAGTTGACTCATGTGATGACACTTCCCTGATTTTATTCTAGGTTTCCTACATGTGTTGGTTTTCTCTAGGATTATTATGTGTACCTTTGATTTATGAGATGTACCTTTGAGATAGGAGCTTCTAGGATCCTTTTGTAGTCTACATGATTGTATGGTATTTCTATCCATTTGGGATTTGATGTTATCTCCTCAACACGGTGGGAGTGGAACCACTGGTTTTCCACGAGGTCAGGTGGTAGTGATTCTTTTACCATTTGAGACTCTGGCATCCTTTTTTCAGTGCTAGATGATCTTGGTTGTAGTTACTTCCTTTCCTATCTTCTTGGAGTTCTATTCTTGATCTTATACTTCTCTTTTGTACTTTTTAATTTATTGTAATCGCATACCCTGCAACATGTGCAGTGGATGTTTGATGAGTATGTTTATTTTATGATTCAATTGTAATTTATGATGTAATATATAATTCATGTTTGCAATTGTATTTCATAGTTTCTATGTCAAGGAACCCTTGATATGTGTAATCTACCCTTGGAGATTATATTTATGTTTATGTTTCTTATGGACTTTATGTTTTACTTCTGCTTGTTTATTCATAATTGTTTGTAAACATTTAAGAAAAAATTATTTTGCAAACTTAGTAACATGTTTTAGGTTAATATCTCATGGGTTCCCTAGCAGGGGCATTACACTTGGTATCAGAGCCAATGTTTCAAATACTAGGAGCTCTGGGAATATTGTATGCCCATTTATTGTCTAGTGGTCAAAAACTTGAAAACAAAACTTAGACATATAACACACTTGTATTTCAGACTATTATTTTTGAAATCTTATCATGTTTGATTTATTTTCTCCTTGATTTTATGTTGTAGGAAAGATGGTCACTGAGACTAGATTTGTGACTAGAGGCTGAAGTGGAGGCCATAGTAGGGGACATTAAAGAAGCATACTTCCTAGCCCTCCTATTAGTCAGCGAGTTGAGGAGAGCAGGGAAGAGGATGGTAGAGAACAACATGGTGACTCATGAGAACTTAATGCCATGCAAATTGTCCAGACCATTTTAGAGAACCTACCAGTGCATAATAAGGTTGATCAAGCATCCCATCATTCTAATAATGAGGAGAGAAAAAGATCTCAGATTCCAAAAAAGAGGGACTCTACACTCAGTTAGGGATCCTTAAAGGATAATTAGATGAGAGACCTCCTAAAAGCACAACCACCTCCTTTTAATGGTCTTAAAAATGGTTTTGAGGCAGAGACTTGGCTCATTGCTTTGGATCATTGTTTTGCCATGTAGCAGTTTGACACTAATGTTAAGGCAAGATGTTTTTTTATGAGTCTTGAGGGCTTTGCAGACTCATGGTGGAAAATAGAGGAGCAGAAAACTAGACTTACTATGGAGACTGTTACTTGAGAGATTTTCCTTGAAAACTTTTGTGAATGGTTTCTATTAGAGCAATGGGAGCGATAACGCACAGATGAGTTCCATAATCTATGGTAGATGTCCATGACTATTTAGGAGTATGAGTGACGTTTCTTTGAGATTAAGCTTTATGTAGGATACAGTGATCAGTCACCACTCTTGTTACAACATTTTATCAAAGGACTCAATGGCCACATTATTGGAGGAGTTTTGGTTTTCAAACCCAAGACCCTCAAGAAAGCAGTTATTAAGGCTACTTTTATTGAGGCAAATTTGACTTTAGGACATGGTGCATAGATAGGGGTTCAGACAGGAGTTCCTTCATCTTCAAACTTTAAAGTAAATCAGAATCAAGGTGTAGGAAACTTCAAGAAACCCCTCCCTATTTCCATAGTCAGTAGTAGAAGGGCACTAATCCTCCAACACATAATGATGGTTCTCACTCTAATAACTTTCATAGTTGTTTGCGCAACAGGTGCAATCAGAACAGTCAGCCTACATAGAGCACACATTCAATTGCAAGAAGAGGTAGCTATCAGTAGTCTATTGCACCCTATGCTAGGAGAGGTCACAACAGAGGTAGTGGTTGCTTCTCATGTGGACAACATGGTCACATTGTAGTGAATTACCCTCAACATGCATCACATTTTTTAGGATAGAGGCATGTAGCTTCTAAGCCTATTGTAGGGGATGTCGATAGATCTCATAGGGTATTTTTAGTAGTGGACCATCATCATGTAGAGAAATAAGGTACTGTGGTAGAGACTTCTATAGACACTAGAGGTATTTATCCTTCTATTTTATTTGACTTAGGAGCTACATATTCTTTTATATCTCCTTTTATAGTAGAGAGATGCGGGCTAGTGGCAATAAAGAAAGACATTGGTTGGCAAGTATAGTTGTGTTAGAAAATGGTCAGTGCTCCTCTCAGGATTTGTGACATAGCTTAACCACCTTCTATGTCTTCTATATGTCTAGTGGTTGTATCGAGCATTAATAGGTTGATATTTTGATGCAATGACAACTACTACTTGTAACAAGTGGTATTAGAGCTTGGTCACAGGTTTGAATCCCCTCGGGTAGCGCTGAGGGAAAGATTGTTGGAAAATGGTTAGTGATCCCCTTAGGATTCATGGCATGGTTTAGCCTTCTCCTGTGTCTTCTATAATTCTAGTGGTTGTATTAGGCATTAACAGGTTGCTCTTTTGGTGCAATGACAACTACTACTTGTAACAAGTTGGCCTCTAGGGAAAGGATTTCAACAAACTCTCTAGTCCATAAGTGTGAATCAGACTTAGGTAAATTCACCACCACAGTTGACCTTCGTGTGATTCCTTTGGGATCATATGAAATTGTTCTTGGAATGGATTGGTTAAGTTCTCATAGAGACAAAATTGATTGTAGACAAAAGATAATCAGATGCAAAGACGATGTTGGTAATGATTGTGAGATAGTGGGAATTCAACGCCCTATATCTCTTCATATGATTTCTGCTATGCAACCCAAGTGAAATATGAAAAAGGGATTTCAATTATTTGCAGTAACTATGAATGAGATGGATGAAGTGGAAACAAAGGAGAAGACTCTTGATCATCCTATATTGCAATAATTCATTGATGTCTTCCCTAGTGAGATTCTGGGTATGCCACCCAAGTATGACATAAAATTTCACATTGATCTTGTTCCAAGAGCACAACCTATATCTAGAGCTTGTTACCAGATGACCACTTAGGAGTTGAGTGAGCTTAAGCTTCAGTTAGAGGATCTTTTTGAAAAGGGAAACATTCATTTGAGTGTTTCTCCATGGGGAGAACCTGTACTCTTTGTTAAGAAGAAAGATGGATCTTTACACTTGTGCATTGACTACAGACAGTTTCAAATAAGGTAACGATCAAGAATAGGTACCCTTTACCAAGGGGTGAAAATATATTTGACTAAATAAAAGGAGCTAAGGTATTCTCAAAGATTAATCTTAAGTTAGGATACCATCAATTACGCATTCATGATGTAGACATTCACAAGACAACATTCCGTACTTGCTATGGACATTATGAGTTCACAGTTGTTCCTTTTAGTTTGACAAATGCTCCATATGTATTCATGTACTTAATGAATGTAGGATTTAATTCCTACCTTGACCATTTTGTTCTTGTCTTCCTATATGACATATTGATATACTCTAAAAATATGAAAGAACACGAGGAACATCTATGACTAGTTTTGCAGTGTCTTCGTGACAATTTGTTGTATGTTAATGCAACAAAGTGTGACTTCTTTCAATTAGAGGTTTAGTATTTGGGGCATGTAATCTTAGGTGAGGGTATTTTAGTGGATTATTCCAAGATTCAGGCTATAGTTGATTGGACAACCCCCACCAATGTATCTGAAGTCCGTAGTTTCATGGGATTGGAAGGATACTATCACAAGTTTTTCAAAGACTTCTCTAGAGTTTCTTATCAGATTACTTCTCTCCAGAGGAAAGGGAAGAAGTATGTCTAGATAGAGAAGTGTGAAGAGGATTTCCATAACCTCAAGAAGTATCTAACCAATGCACCTATTCTAGTGATTCAAGATCCTATAGGTGATTTTATGGTGTGTGTTGATGCTTCTTTGGAAGGTCTAGGAGCAGTCTTTATGCAAGAAGGACGAGTGATTGCTTATGAATCTCACAAAATCAAGGAGAACAAATTGAATTATCCTACACATGACCTTGAGTTGGAAATAGTAGTCCATGCATTGGTTTGAAGGAGACATTTTCTATTAGGACATTGATTTGAGCTTCATAATGATCATCACAACCTAAAATATATATTTACCTAGCCTAATTTGAATGTCAGATAGGGGAAATGGATGGATTTTCTATATGAATATGACTTTGAGGTTAAATACATATAGAGTAAGGAAAATGTGGTAGTCGATGCCTTGAGTCGTAGGAGACATTAGATGTTAGCTTTGACTCTTAGTGTAGATTTATGGAGTTGTATACTCTAGGCACTTCCTTCAGATACTTGGTACAAGGAAGTGAACATTGAGATTGAGTCAAAGAGACCTTTGGAGGGAATATTTTTAGGGTATATTTTGGAGTCAAGTGGCCTTTTGTGATACATGATCTAGATATATATACCCCCTTCAGATGATATTTGTACATTGATCTTATCAGAGGCTCATTGTGCACCTTACTCGACACACCCTGGTGTCAAGAAGATGCATGCAGACCTTCAACAGTTGTACTATTGGTCTAGTATGAAGTGTGACATTGAAGATTTTTTGGCCAGATGTCTAGAGTGTCAAAGGGTTAAGGAAGATCACTAGCATCCACTGGCTCTTTTACAACCCAATCTTGTTCCTTCATAGAAGTGCGATATCATTTCGATGGATTTCATCATGGGTTTTCCTATGACACCTCACAAACATGATACTATTATGGTTACCATTGACTGGTTAACCAAGGTGGCACAATTCTCTCCTATGAGAGCATCCTACACAACAACTTCAGTAGCTAGGATCTTCATACATGATATTGTGAGGTTACATGGTATTCCCCACATGATTATATCAGATATGGATCTAGTATTCACATCTTCATTTTAGACCTTCTTGCAACATGATCTTGGAGCACAGTTGAATTTCAGTTCAACATATCACCCCGAGACCGATGGTCAGATAAAGAGATTTAATCAGGTGCTTGAGGATGTGATTAGGATGTATGGCATGGATAGATAGACTCATTGGGACTACTATTTGTATTTGGTCAATTTTGCCTACAATAATGGTTATCACAGCTCTATTGGCATGTCACCTTTTTAGGCTTTGTATGGTCATCCCTATTGTACACCTTTGAGTTGGGATAGGCTAGAGGATCGTATTCTGTTAGGTCCTGAGATGATTCAAGATATGGAGCAACAAGTGGAGCACATTCGTGAGCATGTGACCATAACTCAGGACATGCAGAAGAAGTATGCAGATGCTCACAGAGTGGATAAGAAGTTTGTTGTTGGTGTTAAGGTGTTCCTTAGAGTGCATCCATGAAATATTCTGATTTGTTATGGAAAGGGTTCAAAGTTGGCACCTTGTTTTGTAGGACCTTTTGAGATTCTTGAGAGCATAGGACCAATTGCTTACCCTCTTGCTTTGTCACCTAGCTTATCTCACATCCATGATGCTTTTCATGTTTTAGTTCTTAGACAGTATATACTAGACGTTGCACATGTACTTGATTGGAATGCTTTGAAGGTAGAGGATGGGCAACTAGCTTTGGATCCCGTTTGCATTATTCAGCGGTGAAATTTGACCCTCGAGGATCACACCATCGAGTAGGCAAGGGTCCAATGGGACCATACTGATGAGTCATCAGTGACTTGGGAGGACGCAACAAGGTTATGGAATTTATATCCCTATTTGTTTGTAGGCTTCTAGGAGTAAGTCTAATTCTAGGGGGGGTGGATGTAGTACCCATCCATAGTTTTCTTTTGCAAAAATATTTTAGGCCACTTTTATGCGTGCGTTGATATTTCAGTTATATTATGGTTTTGAATGTATGACACTACATGGTGATTTTCATAAATGGATAATTATGGTGATGATATACATGTTTTAAAATGATGCTTATGATTATGATTATACTTACCCCATACTTGCATGTGTATGGTGACATGTATGCTTTTAATTTCCTGTATGATGTGTTTGATATGGTTGAGGGATGAAGTTGTAGTTACCTTCTTGCAGGATCCATGCGATGTCTCGATCCCCACCATTTCTTGTTATATATATATATATATATGTATGTATGTATGTATGTATGTATGTATGTATGTATGTATGTATGTATGTATGTATGTACATGTTGGTCTTGTATGTAGGTTTGCAGGTACCGGGCATTAACTTCCCTGAATTGTCAGGGTGCACATGCTCTATCACTGGTCTCAATGGTAAAAGGGGGGAGATAATATTCAGATCCAAATCCTAACCTAAGCCATACTATTTTCCTAAAATAATGGACAAGATTATGACATTTTACCTTTCAAAACTCATCCGAGTGATGTGAGTTTATAGTCCTTTCCTTGAGCATGGTTGTGGTTCTTTAAGTTTAGTTGATTTTAGTTATTGGTCTAATTTCTATAATTAGATAATTTATTTAGATTAATTGTGTAATTTAAATAATTAGATTTTTGCTATTTTTAGCTATTTAAATGTGAAAGTATTTAATTAATTAAATTTTATTAATTAAATTTAATAATTTTTAATTAAAAGACTTGTTATGAAAATAGAATTATTTAATTAATGAGAATTAATTAAATACATTCACTTTAGATTTATTTAATTGTAAATTTAACTTTTTAAAATAAAAGGTATTGGGAAATTAAAATAGCATGTGGAAAATTAGAGTAAATGTTACTATTTAAATAAATTAGAATGCATTAATTTGTAAAATCAAAATTGAATAAATTAAATTAAAAGAATTAGTCAATTTTGAGTTGAGTGTTTTCAATAAGAGCAATTAGAAAATCAGACTTGAATTCATAACTAAAATTAAGGGAAATTAGGAGTTGATGTAAACAAGGCTTTTTGTGGAGTTGAGTTCCAACCTTTGCATGTGGAATTGAATTTCCTATATTGTGAGGGTTTGGCCATTATTCTCAACACATGGGTTTTGGAGAATTTTTGGGTGAAGGATTTCAATTTGGCCAATTTTTCTGAAAGCTTGGATTTGTCTTCGTTTATTGTCATCATCGAATTTATTCTTTTGGTGTTTGAGGTAGGATTTGATAACCTTTGTGATTGTATTTCTGTAATTTTGAAAGGAGTGTATTCTTCATGCCTAGTAGATCTGGATGTTCAGGATTGTTTCATGTGTTTCCTCTTCTCGTGAAAATTCTAGAATTTGGTTAAAGGGAACTGTAGTTGGCATGCAATTCTTATTTTTTGATTCTTGCTTGATTTTCAATTAGGGTTTGAATTTATGAATGTTGGTAGAAATTAATGTTATTGGAAATTATGTGAAAGATGATTTTGTTTCAAAACCCTAGGTTCAGATTAATGATAGACTCATTTGAAAAATTTAGATTTGGTATTTGAATTGTAAAGAAAATCCTAAATTAAACCTTAGAGGACGGTTTGGAAAATACCCAGTTATTATGCTATTGGGGCTTTCAAATTGTGCATGTAGAATTATTTATTACTTGGTTAGAAAATAAATATACATCTGGAAAGAATTGTAATTCTCTATGTTCTATTATTTCTTCTTAGTATTCTAAAAAAAATATAGATTAAAAAAAATGGCTTGTTGTTTTATAATAGCATTAAATTCTGTTAATTTTATTTTAAAATATATCCTAAAAAATATATATATTAAAAATATAAATATTGTTCTTTTAAAAATGTGTTTTAAAAAAAACATTTTTAAAAAAAAATAATAAATAAAAATTATGGGGAGGCTGGTTAAACCCTAGGCCCCCCCGCCTAGCTTCAACAGCCCAAAGGTTGTCATGCGCAGCCCAAGGCTGTCACACGACACCCTAGGGATTATCGTGCGCAACCCAAGGTTGTCACACATAGCCCCTTGGGGTGTGTCATGCATAGCCCCATGGACTATCGCATAGAGTCCTTGGGACTGTCATGCGCAGTACCTCAGGGTACTACCACGACATGCCTCATGGACCGTTGTGCGCAATATAAGGGGTTGGAAAATGGGTCCCCCCCCCTCCCCCCAAAACAAAAAAAATAAAAAAATATAAGATAGATTTTATTCTTTTAAAAAAGGATTTTTATTTTTGTTTCATGACTATATATATATATATATATATATATATTAAGGTTAATATATATTAGAATAAAATATATAGATTTATATTGGATTTATTTAAATGTTAAATTGGTTTTTTTCTGTTAAAATATTTTAAAATGGTAGATAATTTATATATAGTTGTATATACATTTTTAAATGGAAAAAATTGTTTTCTTTTGTATGGATATTTTAATTGGGGATTTCATGCAAATTATTTATTATTTATTTAATTCTATTGACTGAATTTTGTTAATTTAGTATTGGGTTGCTACTTATAAACTTAAATCAATTGGTGTATTTTAGACTATAAAACTCTAATGGGTTAGTAATTTTAATGCCTCGAGTCAATTTATTTTATGGATGTTATAAATTGATTTGTAGGGGTAGAATTTAATTGTTTTTCATGTAATTATAGTCTATTAGTAATTATTGGATGAATTAATTTCATGATGAAATTTACAAATTAGTTTATTAAATTAAATTCTATTATTTGTCTTTTATTTGCCTTATGTGTTTGGGGTGTGAAGGGATTTAGTATGTCAGGCCAATAGGACTATTACTAGAGGCGGGATTAGGAGTTATTGATTATGTTTGTATACTTAATTGAAATTGATCAAATGAGACCCAACCTTTATGGAGATTGATTTTATGATGGAGTTTGTATTATGTGTTCCTATCACTTCTTGGAACCAGGTTTTGAGCATTATGAGACTATGTTGACTTAGAGTCATGAGTTGAGATTGTTAAACCTAGGGTAGGTTATTTAGGTGTTAGAAGGGAAGTGGCTTACTTTGGAGGCTTTGGAGCCTGGAAGTGGCTACCTAGGTATCCTTAGTAGGTTACTTAATCAAGTGATAATATTAAATTAAATGGGGATTAAAATGAATTTATAAGATGTTGATTCCTTGCCCATGCCTTGAGTTCTAGTATAGGATAAGTATGTGAGTGAGAGAAGATGATTTCCTATCCAGTAGTAATGGTGAGTCTGGTGTAGTTAGTTTTCCTTGTCTACATGATAGGACTATTGATTCGCATAGAGCCACTAAGGGTCAAAGACCAAAGAGGCTACCCGGTGAACTTAGAGTTGACTCATGTGATGACACTTCCCTGATTTAATTCTAGGTTTCCTACATGTGTTGGTTGCCTCTGACATTATTGTGTACATTTGACTTATGAGATGTACCTTTGAGATAGGATCTTCTAGGATCCTTTCTTATTCTACCTGATTGTATGACATTTCTATCCGTTTGGGATTTTATGTTATCTCCTCAGCCTGGTGGGAGTGGAACCATATGTTTTCAACAAGGTCGGTGGTAGTGATTCTTTTACCATTTGAGACTCTGACATCTTTGTTCCAGTTTTAGATGATCTTGGTTGTAGTTAATTCCTTTCCTATCTTCTTTGAGTTCTATTCTTGATCTTATACTTCTATTTGTACTTTGTAATTTATTGTAATCGCATACCCTATGACATGTGCAGTGGATGTTTTATGAGTATGTGTATTTTATCATTCAATTGTAATTTATGATGTAATATGTAATTCATGTTTGAAATTGTATTTCATAGTTTGTACGTCAAGGAACCATTGAGATGTGTAATCTACCCTTGGAGATTATATTTATGTTTATGTTTATCTTTCTTATGGACTTTATGTTTTACTTCCACTTGTTTATTCATCATTGTTTGTAAACATTTAAGAAAAAAATTATTCTCCAAAATTAGTAACATGTTTTAGGTTAATATCTCCTAGGTTTCCTATCGGGGACATTAAACTTGGTATCAAAGCCCATGTTTCAAACACTAGGAGCTTTGGGAATATCAAGTACATCCATTTATTGTCTAGTGGTCAAAAACTTGAAAACAAAACTTAGACATATAACACACTTGTATTTCAGACTATTATTTTTGCAATCTTATCATGTTTGATTTATTTTGTCCTTTTTTGTTTTATGTTGTAGGAAAGATGGTCATTAAGACTAGATCTACGACGAGAGGTTTAAGTGGAGGCCATATTAGGGGACGTGGAAGAAGTAAATTTCCTGGCCCTCCTGTTAGTGAGAGAGTTGAGGAGAGAAGGTAAGAGGATGGTAGAGAACAACATGGTGACTTAGGAGAACTTAATGCTATGTAGATTCTCCAAACCATTTTAGAGCACCTACCTATGCAGAACAAGGCTGATCAGAAAGCATCCCATCATTATGATAGTGAGGAGGGACATAGATCTTAGAATTTGAAAAAGAGTGACACTATTGGCCCTTAGTCAGGGAGCCATAAAGGATAATTAGATGAGAGACCTCCTAAGAGAATGACCACTTCCTTTGAATGGTCTTGGCACTGGTTTCTATGTAGATACTTGGCTCATTTCTTTGGATTATTATTTCGCCATGCAATAGTTTGACACTAATGTTGGTAGTATTGTTGATTTCCCTTCTAGGTTGGAGATTATTTTTTATTTATGTTCTGAGGTCCGGTGAGGTTCATATATATAATGGAAAAGGTGTCTCTTTCTGCTCTGATCAATCATATTTTGATCTGCTAACACAACACACCATCTGACCAAAACACACCAAAACTAAACTCCTAACTTACCATGCTAATTACTCCCCCTGAGTAGTATCCACCCAAAACATCAATCCATATTGAATGATATCTCCATGAAGTGTACTAGATTGATGCACTTCTCTACATCTTTAGTTCTAATCAGGAGGGGCAATTACCCCCAACTTGCCAAGAGTATATTCTTTTTTTGCATTATCCTTACTCTTCTTTATTTTGGACTTATTTTTGTGCCTCTTTTCTATATCCACTCTTTTCTTTTCATTTCCTTTGTTTTCCTTGAAAATTTTGATTTATCCTTTCTTCACTAACACCTCTTCAATATTGATTCTATTTTTTATGATCTTTTCAAAGGTTTGGGGACATTGAAGTTGCAATCGATAATTCATTTCCATATTCAAGTTATTCATAAAAATCTCCATTTTCTCCTTTTCAAGTATGCTTCTTAGATATCTTCCAAAAATCATTGTCCATCTTTGGAGGAAGCATAGAAAAGGTTTACCATCTTTTTTCTTAGTATCACATAGGTTTAGCATGGTGATTTCATGATCAATATTATAAGAGTAATGAGTCACAAAATTGGAGGCCAATTCTTCAAAAGTTTTTATCTTAGGGTCAATTTTGAAAACCACTCCATGGCTTTCCCTCCAAGGCTTCTTGGGAATAATCTCATTAGGTAAGTACTTCCATGCATGAACTCAATCCTTAAAGCACAAAACTCTCTCAATTGGTCTTGTGGGTCAGATTTACCAATGTATTTGTCATATCTTGGAAAGACCACATTGGGAGAGAAATACACCATAACCAAATTCCTATCAAAAGGAAAAAGACATAAGGCTTCGATTGAAAATGGTTTGGGTTCAAGCACCTTTTTCATGATATGAATTTGGGTTTGGAATAACTTGACTTTTTTGTTCATGAGCCCTAATGTATTCTCTTCTTCCTCATCCTTCTTTAAGGTCAATGTATCGTAGTCATGAGGAAAATTAACTCCTGATTGAGCTAAATTGAGAAAATATCTTTCTTAATCCCTTTCTAAAAGTTTTTCCATGACTTCAAGGAATATGGGATCTTGGGCTTCCCTATTGTCTCTTTATTTGGTTATTTCTTCACGTCCTCTATTTATTTGGTGATTGTAATCTTGGTTTTCATAGTTTCTCCCTTGGGTAAATTCATAGAAATCATTATTTCCCGCTATAGTGTCAGCTCTTTCTTCGAATAAGTTGGGAATGATCTCTTCTTGTTATTGTTTTTCTTCAAAGGGGATTGAAATATGAAGTCTTCATATGGAACCTCTTGACTTATACATGTTCTGTCTTCTTTAAGAGATATTTTCAATCGATGAGATCTAGTAAAAATTGACATTAACAAGGGTTAAGTCAAGTGAAATTCTTATTTCTTAGTGATTGTTCTTTAGGAAGATTTTTAAAATATTAATTGAATTGTAATGGATGCTTCTTCCTTGTAAAAAGTATTTTCAAATGCAGCAATCACAAGAACGCTTGTCTTTTAATTGACCTCTAACACAAAATGTTTGAATATGTGAGAACATTTTCATGGGTCTTCCACAAGAAATCACTTCAAGCAATCTACCTATAGTCAATTTTGGATTTTAAACATGGCTCTAGTGAGGTATTCTTGCTAATTAACAAGGAGCTAGTATGGATTCCATTGAAAAGAAAATCAAATTTCATCCCCCATTATAGGACCCTCCTACCACCAGTATGTTAGAGTTTTGTGCAATCCTGAATGACTACTTGAGGAGGTTTGATTCTTGATCTTCCTTTGTAACTCACCCCATCAAGGATGAATGCATTTTATTGTATAGTGGGTTGGATTATTGTGGCAAAATAAATTATATCCCACTTTGGGATTTCCCTCTCACTGACCTCGTTAAGGCATGTTCTCGGGAGGCGAGACCACTAAATTTCTAACATGTTCATGAAAGAAATGAAATGAAATGAAAGAGTAGGTTTGGAAATTTGATTCACCAAAGGTGAAGAGCATATCCCTACTACTTTCCACTTCCAAACATAATAAACACTATTCAATTTCCAAGCCTCTTTTAATCTAAGGGGAACTGAGTACTTCTATCTTTCTGATTCACCTAAAAGGTGAAGAGCATAATCACCAATACTCTTTTCCACAAACTATAGGTTTAGTTTAGCATTTGTTCATTCCTTTGACCTTCATTTTAATTGAAGGATTTGATAGGTTTGACATTTTGATTCACTAAAATAAGTGAAGAGCATAGGCCTATTACTAATCCAACAAACAATAATAGGTCTTCTAATTATGATTTATTCAAATCAACTTGCCACAATTTAATCAAATGCATAAGGTTTTAGGCACACCTTATTTGAAGCTAGCAAAGGCTAGGGGCATTTTTTATTCTATTTATGAATTTTGATAATCACCTAGTGGCGATTGTTCCAGCTCCTTAGTATCATCTTCTCAATATTGTTAGTCCAACATAAATTCCAAGAAAGAGTGAAGAAATTCAAGAAAATCAAATTTTTACTCCTTCCTTAAATTGATTAAAATTGACAAATCTCAAGGAAAAAAAATCCAATAAAGAGAAAGAAATTTAGATTTGTAAGCATGAACTATTTGCAAGTACCTCTCATAGGCTTCACCTTCTCGCTTTGAATCCTCCAAGAAATTGTTGAGGTGAACTATCTTTTCCTTTTTCAACCTTCTCTTTATTTTTTTTCCTCCCTATTAACTCTGGTCTCTAGTTTTCAGACCCTTTTATGCTCTATCATCTGCAAAAACATAGAGAATTAATCATTTCCTGACAGAATTTAAAATTTCATAAAACCATTAGTACGTGTTGTATCATCAGAAAATGGAAGCACTTTCATTTAGGATTGGTTTATCCCTCTGGGTAAGTGGTCTGGGGTCATGTCAAATACCTTGAATGGGTCTTCTACTTGGATCTGGCTTTTCCCCCTATTCTGCTTCTCTTTCCACCTTATTTCCAGCCTGTTTCTGGCACCTAATCTTGAGAATTTGAGGTTCTTGACCTCAGGATCAAGGTTGACCTTCTAGGTCAAGGTCATCCTTGAACCTAACCTAGGTTAGAGTCGACCTCGACCCTGACCCTGGGTCCAAATTTCAAGTTTCAAAAGTTTTCGGATGTCGAGTTTTGTAAACTTTATTTTCTCACTTCCGGGTCGATTGTTTTGGGCTTTGAAATGGTAAACTCTTAAATGATATTTAAATTAGGTCCACTTCCAAGAGTAAAGGTTTAAATTGGAATTTAATTCTCCTATGTAGGCCTCTCTAGAAGTTTGTGCCCTAGACTTGTATAAAAGGAAGCCTTTCTCTCTCATTTTGGCATCCATTATTCACCAAGCAACTACATGTCCAAGAAATTATCAAGCAAGCAAGAAGGAGAAAGAAAGCATTCAAGAATTCATTCATCTTCAAGAATTCAAGCATTCAAGATCCAATTCATCAAGAAGATCCATTGGTAGCCATTGAAGGATTCAATCTCTATGGAGCCCCTTTGTTGAAGATTTCTATATCCATTTCCATTCAAGCTTTTTCCTATTCCAAGATCCATTCAAGATTTGTGTTGAAGATCTAATGTAATTGATTTGAGACATCCTACATGAAATTCTACATTAATTTGGAGCATCCATACTTGTGGATTCAAGGATTCAAATCCTCCACAAGGGTTTAAACATAGGCAAGGTGAATTGTTTCATTTACTTTGTTTATGACTACAATTTCAATTCAATCTCAAGGTTAATTCCTAAATTGGGGTTTTACCAAGGCAAACCCCTCTACCCAAAACAAACAAAACTATTTTTCTTCCAAGTACAGGTGCGGAACAATGAATTACAGTGTGGATCTGAGTACCCTTTTCAAAAAAATTTTGAGATTTGCGAACAAAATTTCCGTCAGAGCGACGCATGTCAGGTCAAATTAAAGGGGTAAGATTGTGCCCTGGGGTAAGATTGTAGCTCTTTATTTGGGTCAAGGTCGACCTTTTTTAGAAAAGCATAAGGTTTATGGGTTTTCTCTGTCTTTGTGTTTCCAGGCCAGAGCCGGTTATAGAATTTCCCAAAAATGTGTACAAACACCAGAAATAGCATTTTCCAAATCTGTCATATTTTAAGGTTAGTATTTGTCTTTAAATTCAATTAAGATTTCAATACTCCTTTCCATAATGGAATATATGGATTTCTCCATTCTTCATATTCTCCATCGATTGATTCATTTATGCATTGACCATCTTCTTGTGGTTAATCAATTTGGATCTTTCCTTTGGGAATTTGGGGTTAAGAAGAGGATCTTACCTTCCCCAATCCTATATACACACCTATCACACACATCACATCTATCACACCCATTCATTTTTTATATATTACATTTTGGTGAACCTGCAATAGACAACTCTTTCTTTTATGATGTTAGATCTTGAATGTATTAGCCTTCTTTTATGTGTTTGCATTTATATTTCATATAAAGAAAAAATACAAAAACATTTATTTGTTCATGCTTTGTGTTGCATTGGTCTATGAGCTTTACTACCTCTAGTCCTACTTATACTATTTCGATTACAAGAAGTCATAGACTTATGGGTTTCTTTGATCCCAAGTCCTCCTCTCCTCTTAGGATCCCATATGACAATTTGATTATTCATGATTCCAACCCTACTATGGAGCATAACTCTTCTCACTCATCTCATGATGAGGATGATGATTTAAGAGTTCCTCCTAAGCAAGTCCAAAAAATTTCAACTGAACTTGATAAAATGGGAAATTGGCTTACTCAAGAGAACCATAATCAAGATTTTATTCAAGCTATAGATTCTCTTAAGAGAGTCCTTCATGATAGTGATCAAGGTGTTAATCTCTTGTGTGATATTACTCATCTTGTGTATTCAAATGTTAAACCTTTAGCTCAAGAAGCTCAAGATTTAGGATTCACTCCTCCTGTCACTAGTGTGGAACCATCTTCCATTCCTTTACCTAGCATTCCTACTTATACTCCTCCTTTAGTGACTACGTCGGTTCCCTCTTTTCCTATGAGTGTTCCTCATGCGTCCCTACTGACTTCAAAACCTTCTTATCATAATGTTCATTTTAATTATTCCAATCCTCTTCCAACTAGGGTTCCAAGTGTTCCCCTGGTTGTGTCTTCCATTC
Organism: Chamaecyparis obtusa; assembly: GCA_027943335.1. Taxonomy (NCBI): domain Eukaryota; kingdom Viridiplantae; phylum Streptophyta; class Pinopsida; order Cupressales; family Cupressaceae; genus Chamaecyparis; species Chamaecyparis obtusa. The sequence continues at coordinate 2,145,104 of BSBK01001913.1, forward strand.
CTGCCGCTTCCTACACTTTACCTAGTATTTCTAGTGTGTCTATGCCTCCTATTTCATCTAATGATTCCACAATCATAAGTTTGGCTCAAAATGTCTCCTCTTTACAACAACAACTTGCATCTTTAACTCAATCCAAGTTTACTATTCCTACATGTGACATGGGCAGTCCTTTATCCCTTGACATTATTTGTGCTTTTGTTCCTCAACAATCCGATATGCCTCATCTTGAGAACTACAATGGTAAGGGAGACCCTGTTACTCATGTTAAAACATTCCAAATCCTTTGTAGTGACTATGCTCATGACCATAGGATTTTAGCCAAGTTGTTTGCTAGAACTTTTCATGATAAGGCCTTGCAATGGTATTGTTCCTTACCTCCTTATTCTATTGATTCTTTTCCAAAACTTGCTAATGACTTTATTCAACAATTTCAAAATAACATTTGTCTGCAAGTGTCCTTAACTGATTTGATGCATTGTAAATAAAATACTAAAGAAAAATTGACTGAATTTATTGGTAGATTTAAGCATTTGTATGCTCAGATTTCTTATCATATTCCTGATATTGATATTCAACGTATGTTTATTACAAATTTACAAAAGGATATTAGAGATAAGATTCTGCTTATTGAATTTACCTCTTTTCAACAACTTTGTGCAGTGCTTCATCATTATCAATTACAAGCGAGTCAATTTGAGAGAAACACTCCAATGGCTCCTGTTCCAGTTGAGAAGAGTGATGCTTCTCCTAATCCAAACAAGTTTAAAAAACCTAACAACTATGTCAAGATAAATAAGAAAGAAAATGCAGTTGCTAATCAAGTTGTTGTTGCATCTCACAATGCCACTTCTGCATCCACTTCTTTTCATCTGAATCGTACGTTTACTCCTCTTTCTAAATCTTTGCATTCTACTATGAGTAAATTATTGACTGCTAATATGATTACTTTACCTCCTACTTGACCTCTTTTACTTGCTAAGGTGGTATCCAAATCCTTTGATTCCAAAGCCTTTTGTAAATACCATCATCAGAATGGTCATGATACCGAGAAGTGTTATTCTTCAAAACATAAGATTCAAGATTTAATTGATTCTAATGGTTTATCTGTTGATAATTTTGATGGTAGTGGGAAAAAATATGTCTCTCCTCCTAATCAAAATCTCTAAATCTATATGAATCCTTTGCCTACACATGATACTAACACCATTGTTCAACCATCTTCTGTGGATATTTTTTATGATTCAAAGATGGATGATCTTAATCACATTGTTAACCATGTGGAGCATGCAGTTTTGTCTCAATTTGTATCTCCACCCCAACATAAATCTCAAACTCAGCTACAAGTTCCACCTCAACCTAAACCTCAAAAACAACCTAAGAATAAAAGACCTAGGGAACTCTTGAATACCTTTGACGATTCTAAGACTATTAAAGCTCCCAATGGTCCCCTTTATATTTATGCTAGGATTTCTACGATACCTATGCGTGGTTGTCTAGTTGATCCTACATCCTTAGTCAATGATATTACTGAAGAAAATATTTTTATGAAGAACTTACAACCTGACTCTTATGATACATCAGATGTGTGGATTCAAACTTGTAATGGTTTTCTATATCCATCATTTGGTTCTATTAACTTACCTGTTGAAATTTGTGGTAAAGTTGTGGACACTACCTTTGTTGTTATTCCTACTTATTTCAAGTTAAGTTAGGTTTTCCTTAGTTGAATGCCATAAATGATGTTGCTTCTCCTATCCATAAGTGTCTTAAATTCATTCATGATGAAGAAGTGAAGATGATTAATCATAGTTTATATCAACCTTCTAGGCCTAGGGATTGTGCTACACTTGACTTCTTTTGGCCTTCATTACCTAATTCATGTCCTTCTAGACCTGATAACCTTTTTCACTCATATAAAGCCTATAAACATCATAAGATTCTTGAGTTAAGCATGCCTTAGATGGATCTTAACCTTTTTCTTTTGCCTACACCATCCATGCCTCCTTTAACCATGGCTTCTAGTTCTATTAATCAAGCTCCTAGTGTTGCTTTTCAACCTACGGATCCTCCTATAGAACCTATGAAGGAACCTTGGTTGTCCCTCCTAGTTCTCAACATATTTCAAACAAGACAAAACATAACTGATCTTCTAATGAATTTCATAAGAATCATCAATCCCAAGCTAAGACATGTGCCTCTGTTCTTCAAAGTTCTTTACCTTCTTTTGATCAACCTATGTTTGATGTGTTAGATGAAGTTAATACTAATAATGATGTTAAGATAAATGATTATGATGATTCTATTCATATCTTAGATTCTATTTCAATTAATCTGGATGAAGAAGATACTCTTGATGATACTAATGATGTTAATGATGAATATGAGACTATTGACATTGACATTAATTTACCTAATATGCTTTCAACACAATTGATAATTACTCCTAGTATCGAACATAATGATTCTCAAGAGGATCCTTTTTTGGACTGGCTATCATTCCTACTATGTTGGATATAGTCCCTCTTGCAAGTTTTCCACCTCGCCAAAATGATATAGAATGAGATGGGGACCGTAGGCAACATGCTTGATTGGCTTGTCCTTCATGGTAGCTTTTTGTGTGTTTTCTTATTTTATTGTGCTTCTCCCGTAATGTGTTTGCTAAATGTTGTTAGATTATTTTATACAACCCTTTTTACTTTGTTGGTGTGAGGTGATAAAGTAATCGAACCTGTTGTAATATTCCTCTATATGTATCTCTATTCTTCTATATGTTGTTTTCATGTTATATTGTGCCTATGCTATTTTTCCTAAATGGTTTCCTTATGTAGTCTGCTTGGATTTGCGACTTGGTAGCACTGAAGTTTTTTGGTCTCCATGTTGTGGTCCAAAAAGACTCTTCTTCGTAAGTCTTATGTTTTCTTTCCTCCATTGTGATTGTAGTTCTACTTTCTTTGGGGAATGATGTCAATTCATTTGCAATAATATCATATATAAATATTATATTATGATCATACGGACCCCACGACAGGTAGATCCCTTTTGTGTTCTCTGTATGTTTATGTGGTATTTCCTTTGATTTGTCTTCGATTGGGGGAATTTCATAGTGGAAACGTAATTAGTGGAGTTGTTTATGTTTCCATTCAAGCCATTGCTCCTATTAAAGTGTTAGCAATGACTTTAATGTAGGGGCATACACTCTGCTCACTTTTTGCACACACATACTTTCAATATACATATATTTTTCAAAGCTCTTATCTCCCTTTATGGATTAGTGACTAATCCTTAAAGCATGGAATTTTATCTTATAGGATCTCTTGATCCCTCCAGTTTCAAATTTCAAAATTTTGATCCCTTAAGGTCAGAGGTGTCCTTAAGATTGAATCTCTTTTGTTTTTGGCTTTTCTCTTTGAGAATAGAATATTCCTAAGAGTGAATCCTTGATGGGTTGACTAGTGAGTAGCCACATTCACTAGGCGGTTCAACTCCATCTTTCTAGTGACATTGTTTCCTTGTGTGGTTCACAATGGGACATAAGTTCTCATTGGGCGAGATAATCACACCTTATTCTCTCTTTTTCTAGAGATGTCTCTCTTATTGTAATCTTGGAGTTGACAAAAACTTGAGTCCATGGGGGCTTGAGGATTCCTTTGTCCCTTTGATTTCAATAAGATTGTTTTTTTCGTTGTGATCTCCTTTACCAAGAGTTTGCATCGAGTCCATACTCTTGCTCCTGAGAATTTGAGGTTCTTGACCTCAGGGTCAAGGTCGACCTTCTAGGTCAAGGTTGACATTGACCCTAACCTAGGTCAAGGTTGACCTCAAACCTGACCTAGGTTAGAGTTGACCTCGACCCTGACCCTGGGTCCAGATTTCAAGTTTCAGAAGTTTTCGAATGTCAGGTTTCAGAAAGTTTATTTTCTCGCTTTTAGGTCGTCTGTTTCAAGATTTGAAATGGTAAAATATTAAATGATATTTAAATTAGGTCCACTTCCAAGATTAAAGGCTTAAATGGGAGTTTAATTCTCCTATGTAGGCCTCTCTAGAAGTTTGTGCTCTAGACTTGTATAAAAGGAAGCCTTTCTCTCTCATTTTGACATCCATTATTCACCAAGCAACTACATGTCCAAGAAATTATAAAGAAAGAAAGAAGGAGAAAGAAATCATTCAAGCATTCATTCATCTTCAAGAATTCAATTATTCAAGATCCAATTCATCAAGGAGATCCATTGGTAGCCATTGAAGGATTCAATCTCTATGGAGCCCCTTTGTTGAAGATTTCTCTATCCATTTCCATTCAAGCTTCTTCCTATTCCAAGATCAATTCAAGATTGGTGTTAAAGATCTAATGCAATTGATTTGAGACATCCTACATGCAATTCTACATTCATTTGGAGCATCCATACTTGTGGATTCAAGGATTCAAATCAATCCTCCACAAGGGTTTAAATATAGGCAAGGTGAATTATTTCATTTACTTTTTTTATGACTACAATTTCAATTCAATTTCAAGGTTAATTCCTAAATTGGGGTTTGACCAAAGAAAACCCCTCCCCCCCAATAAAAAAAACTTATTTTCTTGCAGGTACAGGTGCGAAACAACAAATTACAATGCCGATCTGATTACCCTTTTCAGTAAACTTTCAGGATCTGCGAACATAATTTCTATCAAAGTGGCGCAAGTTAAGGTCAACTTAAAGGGGTAAGATTGTGCCCCGGGGTAAGATTGTACCCCTGTATTTGGGTCAAGGCTGACCTTTCTTAGAAAAGAAGAAGGTTTATGGGTTTTCTCTGTCTCTGTATTTCTAGGCCAGAGTCGGTTGCAAAATTTCCCAAAACTGTGTAAAAACACCAGAAAACAACATTTTATATATCTGTCATATTTTGAGGTTAGTATTTGTCTTTCAATTCAATTAAGATTTCAATACTCCTTTCCATAATGGAATATATGGTTTTCTCCTTTCTTCATATTCTCCATCGATTGATTCATTTATGCATTGACCATCTTCTTGTGGTTAATCAATTTGGATCTTTCCTTTGGGAATTTGGGGTTAAGAAGAGGATCTTACCTTCCCCAATCCTATATATATACCTATCAAACACATCACATCTACCACATTCATCCATTTTTATATATTACATGTGCTACAGAAAGCATTGTAAGCACTATTCTAATTAGTGTACGGGCTATAAAATGTATTGTAAGTGTTATTTAAAAGTTTATACGTGCTATTAAATCATTTAAATGCTGAAAAATAATTCCTAGATAGTGGCATTTAAAACATGAAAATTATTGTAAGTACCGATACAGCATGTGTACACACTATGGGGTCAGGGTATACACGCTGAGAGAAAGTTAGATAGAAGACCATATGATTTTCTACACACTAACACCCTACATAAAGGCATCAAACTTCATCGTATACACATTATTTGGTAGTTTAAATGTGTCAAAATTTTCTTGATACATGCTATTTCAGAGCTTGTATGCACTATTTCACCTATCAGATAGAGAATTAAAACAAAAATTCATGCAATATAGTCAAATAAACTTGCAATTTAGATTGTAGAGGCAAGATTCCCCACCCTGGGTTCCATTTTGTGTATAAGAAATACCTTCATAGGATTAGTTTTCCTTAAATCAATTCAAATTATGGAAAATACAATAATTTCAAAGAAAATGAATGAAAATAAAGATAATAAGCATCGTATGACTCTCTAATTAAAGATGCTAATGAAATGCTCTCAACAAGCATCCATTAGAGATAGCTCTAAAATGAGAACTAATGCTAAAAGATGAGGTATATGCCTATCTTTTCTCAAAATGTGCTAAAATTATGGTTGCAAATCAAATTGACTATAATATGGATGCAATTGTAAAGTAACTATAGGATCCTTTTCTCCTAATTTTGCCTTCTATTTATAGATTTCTCCAAGCTTAGGGGGTCGAATAAGTTTAATCATGATCAAGTTTGGGTTAAGTTCATGGTTTCAAATGTTGAGACAATTTAAATATTTTGTCCTTAAAGCTTGGGACAATGAGACAAAATGAGTGGTCAAGATGCATTCTCAAGGTGAGTGATTGAGATTAAATTTGGCTTTGGTCCACGTGAACTCAATTCTCAATTCTTATTGGTTGATTTAATTCCCTCATGTGGTACATGAGAAATTTTAGGAATTAATTAATTAATTGATTAAATTTATTTAGCCATGTATACCCATTGAATGGGTTGGATTTGATTTAATTCAACCATACAATTAATTAGATTAATTGCATAATTAAATGATTTATTTAATTTAATTAGTCCTCTTTGGCTTTGATTTCAATTAATTTATGATTTTAGTTCGATTGCTCACTTGGATTAGCTTGACCATTTTTAGGTGTCTACAGTGCCTTATCAGTTATTGCCAGAATTTGGGGCTTCTTATTCTCTTGGGCATTGATATCCTTCCTTGTGTTCTAACGAGATGTTTGATGGATTTCCTTACAATCGATACTCTTGGAAAAGTGGATGATTGAGTGACACTTTGTTTTGCATTTTCTCAGCATTTATGCCTCAAGTATTTTAGTAGTTGTGTTATGCTTCTATTATTTCTTTGATTGTGTTTTGGTGCTTTTATCATCTACGTCCTTGGTGTAGACAAAGTAGATTTTATGTGTGTGTGTTACAAATGTGATTGTCGTTTCACCAAAAGATTGACCTTTCAATGCATGATACCACCACTAAACTTATAGAATTCATAGGAGGTGATTAGTCCCTTGTCACAAATCCCAAGGGGAGCACTAAATATTTTTCCAATGATCTCCCCCTTAGCATTACCTGAGGGGATTTGAATCTATGACCAAGCTCTGATACCACTTGGTACAAGTGTGATTGTCGTTGCACAAAAAGATCAACCTTTTAATGCTCGATACAATCACTAGACTTATAGAATCCATACGAGGAAATTAGATCCTTTTCATGAATCTCAAGGGGAGCACTGGCCATTTTTCTAACTATATGTGTGTGTGTGTGTGTGTGTGTGTGTGTGTGTGTGTATGTATGTATGTATGTATTATTGTCCTTGGTGTAGACCAAGTGGACAAAGCCTTTTATTCATGTCCTCGATGTAGACTGAGTGGACAAGCCTATTATATTGGCCTCCTTTTGATGTTGATCAATAGGACTAGGTGCGTTGAGTAGTCATAGGGAATATCTCCTTACGTAGACCCTAGCTCAGAAGTGTTCGCATAGGCTATATCAAGGAGTTTCTTAAAAAGTGACAACATAATAAAATGAACCAGGTATAAATCTTAAACAAGATAAATTGGTACTTTGGAAACCATTGAATCTCTAGATGTTTTGCATGACCCCTATGGGTGGTAGATGGTACTTGATCCCTAGATATCAGAGATTGATCTGTGTAGGTAGTGGAAATTTTTGAATCCATATATGTCATGAGTGACATGTGCGGGTGGTAGATGACACTTTCACCTTGGACTTTAGTATTGGTTTGTGTGGGTGGTTATACTCCCTATAGTTGGTACTCTCGCATCTAGGTCTAGTAGATGTGAGTAGCACCCTGGTGTATTGTGATTGCGATTGCATTACATATATTATTTGGATGTTGAGTGTTCTCCATGTTGTACTTATATATCTACATCTGAGTGACTATATTGGGATTATTGTATCAGCTCTTGATTCTTTCACTTGTATGATGTGAATGATAGCCTACTTCTTGTATGTGCATTATGTATGTTTGGGATGTATGACTATCTCCGTGAGCATGGTGAGGTGGTCTCAAGGGTTGCACATGGTAGGGTGGAATTTCACTTTACCACTACTAGGGACTAGTGTATAGGTGGTGAACTTCTTTTAGTGATGGAGTTGTGAGCATGATGTGCTCTTTCTATCCCATGCTTTACATTTTAATGTTTTATACTTATACATGTATATTCTCAATAGATTAGTTTGATCTTAATGTTATTCATTATATCAAGTGTGTACAACCTCAATTTTATGTTTTTGGTACTTCTTCATATGGAGTTGTGTATTTTTAGGCCATGTGTTGGAGCGTACACTTGTCATTTTGTAATTTTATAACTTCCTAAGAAAGATGCACATATGTTTGTTGTTTTGGTGCATGTGTCATGTATACATATGCATGAAAGCATTTTTTCTATGCATATGTTATAACTACACATGTATTCACTATTTTTGTGCATTCGTTTAGGTCTGGCCTGGATAGAACCTGCTCCTATGCATGTGTTCTAAGATTAATTTGGTGTATTTTTATAGCTTGTTTTTACCTTGGGTCTGTGTAAAAATGGATTCCTTAGTTAGATTCCTTATATTTTTGTGATCATTTTCATGTATTTGAATCTCAGTTTCTATTTTAGTTTATTGATGTTTAGATCACATTTCAATTTAGGTTTTAAAATGAACCTTGTTTTGGAATTTCCTGAGAATGAACTTTTCTCGTCATTAGTGACCATTGAAGATGGTCTTGTCTTATCTTTTGAGGTTCATGAACATGGTTTAGACTCTCATACGGTGGCTTGAATTTGACTTAGTCATTCATGCTTGTTTTGGAGTTGTCTTGGAACCCTTGGAAGTACTTGTAAGTCTTCAACTTGTGATCAATTGCTTGGAGTTTGTTGTTTGTTACTTATTGTTGTCACTTTTTTATTATGGTTTTCATTTTGTAATTTAAATCCCAACATAAATATGGACAAATAATTTTAGAAAGATTAAAGCCATATGTGAAGATAAACAAAACTTTTGAAACTTTTTGTTTTCTTTATCATACTGAATTTGATCTCTACTATAAAGTATTTCGAAAGATGATAGAAGAAAGTGATGATTTTGAAAATTCTCTCCCTAAACGGCCAAGGATCTTGTGTGTGTGTGTGTGTGTGTGTGTGTGAGAGAGAGAGAGAGAGAGAGAGTTATGCACTTATGTCATTTGTGTTATTTCTATTGACAAAAAAATTTATTTAGTGCATGTTTGACCTTTCATTTCAAGAGGTCCTTGGCGAGGCATACAAGAATAATCTGCAAGAGCAACTACTTAAGGATAAATAATTAATTCACAATGACGAGGAGAATGTAAAACTCATTATGAATATGGACAAGGCTAAGAATGAACTCGGGAAATTAAATGAGTTCATGATTGAAAGGTCAAGATTTGATCCAAAATGGATTGGATTAATAATTGTGATAAAGGAACTAAATTCTTCTTTAGATGTTTAAAGGAAAAGAATATTAGAGAAATCTTGAGACTATTAACTTGGATGAATAGATCCTTAAATATCGGGAAGAAATTAAAATGCATTTTTTTACATTATATGAGAATTTGTTCACTTATGAGGGAACACTTGAAACTAATAATAGGGAAGGGGACAAAGTTAAGAATAAAATTCCCAATAAGATTGATGAATATGACTATCTAATCCTGGAAGAGGATATCTCAGTTAAGGAAATAAGAGAAGTAATAACTTCCCTCAATAATGATAAAACACTAGGTGAAGATGGTATATCCATAGAGCTTTACAAAGCCAATATTGAATGGATTAATCAAGGCCTTTATAATCTATATAAAGAAGCAAACTGCAAAGGTACAATGGGAAATATGATTAATAAAGGTATTATTAAGTTGATACCTAAAGATGGTGATAAAACTTTGATTTAAAATTAGAGGCCTATCACTCTCCTTAATGTGTCTTACAAGATCTTGGCCAAAATAGTAGCTAAAAGAATTGAAAATATCCTTCCCAAATTCATTAATAGTACTCAAACTGATTTCATTAAAGGAATATATATTTTGGAGAATCTTATTATGATTTTGGAGGCAATGGAATGTGCCAGGAGATCTGGGAAAAAGGTTTCTATGTTATATAATTAGATTTTGAGAAAGTATATGATAGGATTTAACGACCATTCTTAATGATGGTTCTTGAAGCTTTTGGTTTTGTAGAGTCCTTTTGTAAAATGATCCATAATTTACTTAATGATGCTTCTTCTCAAGTGGATGCAAATTGTAGACACGTAAAATTGGACAAGTGATAATCAGAATGCAATAAATCAATAAATGGCTCAAAAATCAATAAATTGCAAAAATTGATTAAAATGCATTAAATCATCAAAATGGATTAAATCATCAAAATGGACATAATTAAATAAATTTGAGCAAAATCAATTAAAGCAAAGGAAAAATTAAATAATGAGGTTAAATGATTAAATTGAAGCTTAAAAGGGCCAAAAACAATATATAATTGATTTTAATAAATTAATTGTATAGTTGTTTTAATCCAAAATCAAAATGAACCTATTACCCTTCCATGGCTAAATTTAATTAATTAATTGAATTAATATTCCTTATTTTCTTTCAACAAATTGATCAACCAATGAAAATTGAGACAAAAAGGACACAAATCACTCAAAACATTTAAATTGTCCAAAGCTTTGAGACCATTTAAAGGCTTGTCCCCTCATTTGTCCCCCCATTTATGAACAAAGCAAAGTTTTTGACTTAACCATGGGATAATCATGATTACTTCACTCCACCCCCTACCCTTGGGAAATTACTATAAATATGAGGCATTTTGGAGAGCATTTCCATCTTGGAATTTTATTTGCATAGCATTGTTACTATAGGCAATTGAGATCATTTCCAAGAGCAATTTAAGCATTCTTGAGCATTTAGTATCATAATTTCATCATTCTTGAGCTAGAATCATCATAGAAGCATAGCATTAGCATAGTAGCAGCATCATTTCTCATTTTAGAGGTGTCACTAGTGAGGATTGTAGCCGAGAGCTTCACTTACCACTTCTTTCTAGAGATCCATGGGATAATATAGATCATAATTTCAATTTTAGTTAAATTTGCATTGTATTTGATTAAGTTGATCTTAGTAGATCTTAATTTCATGCAGATGAGTAACTTCATCACACAAATGGCACCCACCATGGGGCTCTAAGCCTCACTTCATCATTTTCATCTCCATTTGCATGCTTGGATATTTTGTTTTCTGTGAATTGCTTGCAGGAAATTGGAAAAGTTACGCTTACAGGAGGTTGAATCACGCCTATAGTTGGTTCTCTATCGCCTAAGAGCTCTGTATTAATGCCTACTAGCTGGAGATCCATGCTTTCGATGAAAAATCCTTCAGCCTTTACGGCTCACAGTCACGCCTGTGACTCAGGGAGTATCATCTACATTTTATTTTCTGTCGCTTTAGATTATTCTTTGCTTTGCACTTTAAAGTTATAATCACACTTGGAATAGAAAAATTATCGCTTATTGTTGTTAAAGTGACACTTAGCATTAATCTTTTTACGCAATTTTAAGTTGTGCTTACACCTCTGAATAAACTGTTCATGCCTGAATAACTTTGAATATCGCTTGAGCTGCTGTAAAGTGATGCTCACTATTCTCAAAGTTATGCCTGTCAGTAGTTTAGTCACGCCTATTAGTTGGATGATGTTGCTTGAGACCTGCTATCTATATTTGCAGTTAATTTGATCAAATTACTTGGCTAACTCTTTGTTTTTATGATCTGACAATATATGAGTAGTCACAGAAAAGTACAGAGACCTGAGAGAAGATTCAACAAAGAGGAAAAAGCTCTAAGAAAGAGGATCAAGAAGGAGAATTTTGAGCACATAAAGGCTGTTCTTGAGAGTACACAAGAAGAAGAAAATAAGGTATTTCAAAATTACCTTAAAATCATTGAAGCCTATAAAACAAAGTTTATTTCGTTAAATTGGATCTTTAGTCCATAATTCAAATTCTTGTTTGAAAGATTTGCAATTAGAAGGCTTAAAATTCATTACATAAAATGCATGCTTTGTAAATTCAATTTTGGTTTCCCCTCACTTTGCTTGGTTGTGTTGGACTAATTTGTTGGAGGAGGGAGCGGGAACGATCGCCGCTAGGTGAGTGGAAATAAGATGAAAACAAATGATTCAAAAATGCCCCTAGCCTTTTGCTAGCTACAAGGAAAGGTATTTTACACGATCAAGCTTGCATTCCCTTAAATTGTGGCATTTCATTTGAATCTAGCTTTAATAAGGAGGGAATTTAACCAAATATTTCAATTTTAAGAACCTCCTTGTCAAGAGGTTGAGAAAGAACAATTAATTGCTTGAAGTGTTTGGGAACAAAAGGGAAAGTTAGGGATATGCTCTTCACCTTTTAGGTGAACCAAATTCCCAAACACTTAACCTTAATTCCATTTCATTGCTTTCCATGAACATTTTATTTAAAATAGAGATTTAGTGGGCTCGCCTCCCGAGTTTGCCTTAACGAGGCCTGTGAGAGGGACAACCCAAAGTGGGATACACTCACTTTTTCCATGGGAATCTGACCCACTCTAAAATGAAATGCATGTATCCTTAATGGGGTGCATGACAAATGGATTTTGATTTTTTAACCTTCCTCTAGTAGTCTTAACGGATTGCGCAAAATTGTACTTCGGTGTGTGTGGGAAGCCTCCTCAGAGGATTGAGAGATTGAAGTCTATTTGAACAGAATATTTATTAAAACCTGGTAAAATAGAAAAGCCACCTTGTAGAGCCATGTTTACAAGCCAAAATTGACTTTAGGGAGGCTATTTGGAATTCTTTATTGTGATATACTTGTGAAAAACATCGGAGAACATACACGTTAGAATGTTTTTAGGGACATGATGACAAAGTGATGTGTGTGTTGTGCTTGTTTTTCTATTTCAAACACATAAATTTCCAAAGACTGATCTTACACATTTTAAAAATTCAAAAATCTTATACCCTGGTCAGAGAAGTGCCACCTGTGCACGAAACACACTTGCCTATCAGAGGTTCAGTCATGCTTGTGACTTGTTTAAACACACGTAGACATACTAAAATCACGCTTAGAAATATTTCAAACACACCTGGAAAAATTGGAAACCCGGGTGGAATTAACAAAGTCTCACCTGGTAACCTACAGTGTATCGCTTAACAAGAAACTAGTACACATGTTTAAGACTTTCAGTCACGCCTACACTTGGTTCAGTGACGCCCATAAATTTAAAAGGGAAAACAAAGAGTATTTGCAGGGTGGGTCAAAAAATTTTACAAGCATATTCGAGTACCCTTTTCCGTGTTCTTACTGCTCGGGCTTGTAGTTTGGTCAAAAATTCTATTCTACACATTTTTAAAATTTTTGCAAAGGATTAGACCCCGGGTAGTTTTACTCTTATTCTCCAAGGTTCATGCCTACTTTCACTAGATCTTACTACATTAAGAAAACCTTGCAAGCTGATGGAATGTACTTAAGACAAGAACTCCCTTACCCAGGAGAAGAGTCTACCACTCCTAGAATACCCCAAAAATCACCCGAACAAGAAGTAGAAGACAACATGATGTATTATGGTGGTTTGGGTGGCAAAGATAGTAGTGGTATTGATCTCACTAACCAGGGTGATGCCAATAACGGGGGCAATGATATAAATAACCAGGGCAACACTACTAACCAAGGTAATACCAACAATGGAGGAGCAGATCAAAATGCTCAAGTTATTGACCAAACTCACACTAGAACTCACATCGAAGCAACGACAGAAGATGCCATGGATGAAAAAGTTAGTGAGGCTATCCAATGTCCTTATTTCCAAAAGCTCATGGAAAAGGCAATGGACAGAGATAGAGAAAAAGACTTCCTAGACTTAGCACAAAAAGGTCTCAAGCTGCCCCGTGACTACGATGTCAACCAACTCAAAGCACCAAAAGTTGAGGAAAGTACCTTAGACATCATGAACAAGCAATTAAAGATGTTTCAAATGCAATTGGACAAAATTAAGCAAAGTGGGGCTCCTAAGCCTTTCTCCATAGAAGCATTGTGTCCATTCTCGTTTGATAAAAGCTTGGTTATGGTGTCATTCCCAATCAATGTTGTGTTCCCCAAGTATGACAAGTATGAAGGAATGACAGATCCCCAAGATCACTTACGAGAGTTTTGTGCATTGAGCTTAGAGTTCATGCATGATACAACATATTTAATGAGATTATTTTCGTGAAGCTTAGGAGGCATGGCTATGGAGTGGTTTTCTAAGTTACCCTCTGGCATTAAGACCTTCGAAGAGCTAGCTTCAAAATTCATGGCCCATTACTCATATAATATTAAACATGAGGTCATGATGATAACATTATGCAACACTAAACAAAAGGATGGAGAGGCATTCCTCACTTTTCTACAAAGGTGGAGGATAGTTTTTGCAAGATATCCTAGAAGTGTGCCTGAAAAAGAGAAGATGGATATCTTCATAAACAGTTTAAGAAATGAGTTGAACTACCGATTACGAATGCAATGTCCAAAGACCTTTCAAGATCTAATTGAAAACGGAGTAACAACAGAGGAAGTGCTGGTCAAAAGTGGAGAACTCAAACTATACAAAGATAACAAGAACAACTCCAACAATGGCAACAATGGCAACAATGGTAACAATGGCAACAATCAAAAGAATAATTGGTTCAATAGTAACAGCCGTTATAAGAACAACAATAAGGGAATTGTGAATGATGGAGTAGTTGAATCTAGCAACTTGAAGGTGGTTTCCTTTTCTCTTACAAGGACACCTAATCAGGTGAATAATACCAATCATCTTTCCAATGCGCCATCCAACAACAACCATAACAATAATGGAAATCAAGGAGATAATTCAAGGAGTACTAAATTTGATAAATATTTGAGGCCAACCCCCCAAAGGAACTTCACACCCTTGGGTGAACCCCTTGAAAAGGCATTAAAGACTCTCATGGCTAATAATGTCATTACTTTACCTAGCATTCAGCCTTATGAGCCAAATAACAAGCCTAGTTGGTGGAGTGCCAATAGCCATTGTGAGTACCACAAAATTTGAGGGCACACAACAAATGAATGTCTGCAACTAAAGAATGTAGTGCAAGATTTAATCGATAATGGTATGATCACCATTGATGGACCTCAAAACAACGAAGATCATACAACATTCAAACAACCTTTCTACAAACATGATAAAGGGGAGTCATCTAATGGCAAGAAACAAAGTGCCAATAATCTTAACTTTGTGACACCTTATGATAACATTGTGAATGCTATAATAATCAATGAGAAGTCACAAAAAGAGGCATCAAATGTCATTACAAGAAGGTAGAATTCTAGAATGACTCTACAAGGAGCTGCTCCTAAAGGCATTAACACTCCACAGTCCAACATTATGGTCAAGCAACCTTCTATAGCAGCAAAACCTTATAGCTTGGTTGATCAGTTGCAAAGAACTCCAGCACAAATCTCTATCTTAGAATTGTTGAAGTTATCCCCGAACCATAAGGATATTTTGGAAAAAGCTCTAATAGAGACAAACGTTCCTACTAACTTAGAAGAAGAAAAGTTCCAAAATATGGTAGGTCATCTTGTGGCACCTCATTGTCTCTCATTTTTCGATCAAGATGACATGTCTATAACCCATCCTCAAAATCTACCATTGCATATAGAGGTCCTAATAGAAAGGCATAGAGTCAAAAGAGCCCTCATTGATGGAGGAGCTGGCCTTAATATTTGTACATTAAGTCTTGTCAAATCCTTAGGGTTGTCCAAGTCTTGCATTGACCCTACAAAAAAAATCACTATCAAAGCTTACGATGAAGCTGAAAGGGCCTCTAAAGGCATGATCATATTACCCATTCAAGTGGGACTAGTCAAGAAGGATACCAATTGCCAAGTATTGGACATGAAGTTAACTTATAATATTTTGTTGGGGAGACCATGGATTCACGAGATGCGAGCAGTCCCATCCATGTACCACCAATGCATCAAATTTTCATACATGGGTGAAGAAATCACGGTTGGAGGGGACTCAAATCCGTTCCAATGTTGCAATGCACTCAAACCCCTTCATGCGTTATATATTCCACATAATTAGGAAGGAATCATTCAAAGAGTCACCATTGAAGATACCAAAATGGATGATCCGGTCATAACATTAAATGCTACTCAAAATCCTCCTCAAGCTAGCTCAACGACATCAACTAAGGGAAAGGAAAAGATGAGCTACGAGGGTCCAATTATTAATGAGGGTTCATATCAAACTCCCAAGTCAGAGATAGTACCCTATAAACCTACTAGAGAAGAAAAAGATGAAGCTAAAAAGGAAAATTATAAGAAAATGGATAAGATGATGGAGGCATTTGACAAACAGTGCAAAATTAGTTCAAAAGGAGTAGGGGAATACTCCGTTTCCTTATTTGACATGCCCACATCTCCAAGGACACATGGAAAACCATCAAAAGGATCTTTGCCTCACAAGTACAACTCTTAATTCATAAGAGAAAGTGGCAAAGCAACATTCGACAAAGAGGAGAATGAAGTCCTTCAATGGCTCTATCACGATGAAGAAGATACCTCAAACACTCCCATGGAATGAATTCAGCATGTTAATATACGAACTGAGCAATATGGGAAAGGTTTTAAGATTATGCAGAAGATAGGATACAAGGGAAGAGGACCCTTAGGCCAAAGGAATAGAGGGTTACTAGAACCCATTGAACCTACTTGGAGGGCAAAACAAGAAAAATCTGGAGTAGGCTACCAATACAAAGGTGAAAACTCCAGCCCAATGCAAGATTTTTATCCTCAAATAAATGCCTTAGAATCCAATGGAGATAGTAATGATTCCCAGGATTATGAGTGGGATACCCTATCTGATGAATCATGTCAAGATAAGGAGGTGATCGCAATACATACTTATGCAAAAATCCCAAGGCAAGAAGTTCAAATCAATGAAGAACCTAATATTCAAGATATTAACATAGGGCATGCACCTATTAATCAACCATGGATAGAGAAATTTTGGATGCCTTCAAAGGAGGGAGATTCAAATGTTAGGTTTAATCCGCTCGTGGCTTTTCCCACATTGTTTCCCATAGAAGTTGAAGAGGACTCAAGTGAAGGGGATTTTGACCCTTCTTCCATGGACCATCTTGAGGAAGTGCACATCATAGATCTAAATGATACAATGTATGAACCCTCAAATGAAGTCATGTCCATAAACCCTATTGATGACATCTTACCCAATGAATCCTTACTTTTGATACATCTGAATCTCATTGATTGGGACCAAACTAAGCTAAATGACTTACTTTACTTTCCAAACAACCAAGCAATGAGCCAATGCCTTAAAGTGGTTGAACCCTCTTTCACCAATGAATTTGATATGGACATGATGAGAACAACGGGGGTCCATTCTCTTAGTCAAAAGAAAAAAATGAAAAAAAATAAGAAAATGAAAAGTTCTAGTGTTGAAAACCACTATGTGGCACCACTACAACCAAAAAAAATGAAAATAAAAGACGTTTCCTTTGGTGAAAACCCAATTGTGGCACCAAAGGAAGAGAGATTGGATACCTTTCCCGAACATGAGGAAGAAAGGTCACCTATTCTTATAGAATCGACAAAAAAGGTCAACATTGGGATGGAATTGGATCCAAAGTTTATACACTTGGCAGCATCACTTACACCTCTAGAAAGAGAAGATTTCATCAAATTTTTCCAAGAGCAACAAGTAAACTTTGCATGGTCATATGCTGACATGCTTGGATTGGATCCTGATTTCATAATGCATCATTTGAATGTTAGACCCGGGGTTAAACCCATGAAGAAAAAGTTACGAAAAATGCACCCACATGTGGCTCTCCTAGTGAAGGCAGAATTGGAAAAATTGTTAAAGGTTGGATTTATAAGGGCAATAGCATATGCTAAATGGATCTCAAACATTCTACCAGTCACAAAACATGACAAATCTATTCGAGTATGCATGGATTTTTGAGATCTAAATCTTGCTTGTCCTAAGGATGATTTCCCACTTCTGAGTATTGATGCAATAGTTGACTTGACAGTGGGTCATTCCATGTATTCCCTAATGGATGGTTTCAGCGAGTATAATCAGATTAAAATTGCACCTGAAGACCAGGAGAAGACTACCTTTACTTTCCCTTGGGGCACTTTTTGTTGGAATTTCATGCCCTTCGGCCTTAAGAATGTCGGAGCTAAATATCAAAGGGCCATGACAACTATCTTCCACAACATGATGCACACATTCTTAGAAGACTATGTGGATGATATATTGGAAAAATCCCACAAAAGAGAAGAACATCTCCAAATTTTGAAAAAGATATTTGTTAGGTTGGAGCAATTCAAGGTCAGATTAAACCCAAAGAAATGTGCCTTTGGAGTCCAATCCGGCAAGTTACTAGGCTATATAGTTTCCGCCAAAGGAATTGAAGTGGATCCTGAGAAAGTACAAGCCATAATAGACATGGAGATACCTAAGAACATCAGCCAAATGAGATCATTACAAGGCAAAATCCAATCCATAAGAAGGTTTATTTCTCTATTGGCCAAAAAATGTCATTCTTTCACCAAGTTGCTACATAAGGATACTATATTCATGTGGGATGAGGAATGTGATCAAGCTTTCACATTATTGAAGACTTATTTGATAAATCCACCTATTCTCATGCCACCAATTAAGGGCAAAGCATTGCTTCTATACATATCCGCTACCAAAAGATCACTAGGAGTGCTTTTAGCATAAGAAGATGAACAAGGAAAGGAAAGAGCTATTTACTATTTGAGTAGGACCTTGATCAAATATGAGATTAATTACACATTTATGAAAAGGGCTTGCCTAGCAGTGGTGTTCACATCTCAAAAGTTGAGACATTATATGTTGATGCATAAGGTCAATTTAATTGCCAAAATTGATCCTCTCAAGTATTTGTTAAGCAAATCTTCCCTAACGGTTAGGATAGCCAAGTGGATTATGATATTGAGTGAATTTGACATTGAGTATGTCAATAGAAAGGCAATAAAAGGGCAACTAATAGTGGATCATTTAGCTGAGAATCCCATGACTTCTACACAAACTATTCAAGTGGAATTTTTAGATTCTGCCATTGTCAACATAGAAGCAAAAACATGGAAGTTATTCTTTGATGGCTCTTATACTCAAGGAGGTTCCAGTGCCAGCATACTATTGGTCACTCCTCAAGGTTACACCATTCCAAAGTCCTACAAGCTTATGTTTCCATGCACAAACAATATAGCGGAATATGAGGCACTAGTCATAGGCATCAAAATGGCCTTAGAATGGAACATAACAGAGCTACAAGTTTATGGAGATTCTCAACTCATCATCAATCAAGTCAACAATGAATATAACACCAAAGATGAAAAGTTGATGCCATATAAGACTATGATTGATGGATGGAAGAATTATTTTTCTTTGATCACTTTTGAGCATATTCCTAGAGAGAAAAATAGAGCAGCTGATGCCATGGCCACCTTGGCTTCCTTGTTACAAAAACCAGATCAAAATGAGAAGTATGAGTTCTTGGTGGAAGAGTTGGTGAAACCGGCATTCAACCTTCCTGAAACCCAAATTGTTGCCTTATTACATGGACATGAATCCCCTTGGTACGGACCTATATACACATATCTCAAAGACCAAGTGCTACCCTTAGACCAAACCCGAGCTCAAAAATGCAATTTCATACGCCAATTAGCCTGTTACCTAATCCTGTCAGAAACATTGTATCGTAAGGGTCTTGATGGGACGTTACTTATATGTCTAGAGGAAGAAGAGTCTAAGTTAGCTTTACACGAGGTTCACGATGACATTTGCGGGTCACACTCAAGCGGTCTAAACCTAGCTAAGAAAATCCTTTGCTTAGGGTATTTTCGAAAGACATTAGAAAAGGATGCTTGCCATTTTGTGAAGACATGTAGTAAATGTCAATATCATGGCGACATGATACATGCACTGGCACAGGAGTTACACCCATTTGTCACACCATGGCCTTTCTATCAATGGGGGTTTGATCTAATTGGTGTCATACATCCACCTTCTTCAAATGGGCACAAACACATCATAACCGCAACAGAATATTTCACTAAGTGGGTTGAAGCGGTTCCTTTGATAACGACAACGGGTAAACAAATTTCCATGTTTATCTTAAATCACATCATTTGCCGATATGGTATCCCTCATGCCATAATAACAGATAATGGAAAACAATTTAAAAACAAGGATGTGGATGAACTTTGTGCAACATTTCATATCACACACCATTCATCATCAATTTATTACCCTCAGGGAAATGGGCAAGCCGAAGCCATGAATAAGAATATCTTGAAGATTTTGAAAAGGTCGGTCAATAAATCAAGAAGGGATTGGCATATGCAAATTAATCCAACATTATGGGCCTATAGAACTAGCATAAGAACACCCACAGGAGCCATGCCATTCTCATTAGTCTATGGGGCTAAAGCGGTTCTACCATTAGAGGTTGAAATCCCATCTCTACGAGTGTCATTACAAGGATTGATCACAGATGAAGACTATAGAGTAGTTGGGCTTCAACAATTGGAGTTACTTGAAGAACATCAAACACAAGTGTATGAGCACCTAAAAGTGTATCAAAATAGAATCTCGAGGAACTATAATAAACATATCAAACCAAGAGTCTTTCAGGTAGGAGACTTGGTGTTGCGAGAGAACCCAAAGAATCAGGTTGAAAGAGAGAAGAAAGGCAAATGGGAAGCTAATTGGCTTGGCCCATTCATCATAGTATCTTCATTTGGCATAGGCACCTATAAGTTATCAGATTGTGAAGGAGAGGAACTCCAAGAACCCATCAACAGTATTCATCTCAAAAGGTTCTACACATGAGTTAGACGAAAGAGTATAAAGAGTATCAGATGAGAGAGCATCATATTTATTGTACATAGTTCAAAAGAGATTCTGAAAATGCCAAAAAACATTTGAAAAGCACAAAAGATCAAAAACATTGAAAAATTGAGCATGAAGAAAGGAAAAACATTCAAAAAGATGTTGTCTTGGTGAAAACCTAGCAAATAGGTGCCTTGATGATAAAAAAAAAGGAAAAAAAAAAAGAAAAATACAAAAAAATTGGAAAAAGCTAAAAAGTGCCTTGGTGAAAACCTAGCAAATAGGCACCTTGGTAGCAAAAAAAAGTAAAAAGCTTTAAAAACAAAAAAAAAGAGCTTGATCCATCGAAAGGGTGAAAACTTGATAAACAAGCACCTTTTGTTCCCTTAAGTTTGTCTTTCCTAGTCACATATGTCCATATTGCATTTCCACCATCTCATTTGTACAACCACCATTGCATTCGTCATTTGTACATAGTCATAATAAAGCTGATCGGTCACATTGTTGCATTGTCTATCAGCCCTAAGTTTGTTAACCGATTACATTTATCCTCTGGGGGTAGAAGAAGATTGCAAATTTGGTACCAAAGGGATTCAATAAGTGCTACAATCAGTCACGTCAGAGAGAGATTTATCAAAGTTTCAGAAGAGAGGAAAGTTTATTGAGCCTAAGTATTTGACCCTATAACATGATTCTTGAGCCTTCATTGACTTTATTATTCGGGATTAAAAATGGACAAAAACACCTTAAAGATCAGAATACTTGGAAATACTTGTTGGAAAATCCTAAAACTTGGCAAAACATTCAAAGCTTTCTTTCTTGGAAAAATAATGAAACATGGTAAAACACTTGAAATTTTCTTGTTGATAAATCTTGATGAAATTGAATTTTCATCATATCTTTTGAGCTATTCAATGATGTTTCGACTAGATTAGCCATGATAAAGATGTGATATTTGTATTGCCTTTGAGTGATTATTTGGGGGAAGATTCATCAACTTATGAGAGTTCGTCTAATGACATGGTCATCAAAGAGCCATTGAGGACTATCTCATAAGAGGGCGAGCTGACCTTTTCTTTTTTACGCAAATGGATCCCTTGGCTATTTAGATTTTCTATATCTTAATACCAAAAATCCACTTGCAACATTGAATCCGTTGACACCGGTATTCAGACTCCCATAGTTTGGTCATCCAACTAGTGAGGGTTGTACTTGGTTCAAAAAAGAGGTTACCAAAATGCCATAAAAATGGTATTCATGTCATCATGATGTGGTCAGTGGTGATTATACTAAGCTTTCCAGTCCCGAACTGCTAAATGATGAAAATTTATCCTCAGGGCATTTATTTGCTAAAAGCTGGTGACACTTAGGTTGCATTGCATTGCATGTTAGATTAATTGCATTATCTTGTTAAACTAAATGCATTTGTTTATGGTTAATTTTCCAAGGGCAAGAGGGGGTACATCAATAATCCTGGTTAGTCAAAACATTAAAGCAAAGGGGTTCAAACAAATGTTTATTCTTGATCAAAACACTACAAAGAAAATAAGATTATCTTTTGCATCCATGCCTTATTCATTATCCACATATTAGAAAAAGAAAACATCCATACATCATTGCATACATCTATATATATCATAAAATAAGATACTACATCCATAGCATAAAAACAAAGTAAATGCATACACACATCATATCGCTGCATAAAAGATAATCTCATAAACCAACTCATAAAGACGAACCATGGAGTATATCATATATATCATCAAAAGAGTGTTCATCATATGATCATCAAATCAGTATATCAAGATACAATGTCATCAAAGTGCTACATCAAATATTTTAAGCAATGGATAAACATGACATATGAAACAAAGAGGACATCATCAATGAGTAACTATATCAATCAAGAGCCTGCAACACCAGATCCATCTGGACCTCTACCATCCTATGGGGGAGGAGCCTGTGAAGTACCCGCTCCATCCTATCTTGGAACAACCATGGCTAATACAAACTACTGTAATAAAGAGGCAACCTAATCCAACCGACCTATAACAGCGGACATATCTATCCTCAATACTTGCATATCTCGAGATAATCCATCAATACGATCACCCAGTGGCTATGGAGCTGGGGGAGGCATCTGTGGAGCACCATCATCCTACTGAGCTGCATCATCATCATGCTGAGCCAAGGCTACTCTCTATAACTGTACCAAGGGATCCAATCCCCTAGGAATCTACCTAGCTACATCAACCGGTGCCTGTCTCTGAGCTCTCTGATGTCTATGAGCTGTATCATGTCTATCTGCTCTAGGCTATCTATCAACTGCATCATCCTGTGCTCTAGCTGGTCTATCTCTAGCATCCCCATGATCATGATCCCATCTCATCTATCCTCTACCTGCTGCAACCCGAGGATATCTACATCCTCATCCTCTCTAGTGTTTATCATCCCTATCACCATCATGACATCCAGGAATAGGCTCAGCTAGATTAGTGAAATGAGGAAACCTGTAGCGAGCCCACCAATCTACATACTCATGTGACATCCCTGCATCTGCAATACCTATTAGTATCTCCCATCTGCAAATAGTCATACCCACAATTTGATCTAATGCAAACTGATAATCAATACATGGACCCCATAGAGAGATCTTTGCCTGTACTCGAGCATATAGTGCATTGCCCTGAGGCATATCCTGTGTCCGACCATACTGTCTCAAAACTTTGCCAAAGTAGAAGCACTCAATAGTAGTGGTAGTACACCCAATCATCCAGCAAGGGGCAAACATGTATGGTAACTCATCCTCATCCTCTCTCCATCTATCACAACCAAGGAAAGGATGCCATGTAACCTGATTGAGATCATCAATATGATGTCTCTAGTAATCCAAGTGACCCAAGTGGTGCTGAATCACCATCCCAATGTAAAGGAAAGCATAAGGAAATCCCTAATGTCAAACCCTATCAGAAATGGGCCTAGTAATGGGAAGATGCTCTCATATCCACAACTGAAGAACAATGGCACTCGCTGATAATGATGCACTCCCTCGATAAACCACCTTGTGTAAATCATGATACAACTATGCTAGGACACAGGAACCCCAATCAAATCGTCGAGGATGAGCAGGTAAATCCTCCATGATCCTACCCCAATCGACTGAAAAACCATGACCTCGCCGGTTGGGAAGTAGTAAACCACCAATCACTGCACCCAAAATTGCTGGTAATGTCGAAAAAGATGCAAACTGAGGCCATGTAATAGTATCCCCATCTCCTATAGTGTTGTCTCCAAATACTCATCGGCAGATAGAAGAATCATAGACAAAATCATAATATACCACATCTCCTCTGCATGGGATCTGAAGCAATCTATACACGTCCTCGGGCATGATAGTCATCTCTCCATATGGCAAGTGGAATGTGTTGTGGTCAGAGTGACATCGCTCTGCCACTGCAGTCAGTAACCCATGGTTTAGCTAAAACCATGGGAGTTCAAGCAAAAATCTCAATCCACATTGCTCGATAACACGGAACTCAGCTGCTGTGAGTGCCTGACTCAAGTCAATAACCCAAGATGCCACTGATCAGATGTATAAGGTAGGGCTGTGATCCTGTTGGCAAAGCAAAATGAATCATATCAGTACATTGTATCAAGGAATTATCTCAAGTCAATCTTCTCAAAAGTCTCAAGTCATCACACCAAGTACCATCGTTCGTTTCTCTATATCTTGAGAACGAAGCAGCAGTATCAAAATCATATCGGTTTTCACACTAATTGATTTATCTTATTAATTACTATCCTAAATGGGATTGACAAATCATACTCCGAGGTACCACTATCTAGATATCCTAAACCAATTGTTTTGTTGACAATAACAGACCTACACTTATCATCTAAATTTATCATCAAGAGTTATCAAAATTTTCATCAAATGCAATCAAGTACACGTGTGAAAAGTACAAATTTTTTCCAAATAGTTAGTAGGCGTGATTTTTATCATGCCAAGCGACATTTAACACCAGACGATAGTGAACACATGTCAAGTGATATTATTCTAGTGTCAGGCGATAGTTTTCCTGCTAAGCGACAATGAATTAGGCTACATGACAGTGAATGCTAGCCTAGGCGACAGTAAATCCGTTAGGGTTATCATAAGCGACAACCTATCAGAAAAGGGGCAGTTTAACCTAGCTCTAGGTGAGAGTTGTTCTAGTGCTAGGTGAGAGAAAAAGATTCCTGAGCAAGGATAAAATACATGGAGGTAGGATTAAAAACCATGGACGCGACAGTAAAATACCCTAAGCGACATTAAAATCGTTCCTAGGCAAGAGTTCTTAAATTCGAGGCAACGACGAAACATGAAATTGCAATAAATGATCATAAATGCACCATAAATGCACAATCGAGGTTTATAATGACTTACCGGAGGTCCATACTTAGGTGGCCTCGCATATCTCCGGCACCTCTCAAATCTATGCTCCCGAATCGGTACAACCATCTTGAAAATCACTAGAGGATCAGAGCAAAATCATCAGGATGAAAAGTAAAAATGAATAGTAAAACAAGGTTTATCAACCTATTTAAGGTAGTTTGACCTAATTTTAGAGGTGAAAATGGAGGTGAACCTATATGGAGTAATTAAAACAAACTGGGGCATATTCTTCAAATCATGACATCTCATCAAATAGTCAGAAATGAAAACATATTTGATAAATTAAACATCAAATCAAATTTTTCGAAATCAAGAAATTAATATGTTTTAATTTCCGAGGGGGCATAAGGATATCAAATCGAAATTGCAATCAAACATCATGAAATCAGTGGGGCATCATAATTTTTTTTTATCAAGAGGCAGCAATCAATCACATCAGGAATCAACAAGCAGGACTTAAAGGATCTTTGAATCAATGTTCTCCGTACATCAATTCAAAGAGGGGCATTTGTAGACACGTAAAATTGGACAAGTGATAATCAGAATGCAATAAATCAATAAATGGCTCAAAAATCAATAAATTGCAAAAATCAATAAAAATGCATTAAATCATCAAAATGGATTAAATCATCAAAATGGACATAATTAAATAAAGTTGAGCAAAATCAATTAAAGCAAATGAAAAATTAAATAATGAGGTTAAATGATTAAATTGAAGCTTAAAAGGGCCAAAAACAATATATAATTGATTTTAATAAATTAATTGTATAGTTGTTTTAATCCAAAATCAAAATGAACCTATTACCCTTCCATGGCTAAATTTAATTAATTAATTGAATTAATATTCCTTTTTTTTTTTCAACAAAGTGATCAACCAATGAAAATTGAGACAAAAAGGACACAAATCACTCAAAACATTTAAATTGTCCAAAGCTTTGAGACCATTTAAAGGCTTGTCCCCCCATTTATGAACAAAGCAAAGTTTTTGACTTAACCATGGGATAATCATGATTACTTCACTCCACCCCCTACCCTTGGGAAATTACTATAAATATGAGGCATTTTGGAGAGCATTTCCATCTTGGAATTTTATTTGCATAGCATTGTTACTATAGGCAATTGAGATCATTTCCAAGAGCAATTTAAGCATTCTTGAGCATTTAGTATCATAATTTCATCATTCTTGAGCTAGAATCATCATAGAAGCATAGCATAAGCATAGCAGTAGCATCATTTCTCATTTTAGAGGTGTCACTAGTGAGGATTGTAGCTAAGAGCTTCACTTACCACTTCTTTCTAGAGATCCATGGGATAATATAGATCATAATTTCAATTTTAGTTAAATTTGCATTGTATTTGATTAAATTGATGTTAGTAGATCTTAATTTCATGCAGGTGAGTAACTTCATCACACACAAATAAAATAATTACCCAAGCCTCCCCCCTAGAAAGGTCTATCAGACATGGCTACCCTCTTGCCCCTTCTCTATTTGTTATTATTTTAGATGCTCTTAATTACTTGATAAAAAATGAAGTATAATCCCCCAAAGTTAAAATAATCACTCTCCCTAATGGAGAAGACCTATTAACATCTAGTTTTTTTATGATGCTGTATTATTTGCAATCTTAGAATAAGATAACATTGACATCCTTG
Source organism: Chamaecyparis obtusa (assembly GCA_027943335.1). Lineage (NCBI taxonomy): Eukaryota > Viridiplantae > Streptophyta > Pinopsida > Cupressales > Cupressaceae > Chamaecyparis > Chamaecyparis obtusa. Next base: position 2,171,905 of record BSBK01001913.1, read on the forward strand.
TGCACAAATTGGAACTATTCTGCCTTGAGTTTGGGGCTAAAATACCTAAGGTCAAATCAAACATGTTGGGGTGGGATGAAACCCCTCCCAAGTGGTGGAATAAAGTTGAGTTTTAATAGGAAGGCCTCTCTAAGAAAGTTAGGTATCTTGGCATCCCTTTTACCATTTGTCCCAACTTGAAGGACATGTGGGTTTGGATTAAAAATAAGATTGAAAACAAACTAGATAAATGGGACAAACAAAACCTCTCTCTTGGTGGTAGGATTCGAGTGTGCCAAAAGATCATCTCTTCATACAATTCATATTATACTTCAATTTGGATCTTTAGGGGGTATTAGGTCAATGCCATCTAAAATAGGATTAGATCATTCTTATGGTTTCATGGTAAAGGTAAGAAAAAGTAGAATCATGTTGGATGGGAACAATGCTATATGGACAAAAATATGGGGGGCCTCAGACTAAAAGATCTCATATTACAAGTATTGCATTGTTTCTTAAGTGGATTATTAGGGCCTTAGAGGTAAATGAACCATGCAAGGTGTTAATTAGAAATAACATTGCACTAGCTACTCCTAAGAATGTTAAGCATTGAAAGAATCTCTCCCTCAATGACATTCTTATCAACAAGGGTGAATTTACTCCTTCTATGTCTAGGGTGTTTTACAGTCTATGGAAAGCATGAGAGCTTCTTAAGGATAGGGTACCAACTATAACTTCTTGATGGACAAATCTAAAGTCTTTGTTCATAGATCAATATGGTGGAATTTAGAGCATAAAAGGAAACCCCTTGCACTTTTATGTGGGTGTTTAGCTAAGAGATGGACTGAGAGTGTCTCAAATGCTTCAAGAATATCATCAATAATGAACTTTCACTTATTAGACTACATTGAGCACTAAATTTTACATTCCTCAATCAAATTGGAGGACTTATTTGATCCTTAGAGAGGCTGGTCAAATGTTCAACACCTAAGTCTCTAGTGAAGGAGAGGTTGAACAATTCTCTAAATTCAAATGGTGTGATGGCTCTTTGATAGGAAAAGTTAAGGCTAAATATATTTATAGAACTTTGGCTAATAATTATTCTATCTTTGATCATATTAATGCTTGCTAGAATTTGAATCATACTAATGTATTCTATCAGAAATAGGTGTAGTTTCTTTGGTCACATATCTCAAAGCCTAAGAAGACTTGCTTTAGATGGTTTCTTATCATACAAAAACTCCCTTTTAAACAACACTCTTCCATATGTATTCTTTGTTTATTATGCAAGTAAACCAAATCTATAAGACATATTTTTTGATTATTTATATGCCAGAGAGATATGGATCGCATTTTGTAATGGATTTATTAATTGGAATTTGAATGATTATGATAGGATTTATGAAATTATCTTTGTGTGTTTTAATAATTTGGATAATATTCATAATATTTTTTAGTAATCACTATTGAAATTCTATGACACAAGTATGGAAGGCAAGGAATGAAGAGGTTTTTAATGGTTTAAGAAGAATGCTTACTAAGTTACATAAGAGACTCACATTTTTCAACATTATTTTGTAGGTAATTATAGAAATTGAAATTTCAAAAGAAAAGTTGTACAAAATCCTTAGAGATGGGATCACTATTGTCAAAAGAAAGGAGATGTGCTATGGACACACATGGGCCTACAATTCAGAGATAAATACCATATTTCATAAGAAACTCTTATAATTGTAAAAAAATGGTCGATGAATTGGAAGCTAAAAAGGAAACCACATGCAAGAAATAGGAGAAGAAATATGAATCAAGATTCCACTTCAACAATGATAGTGACATAGAAATTGAAGTATACAACTCTAAGGAGGATCTATTTGTGGTGTCTTCATCACTAGGACAACTCAAGTGGGATGTGTTTGATGAGAGTAGGAATCAACATTAGGATTCTATGTTATGTCTTTTTGATATATGCAGTGCTATATAAAATTGTTGTGAAATTGTAACCTTGTGTACTTCCATATCTGTTGTGTTTCAACATATGTAATTAACTAGGTTAAGTTGATACAAACACTGATCTGAAAAATGTTCCAAATTATATTTTGTTGTGTTTACTTGATATTTATTATAAAACATATTTAAAGATGAAATTATTTCATTTGGAAGCATATGTACTAGATGTAATAATAATTATAAATTTGGGAATTTGTGTTATGATGCAATTTATTTAATAAATGTGATTAAAGTAGTCTTTTTACTTGTACCGGTACACGAGGATGACAATTTTATGATATTTGTGCATAGATTATTCATTGTTTGTTGTTGCTTCAACCATTAATGAAGAGTTAATAGAAATTTTGAATTGAAAAATATTGCATTGCATCACCTGCAACAAATTAGTGATTTCAAAGGAAGATGTCAGGTGGGAAAGGGAGCAGCGCACACGACAAAGGGTCTAGGGTTTGTGCTGGAAATGGAGAAGGGGAGGATGCAGAGGGAGGGGAAGGTGACAGTGATGAAGATGGAGGGAAGGATGAAGCACCTACAGACCTCTATACTGTCGTTGAGCAACTTCTGCTTTTGTGGCAGGGGTGTTTGAGAGGCTCTTTTCATGGGTGCAGCTTGTATTACCTCAGCCTCAACGACTGGGGTGTTTGGGCTTTGTTTTTTGGGAGAGAGGAAGAGGAGGTCGAAACCAAGGATGCCTCCAATATTGTTGAAGATGGAGATATGCCTTGTGGTGGGTCTCTGCTTGTTTCTAGTGATATATTTTCCAACATCGTTGGTGGCCAGTCTCTTGTGTACTTCCTATCTTTGCTAGAGCTTAAGGAGGTGGGGAAACAAGATTTATTTTGTTTTCTTTTCCTGATTCGTGGAAGAGGGAGTAGCTTTCATGAGGGAGAGCTTCTCTAGCTTTCAAACTTTGAAATGCTTTGCTGGGGGTCTGAGGACGCTTTTGCCAGAAGGCTTGACTTTTGTATGGCTGAGTTTGTTTTTCCCCTTTCTATTCTGTTTCCAATCTTGGTTGGTTTTGTCTCTCCTTTGGTCTATGTCTTTATTTGGTGCAGGGACTATTCTTTCTCCAATTTCTTTCCTCTTTGCAAAACTCCTATTGAGGGGAGTTCATCCCTATTGAGGTGGAATTTCTTCTCGTGGTTTATTGGTGGAAAAGGCCTCCTCTGCTTCTGCTTACCTCTTCCCCAAGTCCTATAGAGGGGGAAGATCCTATTGAGGTGGAAGCCCATCCTATTGAGGTGGACAATGGCTGTAGGGTGGAGGCTAGTAGCTGTGAATGGTTTTTTCCATCTTTGAATGACTTGAAGGTGCTCTGGAACTGGATGGACGATGACCCTTTTCTTAACTGGGAAAAGGGGGCTATATTGGGTTGCCAGTTTAATGTTGGGGAGAAGCCTTTGGTGTTGGTAGGTCTATGGTTTTGGGACCTTATTCATCTCAGACCTAGCATCAAGTGGATTGGCGCTGAAGGTAACCATAGAGATATCTCCTTGATGCAGATCGTTATGGGTTTAAGTTTTAGAGTTATCTCTAAAGATGTGATTGAGGGCATCTATGTGTCCCATCTGTTAAAGTTTTTAGGGGTTGTTGCTCTGCTGGTTGTTGGTAGGAGTGTGCAAATGGATGCTGCAAATTTGCAAGGGCCCATCATGGCTGAAGGTTTTTGGTTATGGTTAAAGGCAGATTTTGGGGCTTTTTCATCCTATGAATGTGGTGTTGAGGTTTCTAGGTTCCCTGCAAAAACCCAGGACATCTGTTTGGGGAGATGTAATTCTCCAGTAAACTATTTGGTGTGAGGCGTATGCCTATCTTTTGAGCAGTTGGGATCTAAGTTTTTTATCTTAAGTAGTTGCCGTTTGATTTTTTGTTATGGGCTGCTGGTTTAAAATGATCATTCTTAAGCAACGTTTCACTTTGTTTGGGTTCTAGATTCCCTCCAAAATCTGAGTGTACAAGGTTTTGGGGCCCCTTCAAAACCTGCTTTTACCATAATAAAAAACTATTAATGAAGAGTTATTTTGGAGAGGGCAATATAACTATGTTTTCACCATTTTAATCTACTCATAGAATAACTCTACATACCTTTGTGCATATTAGTCGACCATTTATTTAGGTTATATGTGACTCTAGATTATTTAGGTTATATGTGAGTCTCTACTATCAAAATAATGTGTGAAGGATTATATCATGAGATGAAAAAGTGATGTGCGCTCTAAATGACCTAACAATTTGTTCTTTTATACACCACCATGCTAACATTTAAATTAAAAAAATTGTACTTGAATTTATCAATATATACTAGTTGAAATCATATTGACTTGAACGAATAATTAATTTAAATTTGAAAAATAGAAATCAACAATTTATTGACAATCATAAATTAAAATTAAGATTATACTTATAATTATAACCTACAACTATAAATAGACATGTTAGAGATACCAATATCACTAAATTAAAAGATGATATCCAAATCAATTAAAAACTGAAATTCATATTTAACTTAAATTAAAAACAAATGGCACCTTTTATGTACAAATATTCTATTTAAACATTAAACCCTTACAGTCAAAGTTCAGAACTCAGCATGTCCAAAAGAGATACACCTTAAAAAGAAGAGTGCATGCAGAGCATTGTTATCTAACTGCTAGTTAAAAAGTTAGAGGGAGCAAGTGCATTGCCTAATTTAACACAAACTAAGAAAACTATCATTCTACCTATTTTGCATTTTGAATTACTTGCTACGGCGGCTGCGTTTTTGCCAAAAGAATTTTATCGAATTGTTTTTCTTGATTTGGGTGCATTCGTCTTCAGACCGTATTCTTCATTCAGTGGTTTGATCAGTTTATGTGTTTCAAGTTTAAGAGCCTCTCACCGTGTTCCCCCGCTTCTGCAATTCGATTCATTCAACTGCATTTTAAGCCCATCTGAGGCACCCCTTTGTGGAGATTTCTTTTGTCTGTGCAGAGGCGATGGAGAAGTCATGTGATAGTTTCTGGAAATGGGGCAATGCTCGAAAGAAGATGGCATACACGAAAGACAGATGTCTTGAAGGTGTGTCTTGCTCAATGCCTGATAAAGCAAGCTCCGTTGCAGATGGGCTCTCTTTCAAAATTCACAACGGAGAAGGCCCGTTGAACATTAGGCAAGGCATGGATGGTGCTTTTGGCCCCAGATCTCATATGATTTCATCGAAGCTTGGAGGTCCTTGCAGAGTTGGAAGTTCAATTATGGAAAGTATGGAAGTTAATCTCTCCAATTCCAAGAACAAGAACATCGAGGTCAATTGCAAAAGCTCTCCTACCTCAGTAATTGGAGCTCTGATTTCTTCCTCATTGCAAATTAGTTCTTGTGATTTGAATGAGAAGGAGCCGTCAGAGTTAAGGGTGAGGAAGATGGATCAAAAAGCAGGTTGCGGTGAAGGAATCCGCAAAAGAGAAAGCTCAATGGAGGACATCATGTATTGTTCGATTTCTGAGGAAGCAGACGAGGACATGCAATTACCGCAATGGCGCATTAACGAAGAAACAAGGAATTTGAAACCTATGGGTGGCTCAGTTACCATGTCAAGTGACATGTGTTCGCCTTGCAAGAAACGCAAAAGCTGCAACAGCTTGCTCACCAATGGCACTGTTAAAGTTCAGAAGGAAAATCCTGAATCATTTGCTGCACTAAATATGTTAGCGGATGTAGCGGTTCGGGAATTAAAAAATGGTTACAAAAAAGATGATAAGGCTATGACTTCATTGGGGCAGTGGCAAATCCATCATCCCTCTGGAGCACCCTCGCATAAGATTGTATTAAAAAGAGCGAAGAATGATTCCAAATCTCTCTCTCCTGAGCTCTCTGCCCATGCATACAAGCTTAGCATCTCTTAGCAAGCAAATTGGGTTGCCCTAGAAACAGCTTGAAGCGTCAAGGTAGTCAAGAGCACGGGCTTGCTGATAAGGACAAAACAGAAAACCCGACTGTTGCAGCTCAAGGAGAAAGAGATCCCAGTATCTGAGATCTAAGTTTGCTGATTCTGTTCTAGAGCCGTTGAATAGAGGTACCAAAATATAATTTATACCTTTACTTACATGGACTTCTGAAGGGCAAGGGTTCAAATTTCAAAAATATGGGTTCAAAGATAAGCTACCTATAGAAGATTGTCCACTGAGTTTCGAAGATGGTGTCTTCGCTCACTCTCCATAATACGTTCCTCCCTCATTTTGAAATGTATTTATTGCGAAGCTTCCTCTCTAACAAGTGAAAGCCTTTGGGCTTGTACGCATTTCTGTAAATAATTTTGCTTCATACTAATAGAGAGTAATTTGATGCAACGTCAGTTATGCCTTCAATATAAATGGTAGGATGAATGTCGGTATTTGTTTTTGCTGGTTTTTCCGATCTAGATGAGCTTAGGTAGTTATTTTACTCATCTGGTTGAGCTTTAAAGAAATCTGATAGATTGGGTTAATCAAGGAACCTTAATTAGTTTTTTTATTTTCTTTCCATAAATGTGTAAGTTTTAGTGTCTGTTAAACCCTTCTCAGCAAAAATCGAAGCCTGTTTCTACGTAGGAACATGTATGTAGGTCATTGATGACGAAAAGGATAGTGCATCCTTACTTTTCAGTTGAGAAATTAGGAACAGCATATTTATCATTTCTGTGGTGGCGTTCTAATTGGTAAAGCTCGAGAACATGGTGTATGGTATAATTAGGCAGCTCATGGTGCAGAGCAAGAATGTGACGTAAAGTTTTACAGACAGTTCATAATATTAAAACATAAATGCTATCAAATTTTCAAAAGCTATTTTTCTCGGCTTATGCTGTGGCCAAGTGCTTTATCCATTTAACTTGTTCCTCTTCTTCATCTGCAGTCTTTATACACCCCCTTTCTGACATCCATATAAATCTGCAGTGTTAATACACCACCCTTTTGATATCCATATAAATCTGTATCATTGAAAATGGGAGACTCTTCAACTCCCTCTGGTAGCTTAAACTGGTATATATTTGTTCCCAAACTTTCTCAAGACTTTGCAGGAATCAATACTTTTATATTTCACCTTGCTCTATTACCTTCAGGAAAGACTTTGTTATGAATTGCATCATAGATTACCCCAAGGTCTTGATACGTATGGAACTATCAACATCTTATTTGTATCTTTTATTACTAAATTCATTTTGCTTTAATACTTTCACATGCAATTATCATATTGTTCAGAAAACTCCTTTACACCATCTTTAATTCATCAACCCTCAATTTTACTGTCTGAAAAACCTTTGAGACTTAATCTCAAGACTATGTTAAATGATGCAAACTTGTACTTTAATCTACTGTATTATTTGGAAGCAAATTCCTCCTAAGGTAACACGATGCTCCCTCTTTTTCATCCTCTTTCTTGTAATGCAGGAGATTACATCATCTGGCAGGGCTAAATCACAGAATTTTAGGAATCTGTAATCCTCTTCTTATCTGCAGTCTTTATGCGTTCCCTTTGTGATATTTATATAAATCTGCAATGTATGTTTATATACCCACCCTTTTGTTACCCATATAAATCTGCAACATTGAAATTGGAGACACTTCAACTCCTTCTAGTAGCTTAATCTGGAATGTGTTTGTTCCCAAATTTTCTAATGACTTGTAGGATTCAATACATCTATATTTCACTTTTTAATATTGCTCTCAGGAAAACCTTTGTTATATAGAATATCACAAGGTCTTGGTACATCTGGAACAATCAACGTCTTATTTGTACTGTTATTGCTTTTCAATTTGCATTAGTACTTTTACATGCAATTGTCATCTTGTTCAAAAAACTCTGTTTCACTATCTTTGATTCTTCAATGCACAGATTTACTAAGCCTGAAAAACCTTTTGAGTATCAATCCAGAGACTACATGAAATGACATGAACTTTTACCTTAATCTATTGAGTTATTTAGAAGCAAATTCTTTTTAAGGTAACACAATGCTCCTGATTTTTGTCCTCTTTCCTGTAATGCGGGAGATTGACATAATCTGGCAATAGTAGATTGCAGAATATTAGGGATCTGCTGTGGCTTGACACAAAGTAGCTAAAAGGCATCATTCAATTTCTTTGCAAGTGTATGTTAGAATTTAGTACTAGATTAATGGGATACTTACGTGTTCTAAGGAATAGTATAAGACTTTATGGAAGAGTTAGTTACAGTTAAATCTTCTGAAATTGGTAAGAGAGCTTTATGTTTAGATTTAAAAATAAATAAAAGTAACGCTATGCACTCGACATTGTAAATCTGGGCACCCTTAATTGTAATGTGAAAATGAAACAGACAAAGATAGTGTGTTTTATAGATGGGGTATTTAACATGCCTGTGTAATTATACATTATCTATTTATTTACTTAGCTTGAATGCGTCTAATATATCTCGCTGATTTAATTGTTTTCCACATACAGTATTGAAATTTTTAATTCAGCAAACTGTTTCACCATATATTTTAAGTTGGGGCATCACAGGCTCTTGTTCGGCTGGTATAAGAGCTGCGGTGTTTATTGTTACTGCAAAATTTCAGCCACTCAACATCAATAATCCAATTGTAATATGATTCCAATAGAAACGCCCATCAATTATATTTTATATGCTTGTGCCCTCATGGAAGCAGATTTGGTGTCTAAAATTGATACAGCACATTTTTTGCTCATACGGAACCCTGATTGTGAAATTATTGACTATAGCAGGACATCTGAAAATATCTCAACATGACCCAGTATGTATGTCAAAACATTTACATAATAGTGCACTCAACAGGATGTAAAACAAATTTCCCTTATATCAAACTTCAAGTCAAACCATAAAGCAATGCATGCGACAGTAAATTCAAGCATGCAGGGGAGGCCTGACAATGATTCCTATCTATAATTGACAAGGCAGAAAACATTAATCTCTAAGATCTTGGTCTGACATTAAATCTACATATAATCCACTGACCTGCACAGTTAATATAGCAACCTGTTCAACCTACAACAACCTTACAGTGCGCTATGGCAAACCTTTTAACTGCGGAAACACAGCAGACAAAAATAATATAGCAGAAAAGAAATCATGCAGCATAGATAATAATCCTTAAACCAGTGGGAAAACACAGAAGATATCATGTATATCAGAAAGATAATTTACATAAATTCAAACTCTTCCTTCAATCTAATTAAATGCACTCCTATACACAGCCAAAAAACGACAGCGAGGAAAATTTTATTATTTAACCCTCTAAGTTCTAAAACAGCTGGTTGATGGCACTTGTTTCCCTTTTCCCTCAAAAATAGGGCAGTTACAAATAACTTCTATTATTAGGATATCATTGCCCCCTCAATTTCTCAATCAAACTATGCTGTAGTTTAGCTCCTGATTCAGTAGTGCATCATCAACCCCTTGTTTTTGGAATTCTGAACCTCCTGATTCGGAGATGGTTTTATCGAAATTATATCTCCACGAAAGCCAAAATGCCAATAAAATGGAGCATTCAAGGATGCAGGGAGTAGAGGATTCGTGGGACAGCCTTAGTTATAGAGGAGGGAGCTGTGGTTATGGCTATGGATGGAAAGGTGTTGTAGCATGATGTGACAAAGAAGTTAACCAATGTGGAAGAAGAAGACAAAGGTAGAGGCAAAAGCAAGCAAAATAAGTTGCAAAAAAGGTAGTTTGAGTTGGAGGAATTAAGGTGGATGGAGTAGTACGAGGCAATGAATAATGGGAAAGTAAAGGCATTCAAGGGTTCTGAGAAGGTGAAAAGAATGGCTGGAATAAATACTCACCTTGTGCGTAAAAGCTGTTTACAGAGAAGAAAGGACAGAGTCTTAGATTGGCCAAAAAAGATTAATTCTCTTGAGGAGTTGGCAGAACTATTAGTAGATGGAAGGTCCTTAAATGCGTCCTGCAAAGAGTTTGAGAGGACATAAATGAATGGTGTGAAGATGTTGAGCTGTGTTTAAGCTAAAAAGGGGAACACATATATGATTGCCATGGAAAAAAGCATATATATTTAGAAAATTGTGGTCTGCAATGAAGAGGGATGCATCCTATCACTAGTGATTGCCCAAGATAGTGCAGATTTGGAAGCAGGCCACATTAGAGATGAGGCAGTGCCACGGGCAGTGAAGCAACTTCATTGATAAGCAGAAGAGAGAATGAAAATGGTTATGAGGAGCCCAAGCTTGGTGAAAGTCAAGCTAGTAGTGGTGGTGAAGGATAGGTCCTCATAAAAGAGTATGACATGTGAAGAGCACAATATTATGAATATGTCAAAAGATGATATGGCAGAAAAATAGATGAAGAGGAAAATCAACTCTTGACTTCAAAAAAGAACTGGACAACAGGCATTAATGCAATAGCACAAAGAAGGAAGAACCGCCTTAGGGAATTTCTGATTCTCTAAGCTTGATTTATGTTTTTAGTTGTTTGTGTGCAATTACAATAGAAGGTTGGACAAGCAATGAGAAAAGCTAGAATGGCTTTCGAGGATGAGTATAAGCTCACAAGAAGCTAGTAAAATAGAAAGAGAACAATTTGGCAGTGAAGTATGGTTTATAGTCCAACAAGTAGCTGGAAACAGAGGAGAAAATAATGTGAAAAACTATGGGAGTACCTAAATTTGTGGAAGGGTACGACATGCCTTGATTCTTCAGTTCGAAAGAATGGTTCTATCATCTACTCCAAATTTGTGAGCAACTCTTACTTGGATGTTTGATTTTACTAGGATAAAAGCAATCCAGCATCACCAAAAAAATATTTTACTAGTTGGATTCTTGAGTGTTTTTGGAGTTTGATTTTGACGAATGGTTGAGTTATTTTGGGAGATTTCTCTTCTACAAATAGTAGTTACTAACTGCATTCTTTTAGAGGAAAAAATGAAGACAACCTTTGAGAATAGAATATTACAAATTTACAAGTAGAGTTGCTTTGTGTTAGGGGAGAGTAAGAGTTAATAGCAGCTTGTCTTTTTATGCACTTATGTATGAGAAATTAGAAGATATAGAGAAGAAGCTTTGATCGTTCTTTCTGATCTTTTTCTGTTATCATGTTTAAAAGTGCTCGCAGCTATATGTCCTATTGTGAATAAAATATACCAGGTACTTGTAGTGATCATTAAGAGCGTGGTTTAATAAGAGAGATACACCAATTTAAATGTGTCCGTTAATATTTGCTTTGTCCGCATATTGGTATTTCATGAATGTAATACATCTTGTTAGCACAAGTACAAATTTCATGGTTGAATCATATTTTCTAGGCCTTTGCAGTTAGTTTTCCATTTTTTTTTGACAAAACCCTAGGCAAAAATTCAAATTCTAGCTGTTTGTAGGAAAAACCCTAAGTGTGCCCTATGTTTTGTTCTCATTGCGTGTTACTTTTTGGGTCACTTAAAAACTGATAAATGCATGTGCATTAAATTTTATTACCCCGACGGCCTTTATTTTCCTAAGTTTCCATGTGCCCAGTTTTATTTTTTCCTAAGTTCAGTGGCAATGATTTTTCCTAAGTCGGGCCCTTTAATATTTCTTAAAGTTTCCAGCCTTTATCCTTTCCTGGGCCCGACTTTGACAACATCTGCATCTAACGATAGGCGTAAGATCTCATGAAGTGTGTCAGAGGCTTCTGAAGTTGCGCTAGCCGTTGATTCTCTTTCACGGCAAAAGGCTTTATAATGTAATGGGTCCACATGCCAGGTGTGCTTAGTCAGCACTTTCTCATTGGTCCACGTATTAATGACTCAGAGTATTGTCAGTGGGGCCAACGATTTCAGAGGTTCAGTGGTTCTGATAGTGGCAGAGCATCGACGGCCAGCGTGTGATCTTAAGGGTTTTTTCTGACTCGTGAGGCTTTAAGATCGGCCGTTGATTCTTTTCTGTGTCAGAGGTTTGTCAGAACAGGGGTGAGATTCTAGATCGACGGTTGTCGTAAGATTTGATGGAATATGTTAGAGGTTTGAGATCTTCCGACAACCGTTGATCTCTTTTAAAGCGGGCCCAGTTTCTGGTCTAAGGTTTTGGCGGAGAGGTTAAATCTTTGGTGGCACTGATAAAGTTTTTTAATGTTCACGCATTCTCAAAATAAAATGGCGAAGTTCTAAATCTTCTCGCGAATGGGCGAATAGTCTTTTCACTGAATCTCAGATTTATTTAGTGATGTTCTAAGTTTCTCGGCGAGTAAGTGAATGGCTTCAGTCGCCAGTTCGCTGAATAACTAAAGGGTCAAAAGGTTAAGGGTTAGCCGAGTAGTGGGACCGCATGGTGATTCATTGCCGAGGTGTCATATTATGATTGGCTGAGTTGGAAAGGAATGTGGACACGTCAGTGGGCCCGAGAGATTCAAAGAGATGCCAATGTGGAAGATCAAACAGTCGGCGTGTGATCTCATGAAGTCTATTAGGGCTATGAGATTATATGCCAACCGTTCGATCTTGAGCTTATGAAAAGTGGGTCCAATATGCTGATTCATCGCTGACGTGCTCCGTTTTCATTGGTTGAGAGTTTTTGATGATGTGGAAAGCGATTTTTTAAAGAGTTTTGTTGATTGTTGTGAGATTCTATGAGCTACCTGATCTGTCGGGAATAAGATGCATTGACGGTCACGTTTTAAAGTTGATCCGGTTACCATTTTTATTCAAATTCAAATATCCTGCAGGGTTTTGCTGGGGTTTTTGAACCAGTGAGTCATGTAAAACGAAGTGGTGGCCGAGAATTTATTGTTTCAGGATAGATTGCAGTTGGGAAAGGATACAAAAGACATAAGTTATTGCTAGAATCTGATTTTGTTTCCTATGATGCCGAGCCAGTTGAATATCAGGGTTGATTTCTTGCAGAGGGGCATTCATTGCAGTTTGACAGTGAGATAATAAAATCAGATTTGTGAGAAAGAGCAAAGGATAGCATTGAAGACATAAAGCACGTCGACTCAATTGTAGATATCTCATCTGTTTCACTGGGGTATTAATTGTAAACCCTTTAGGGTTGTTAAAAAGTTTTTTTTAGGGTTAATTTTTGTAACCCTAGAATGATCGGTTGCTTGTTGCATCTCTTAGTATAAAGAGATTTTTCATGATCATTCTAAGGGATTGGAAGTTCAGGTGTTAAAAAGATAGAAATTTCTGAAACCCTAGCTTTTCAGTCAAGGATTGTAATTTTTGATATCATTTTATCAAACAATAGAGAAGAAATATAGGTTATCTTCATCTTGTAAGCTTGCTATTCTGGATACTGTATGCATATGGTGAAAGGTTATACTTAATACAAACCTCAGATCTTTGCTCTCCTTTGCTCTATTCTTTGAATCTTTAAATCTTTGCATAAGGTTTATATGAATGTATTGGTGCTTTGAGTTCCAACCTAGGGTTAGATTAAATATTGCTCAAAGTGGGATATGTGTTCTTAGAGTTTATTTGAAGGATTCTCATAAGTAGGAAAGATTTGAAGCCCTTTGTGTTTATGTCTAAAGACCAATTTCAGACACCATTTGTATCCATTCTTTTCCTTGATATCTTGCCCAATAGATAAGGCACTGGCCTATATTCTCCTATCTTTGTGTTGAGAAGAGTGATTCAAATCTTATAATCCCAAATCATTCAAATCACTACCAGTCTTTACTTATTCACATTTATGTATTGTCCTACCTTGTGATGGAGAGTCAATGAACAATAGGTTCTTGTTTAGTACTTTCTCACTGTATCCATCTGTTGAAAAATCCAATAAAGAAATAAGGGGCAGAGTTAGAACTATCAGTCAAAGTTAATACTATTGGATCAGGTGCACCCACCTTGGTTTTGCAGAGCTAGAAACATAAGAGGGTAGTCTTATCCCTATAGTTGGTCTAGTTGCTTATAAATTGCCCATATTTGGAGCTAACCATTCCTTAACATCCATCATAAGCATATTGGTATCTCATGGAGTGTAAAATCCTATCCAGGAACCAACACATCTATCATAGATAGTTCATGCTTGATGTGTTTTTCGAAGTTTCAAACTCAGTGCAAAACATCTGTCAAAACATACACAACTAAAGAGTTCTACACACTAAATCCTTTTTCCATGTCAGTCAAAATCCTCCAAAATCCAGAAGTCATTCAAAATTGCAAAATCCTGTCATCCTAGTCTCCTAATCATGGTCTTCTAGTCATCTTGCATCCAATCTTGTCCTCCTTTCCTAGGTTAGCAGAATCATCTTGGTCATCCCCCATCCCCTTTCTGTCCTCCTCTAGAGTCAATCTTTCCTCCTATCCTAAGCCAAATCTAATCCTAGCTAGTCTGATCTTGTCAATCATCCCAATCTGAGTCTTAGTCTTCCAATCCATCTTCATTCTTCATCCTTATCCGACAACTCATTCACAAGTCAGCATGTCTCAAAACTATTATGATGAGTTTGGTTATTAAGTCCCTTCTCTAATTCCATCCTATCTCGATGATGATGAAAGTCTTGTTGATCATGATGAGTACTTTGAAAACCTTAGCAAGATTGTTCCAAGCATCCCACAACATCCTATCATTCCTTCAAACTATCCTATCATGCCTTCATGCATATCCACTAGTTCTTCTTATCCTACCTTTGATAAGGGAAATCCATTATCCTATTCATCCACACCTTCTTCCTATATTGAGCCTACATATCCTCTATATGCATCCTTCATACCTCCATCTCCTTCTATGGTTGTATCCCAAACACCATCCTTTCACAACAACACTCCAAGCTACATCCCTTATCCAAATCTGCCATCTCCTTATCCTCCAACCCACTTTCAAATCCAAGATCCTAGTCTTCTAATCCATCACCCTAATCCTCCATCCTATCTCAACCCAACATCTTCCATTCTTACCTACATTGCCACAAATCCCCTTTCGCAAGAAGAATGCATTCCTCAATCCGCTTCATATCCTATATCTCAATCCATCACTCCTACCTCACTAGATAGTCAATCAAGTTCACAAGCTTCCTCTAAACCTACCTATGTGAACTATCTAGTCATGCCATCCTCCAAATCCTTGTCTCCACCAACATCCCCTCACTAGTAGAATTTGGCAAATAAATGACTAGGTGACTAAAACTTTTAGTCACGCGACTAAAACTTTTAGTCACATGACTAAAACTGATCAAATTCTACTAATTATTTGCAACTCACAAGTATAAATGACTAAATAAATGACCAAATAAATCACTAAATAAATCACTAAAAAATTAGTCATCCAAATAAAAATGACTAAATAAATTATTATTACTCTTTTATAATAAAATTTGATAATATCATAGACTTATATACTTAGAAGTTTCATTTCACTAGCAATTCTTGTTCAAGACCTTATTGCCTGAGCATCTTCTTGTCTCTCATATCCTAAGTATGACCTCATCTTTTATAGTCATAATAGTATTATGGTAGGTGATACACGACTTTCACTTTGTTTTGCTGTTAAAATAAGTTTCTCAAGCTCACACATCGAACACCAATTTTTTCTCTTACCTGAATTCAGATATAAAAAATTAAAAAATGTCATTTTTCTAGTCTTTTACCCAGGTTAAAAACAAAGGTTAAAATTACGAACTAAATTTTAAATTAAAACTCCAAGGGAAAGGAAACTGGATATAAGTAACATACAATGGTGAGAATGTTCTCCTTGAAGTAAATATGCAGCAAGTGGTCTTGTAAATGTAAGGCATTGCAAGACTGCATTGGCATAGCAGCTGCATATGACCATCAAAAAGCCTCAAATTGAAATCAATCAAAATATTATGTTGGAGAACATGAATGAATTGTATACAAGGCATGGAAAAAATACAAAGTAATACCTAATTGAAAAAGCAAAGCATCTACATCTAGTTGAAATATTTCTTCCAAATCAAGACACTCGAGCAGGATCCGAGGTATTGCATAGCTACAATGTAATTGGCTTCTGTCATTGTAGCAAGATGCCTCAATGGTAATGACATAGCACTGTGAGGTTACAAGTGTTTTTTTACTTTAAAGACATGGGAAAAACTCAAAATAAAATAAAACATGAGATATAGTTTAAATTACCAAAATAACCATAGATAATAGATTTTTGTTTCCTTTTTAGCTATTTTCTCTCAAATTTTTCTGTTCATTTTAAATTTAATTTATTACAAGGTATCTTTTGACTCACTTGCAGGTTTGACTAACCACTTAATGGATTTGAAGAGTGTACTAAGAGATGTACCTAAATGGAAAGGTTTATGAGCTTGGTGAGATTATATTGGCTTTAAAATGCATATTGTAATTTTATTTTACTTTTTGCTAATATCAATTTTTTGGTAAAGTAAGAACATTAAGGAAATAAACTTAAATATAATATTAATGTCTACTACATAACAACTATCCATTAAAATCAAACAAATGCCAAATGACTACGTGCTTTGTCCATCCCTCTATATTTAATAAAAAAAATTCTATCTATACATATATATTGTGTTGATATAATAAACTTAATTATTTTTGGCATGTTGATATTATCATAAAACCTCCACATAGGAAAAAACATATAAGCTAAAACTAAAACAAAATATAATGATCTGCTATTAGACACATTTAAGTACTTTCAAATATGATTTTATCCACCTATATGTCTCTAGTCTCTACTATGTACACATATTGAAAGAAATCAAACACAATGTGTAGTAACATGATTACATACATTTAGCATCCATACAATATGGTAAATTGACATAAGGAACACACTAACACACTACTACATAGTAAGGTCTTTTAAGACATTTTTTAGGATAAAAATTCATTATTGTCTTTATTTAATTTTATTTTTACTTAGCAATTTCTATTTCGACTATTTATTTTTTTGTCTTTAAAGTGACATAAAGCTAAGTTTGTAAAAATAAAATTGAAGCGGGAAACTAATTTCATCCCGCTGCAAGATGTATTGATTGAAAAGGGGCAAAATATATCCATCAAGGGTTTCAAAATATGTATCGAAATAATGGATATTGAAGCTGTATATATGCGATCAGATTCTTTCTTGCAGAGGAGCTCCGACTTCAAAAACATGACAATAGGCTAAGTCTTTGCATGAAGAAGTTGTAGCTGCAAAATCCAGTAGCCACAAATGGAATGGAGAAATGGAAGTGCTTGAGGTTTATCCAGATGGTCAAACTAACAAGGTCGTTGATGTCAAAGAATTTTTGGCTCAAATATCACGCTCAAGATCTGCAAGGAGGTCATGAGATCAATTCCTCCTAGACAACCAGACACTCTTCGAAGCCTCGGGGGAAACAGAGCTAAAAAGATTTGCACCTCCAGTTTCTGGGTTCAAAGCTCTTTCAATTATAGAAGTCATTGCTGATCTAAATTCTTTTGTAAACTCTAACTCTTCAATGAAAAGATTGATGTCTAATGTCTCCTTTATACATGAGAAATCTGTTAGATTTCTAACAAGCTTCAAGGAGGCTAAAAAGAGTGAAATAATGAGGGATTTTCATAGAAATATGTCTGCACAAAACTCAAATGCTGACTAGATAGAGAAAGGTCAAGAAGAATATTCCTGAAGTAATTTGCAAACCCTAAGAAGATTATCAGCAATAAAAAAGCACTGATATTTTTCATCTAAAGAAGACAATTTAACATCCTTCGAATCTTAAGCTAAAACTACTTCAAAAACTGAAGAAAAGGATGATGATTTAAATATTTCAAGTTCTTTGAGACACAGAACGGCAAGGGACTTCAATAGTTCTCTTGAAGACATGCTTTTGAACCCTCATTTGGGTGTCAAGATAAGTGAAGAAAGTTACAGCCGCTCAAACTTGCTGCTTGAGGTAACTCTAGGGAAAAAAGGATTTCCACTACATTTTTTTTACTATATTCTCATTTTAAAGTTCTTTCAAAGTAAACAATAAATCATGCTCAACATTTTTTTTCTGTCTTTTGTTTCTTCAAAAGTCAACATTACTAGCTTATAGTTTCCTTTAGGATGTTTGAAACTCCTCTATCTAATTGAATAAGGGGTGCCTATTGGAATTCCACCAACTTCAGGTCATCCTCAACAACTAGGATAATAAAGAGAAGATTGGGGTCCGAAGTCAGTTTTGCATAGGTTTAGGTTCTTAATAAGGTATGCTAATATGTTAGAACAATCCATTTTCATACTCCTTTTTTTCATGTGTAAGTAATTCAAAATAATTCATTTTTGGTGAGCATAAATTGTTTTACTCATATAGATAAAGCATCATAATTTGAGACTGAATAAGAAATTACAAACTCATGATGTTCACATAGGTGAAACATTGGGATTTCTCGCTTCCCCTACCAATTCTATTCTAGTTTAAGCACTCTTAGTTTGTCTGAATCCTAAATAGGGAGATTATTTTGCAAGCTTCCATTGAATTCTTAAATTGTTGCCTATCATTTTCCAGTTCTAACGGTACGCTTTGTCCACTTTCCACAAGTATATGATAGAGAAAGATTCTTGAATCAAACTAAACTTTCCATTCTATGCTTAATGGAGCTAGTTTTTAATTTTCAAAAGCCTAAATGCTCAAAGAAGCTTTGAAATTAAAATAATCTTTCTATTCATCATGTTTGAGCTTTGAAGTGCTTGTTAAATTGCTTAAAGAAGCTTTGAAATGCTTGTAATTTTAATTCCTCTATTTATCATAAAATTTCTTGAAAACTCTGTCACATAATGGAAAACTCCGAAGCATCTTAGACAAACTACTAAATGTTTACATGAGACGTGTTGATGCGTTTATAGGATGAGCTACAACAAAATTAAAGTTGGGAAAAAAATGGTGTCATCATCAAAGTCCATGTGTTTCTCATTCAAAACAAGGTTAGGAATGAAAACTATATTGCTGGAAGAGGTTTTTTTCCATTCAGAATGTTGAATGTTTTGTAAGGTGTGATCTTCTTGAGAATGGCAATAGAAGAAAGTATCTCTAACTTAAAATATTTTTTGTTGTGTGTCTTTCCTTGCACGTAGATCTGCTAGACAAATACAATGGAAAAATCAATTTCAACATTATCCTAGCACCCCCTTTATTGCAGTCCATATTTTAATGCCATAACAATGCCATATTTTTCAACAAAAGAGATGACATTCGTCAGATGTAACTTCAACCTGCTTTGAAATGAGGACCCCACAGGAAAAGCCATGGTTCTTTTTTATTTTTTGAATAGCATACAAAAACATTCAATATAAAGTTAAACCATTTTGGAATTCAATGTTTTGAAGCATTAGTGTGAGGTCAAGATTTCAATTCTCCTATCTATTATTTTTCTACAAGAAATGAGGACAGATTGGACCTTACTCACTCCAATACTACTATAGAGTCTGATAATGGTATTATCTTCTTCTTTCGGGAATCCTCCATGCTTTATCTTGGGCCTCAAGTAATTCGACCATCTAAGTCTGCAGCTATTTCCACATCTTTTTAAGCCTGCACCAAAGGGTATAATTGGTCAGCAAATGTTGTGGGTAGCAGGTGCTTTAAGATGTTTATGTTGTAGATCTATAACTTGTGGTAAGGATGATTGTAAGCGGACATAGAAATTACAGTGAAACTCTATAATTTATTATGGCTCAGTGTTGTATATCCATAGTCTATGTGTATTTAAACTTTAGGATGATACTTATATGATGGCTTAAGTAAATTGTTCTTACCTTGAGACTAGTACACCATGGGATTAGAGGATGGTTTTTATAATAGCAGATGTGTGTCTATGGGATACTTTTATATTTTGTATTAAATGATGATACATTAGTGTTTCTTCCTTTTACAATAGTTGATATACTGATAATTATATCTTGAATTGTCAAATGACCAATGAGTAATTATTTCATGTCATGCTTAGTTCTATTGCTATTGATTTGTTGGTGCCTATTTATTTGCTGAAGAAGGCATATAAGAGGATTAGTGATCAAGTTTTCTTCATACAATATTGTGAAAGGTATAGAGTAGTAGAATGGAATGGTATGTAGTAGGCACTGACCATGGGATTTCAATCCTAGTACTCAACACATTATATGTTGTTCACAACACGTTCATGCATGTATTTATGGGTTCTGTTGGCTGCTTTAAAACATCAATGGATCTTAAAGTCAATATTTTTGACATGGATCTTAAAGCATCAAAGTGAATTGCAAAGTAAAAAAATGAAAAATGAAAAAAATAACTTTTTTGACAACATTTGAAATCACCCCTTTTAATTTGATATTATTATTTTACTATCACATTGACTAGTTATCACTGTCATGAGGTTTTGTTGTTTTGATTACGTAAAAATAGGTTTTGAAAGGACCCGAAACCTTAAACAAGAGCATAGAAAAAAAATATGGCAATAGAAGGCCAAAACAACTGTGGTGCCCCCCCAAACAAACAAAAGGAACAAACCAAAGTTCCTACCAAATGGACAAAAGCCCAAACCTGAAACAACAAAGGGTGCTCAAGATTTACATTTTTGCCCGTTCTTATGTGAATGTAAGTTCATATCAAAAGGAGTGGAAGGTTTAAATTTTTTTCCCTTCACTATTGTCCATCCATCCTCCACCTTTTTAGTAGCCTTCTGCCATTCCATAGAAGAGCTAAATGAGCCCACAAAAGTAGAGCTCAAAACTCCAACACCCAAGACAACATCTGGACCAAAGACAACATCACCCACTTCAGAACTAGAGACAACATTAAGAGAATCAAAAACTATAGCATTCGTAGATAGGGCCACTGAACCAGAGACAACACCAGCAATTTGGATAGGGGTAGCAGAAGCAACACCAGAAGGGACAACATTAACATCTTGAGCCAGAGCCCCAACAGAGCCAGCAGCAGGAGCATTAGAGACAGCTTCATAATCAACCAAAGCATCAATAGAGGCTCCAGCCAAAGCATGATCATTTTGAATAGGGCTCGAATTTGAGCCCCCTTCCTTAGAAACTTTTTGAACCGTATAATGATGGTCAGAGGCCCCCAACCACCAAGAAGGCAATTTATTTGATTTAACCTTGTTTGAAGAATACCACGCAACAAGATGCCCAGTCATGTGACAAGTCCGACATTTGAACAGAATACCCTAGTAATCCAGATTCTGAGTCAAAGAGCCCAAAGGAGAAACCAAAATTATCTGCTCAGGGAGACCCTTAGAAACATAAAACTTCACAATAATACGAGCATAAGTAGTCTTAAAATTTTCAGAGGAGTTTGAATCCACCATTTGGAAATCCCCAATAGCCTCACCTATAGTTTCCAAAACTGAATCTAGCCAAAGATGAAGGGAAAGATTCGACAATCTTACCCATAAGGGTATTTTATTAAATGAATCTGAAAGAGGATCAAACCCCGATGCCAGGGTTTGGCCATTAGGGGAAAATGCCCCTCCCAAGTGAAATAGCTATCACACAAAATCATTTTCCTATTATCAGCATTTTCAAACTTAACAATAAAAAAACCCCTTGCCATAGGGTATATCTGAACCACATCGGATAGAATGGGTTCCCAATGCTTGGAGATCCAAGAATACAAATCAGAAAGCAAGGGCTAGAAACCCCTAAACTGAAAGATAGCAACATTGGAAGAGAAATCATCCGCATTTTTAACAATCTTATCCACTGTTTCAAAATCCAGCTTAACCCTAATGGGTTTACATACCATAACAGGTTGCACAAGAGGAGCTCGGGAACCCCCCTTTGTAGCAGGGACAAAACCATGGATTCTAGCTTCAAAGGCCACCACATCGGCTTAGGAAACCACAGCACCAATAGACATAGAAACAACTCCCAAACCCATAGCAGCAACACCCAAAACTGCCTGAGAGGAAGACCCAGGCAAAGAGCCAATGGACACAAGAGCAGTAACTCCCAAACCGGTAGCAATAGCTCCCAAAGACAAAGACCCAACAGACTCCAACGAAGGAAGCACAACACCATCCCTGACATCAGATCCAACCACATAGCCCAAACATTCAAAAAAAATTTGAGCGGGAACCCGCATGGAAAAAGGAGTGGCAGTCATCGAAAAATATTTGTTGTTACTTTTCGGAAAATGAGGTTTTGTTGTTACTTTTCCTTAAAAATCTATTTATTTGTCTTCCTTAAAATTGATGGTTTTTAGTCATTGAATATATCATCAAAGTCCGTGGAGATATTGTTCTTAATGGATTAAAAGAAAAATAATATTTTAGTTGGGAGGTTTTTGCATGAAAGTTATTAAAGTTATTGAAAAATAATTTGGTCAGATTCAATTACATAACATTTTAAATAAACTAGACAAAAATGTGTTCATAAATTGTGTAGGTTGGAGGGTAGATCACAAGTTTTTGAAGATGAGTTAGTAAGGCTTGGTGAGCATTTGGTTCAAACTGATGAAGGAACTTGGGCTATTGCATTGGAACTATGTCAAGAATTTGAAGATAAATCTCTTCAACACATTGCCATAGGAGAGGTACATGAATGTTCAAATTAGAAAGATTAACTCTTATAATTTTCTTTCCCTTTATAATTACTACTATAGATGTGATTTTAATCCCATGCCATTAGTGATGGTTTGAAATTTGATATAATGATTCGCATTATATCTGTATCCTTTTTTAAATTTCGTTAAGGTAGTAACAAAATACAAAGTCTTTGCCCTTCTAACAAGCTTGGTCAATGAAGAATCATAAATTCTTTTAAAGATACATAATTTGGTTTTTGCGTGGTTATCCAAACCTTTTTTGTTTTCTTTTTGACCTTTGGCTTCATATTGCTTATCATCAATCTTATTGTATTCTTTTTATATTCTGTGCTTTTGGTTACTTTGTACGTTCCTAACCATATTACTAGTCAGCATTTTTTTTTCTAACTGTTAATTTTTTTATTGGATTGAAGGGTATGCAACTCTCAATCTCTTTTTATTGGATAAATGGAATTTTTTGTATGTGGTACTTACGTAATAAATTTTGTAAATACAAAAAGTCATATTTTTGCATGTCTTTTCTAGCATGCATTCTATAAGGATCTTATCTAATGATATTTGTACTATCCTTGTAATGGGAGTTTCTACAGTTAGTAAGTTTGTATTAGCATTATGCATCTATTAAATTTCAACAATTTTCAATCTTTATTCACTACATATTTTGGGCTTGTATATGTTTCTTGTTATTAACTTCTGAAACTTGCTAGGTCTTCATTTTAATAATTTCAAACTAGTACTTAGACATCATATTTTTTATTCACATATTTGGTTATTGTATTTATAGTGTTTTTTAAAATGGTAGGTGTAATTATAGCATTCTTTCTATGTGTGCTATGTGCATCTAAAGTTAGGCATTTTAGATTGCGTCTATGAGAATTTACACTCTAAAGTGTATTAGATGCATTTTAATTACAAATGAGATAGAAAATGCTGATAATTTTTGTGTGAACTACAATCAGCTGCAGGCAGTTTCAAGGTTCTCAAAAGGTACCATGTTTGATATAGACTTTTTGGTGCATACAGATTGTTGATAAGAAGACCTTGTTGCTGATAGAGATCTTTAGACATTTCAAATTTTCAAAGATTTTTAGATTCTACCATGACAAGTGCAATAGTAGGAGATGCAGTTTTCTGAAGCATTAAGGTGTCCAATTCAGGTCTTTCCTCATCTTCCACAAAAATCTCATATATCATTCAAATTACACTCAGTCTATTCAGGTGATTTTTATTTTTACATTATTTAATTTGGTGTGGCTTTCTACTTTCAGATGCAGTGTTTGATGAGTAGCTTTCCATGCAAGCCTTCAGATTTATTTATTTTTATCTCTAAACATTTAATTTTATGGTTCATATGAATTTTATTTTGAATTTAGAGAGGGATTGTGAAGTTGTATAGTATTTTTGATGATTTGCATAATTTCTAAGGAAAAAAGTGATTGTTATAATAGACAGGGTACACTATAAAAGTACATTTTCCATGCTTTAGGTATCTGGTAGAAGCTTTCCTCCTAGTTAAGTTAAATTAATTATTATATGGTAATTTTCATTTTTATTTGTTTTTTAGTTTGTTGTACATCTCGGGGTTAAGATTTTAAACATCTGTCACACTTGAATGCACTTCATGCTTGTCACACTTGAATACATCACTTGTTTGGCACATTCAAACCTTGCCACTTATCTTCCAAAATGTGGTCTTTGTGAATCACCTTTATGAGATGTAGGGAACTTGAACCCTGATGTATCCCATTACAACTACATCATAAAAGTTTCTACTGCAATAAACTTTACCCTATTTTTTTAAGTAGCTCAGGATTTTCATAATCATCAACCATTAATGGGAACTGGTCAAAATATTCTCTTTGGTATCTCAAGCAACATAAATCAATCTCCTTATGATTAAATTAGAAAAGCCCAAGTTATATAAATTAGAAAGGAGTCGATTGTTGCTTATAACAACAAAGACTAGAAGGAACCATCATCACTTTAGAGGAGTTCAAAAAATAGCTACCTGAAATATATGTAAAATAGGAATAGTTATTTTCTTTGGCTTAGCAAATATTTCCTGAAGGTAGAAACCCAACCTAGAGGTATATATTCTGTCAATTTCCTTCGGAACCCAACCTGGGTGGTCAGATTACCCCATATGTGGGCCATCAATATTGCAAGATCTTGGAGATATAGGGCATCTATGTGCCATCATCATTGTGAACTTGAAAGGACTTTGAGATATAGTGTAATGTGCCCTTTCTGAAATAGGATTTAATAAATAATAATAAATAATAAATTATGATTAATATAATTATAAGTTAATTAAGTTTAATGAAAGGTTAAGAGGTATGTAATGAAGAGTTTGTGACTCCCTTAGCATACATGATTAAGAAAACATGAATCATCACTTCATCTTGGTATCAAGAAAACATACGATTCAGAAATCCAACATCACTCTATCAAATCAACATTCATTCAATCATCATCTACCAATATAAGAAACTAGCATTCATTATATCATCACATTTCAATTATTTAATCAATAATTACTAAATCATTACTCACCAAAACATCAAACCAAAGGAATTTGTATCATTGGAAAGTGGAAGCACTTCCATTTAGGACTGGTTTAGCCCTTCGAGTAAGTGGTTTGGGGTCATGGCAAATGCCTTGAATGGGTCTTTGACTTGGATCTAGCTTTTTCCCCTGTCCTGCCCTGTTTTCCACTTCTTTTATGCATGTTTCTGGCATCCTGCTCTATGAATTTGAGGTTCTTGACTTCAGGGTCAAGGTCGACCTTCTAGGTCAAGGTTGACCTTCTGGGTCAAGGTTGACCTTGACCCTGGCCCAAGGTCCAAATTTCAAATTTTGAAGGTTTTCGGATGTCGAGTTTTGGAAAGAATTATTTCCTGCTTCTGGGTCGGCTGTTTCGAGCTTTGAAACAGTAAAATCTTAAATGATATTTAATTTAGGTCCCCTCCTAGGGGTATAGGCTTAATAGGAATTTATTTATCCTATGTCGGCATCTCTAGAAGTTTGTGCCCTACAGTAGTATATAAGGAAGCCTTCTCCTCTTATTTTAATCCATCGAAAGCAATCATCAAGCAAGCAAGATCAAGAAATCTAAGAAGGAAGAGCTAAGCATAATGCATCAAAGTGATTGTCTACTTTCAAGCGTCTATTGTTCTACATGTTTTCAAGCTTCCAAATGTTCAAGGTTTTTCAAGTCTTCTCCTCAAGCATCCAAGTTCTCCATTGAAGATCAAGGATTCAAGCATTCAAGCCCTAGATCTATCTATCATGGTGGTGTGATCTTTCTTCAAGATCCTTTGTGCATCCTCAAGATCTATTCATTCTTCCTTCAAGGTGGATTCCAAGAATAAAATCATGTAGGTTTTGATTTACATTTATAGTTTTTAGTGTTGATTCCAAGCTTTCATATTAACATGCTTGTTTAGATTTCAAATATAATTTCATATCTATTGAAAATCATAGCTTCATTGTTAGATCTACTTCTACTACTTGCTAGCATTCTCCATTTCAATTCTATTTCAAGGTTAATTCCAAAGCTAGGGTTTGACCAAGGCAAACCCCTCATCCAAACAATAAAACCATTTTTCTTGTAGAAATAGGTGTAAAACAATGAATTACGAAGCATATTCAAATACCCTTTTTGGAAAACTTTCAGGATTCGCGAACAGAATTTTCGTCGAAGCAATGTAGGTCAAGGTCGACATATAGGGGTCAAAGTTGACCTTCATTTGGGTCAAGGTCGACCTAACTTGGAAAAAGAAAAGATTTTTGGGTTTTCTCCATCTATGTGTTTCTATTCTAGATCCAGTTGCAGAATGTCCAGAAACTCAGTACAGACACCAGAAAATAGGTATTTCCAGATTTGCTATGTTATGAGCTATGTATTTCATTTCATCTGATTTCATTATTCTTTGCAATCATTTCCAGATTTATATTCCTTATCATTAAATTTATATGTTTTATGGTAAATATTGGTTTAGGGTCTCTATTATGTGCATTGTTCAAAACCCCTTTCCATATTTTCCACCTTACATTTTGGTGAACCCATTTACTACAACTCTTTCTTTTTGGTGTTAGATTTTCATTTTATGTTAGATCTTACATGCATATAAAAGTAGATTTATTTTATGATCTTGCATTTATATTTCCAAAAAAAAAATTACAAAATTTCATAAAAAATATAAAAAATATTTACATTTTTCATGCTTGTAGTACTACTTTGTGTTCAACATGTATGATTTTTGTTTTGAATACTTTGATGAGGCTTTTATTGAAAAAGAGGATAGATCCCCTAATGAGGTGCATGGAAGTGAGGATGAAAATTGTTTGAATAAGATCTCCATTGATCCTATTCCTATTTCATCCTCCTCGACAACCTCTTCAATTGAACTTTACCATAGGGTGTGTGCATGGTTACCTTTATGTTGCACTATTTACAACATTGATGCACCTAGAATGTTATATCCTAAATATTCTATTCAAGCTATAGAGGCCTTTAAGAAATTCCTTCATGATAGTGATCAAGGTGCTAATCTCTTGCATGGTATTACTCATCTTGTGCATTTAGATGTCAAACCTTTAGCTCAAGATCTAGGACTCATTCCTCCTGTCACTAGTGCAGAACCTTCTTCCATTCCTTTACCTAGAATTCCTACTTATACTCCTCCTTTAGTGACTACATCTCTTCCATCTCTTCATGTGAGTGTTCCACTGGTGTCTCTACCTACCTCACAAAATTCTTACCATAATTTTCCTTTTACCTATTCCAACCCTCTTCCAACTGTGGTTCCAAGTGTTCCTTTGGTTGTGTCTTCCTTTCCCACTGCTTCCTACACTTTTCCTAGTGTTCCTAATGTTTCTATGCCTCCTATTTTTTCTAATGATTCCACAATCATTAGTCTAGCTCAAACTGTGTCCTCTTTACAACAAAAACTTTCATCCTTAACTCAATCCAAGTTTGAATATCCTCTTCACTATATTAATACACATTTAGTTGCTGATTGTGTGCATTTCATGATATATGTTAGAGAAGGAGCTTCTTTAGGAATTATATCTCACTCTCGTGTGGTATTACAATTTCTTCATAATTTTACCCCTCATTCTTCTATAATATAGATCTTTCCTCCTCTTGTCTCTTCACTAGGGGGCAAGAGGTATTTATTCCACTTCTCTAGGATCCATTATGCTCTTAGTATGTATTTTGTTTTGAGATTAATTGGTTATTCTTTCTATATTCTTCCCCTATGGTTTTTTATTATGGTTCATAATCATCCATAGCTCTCTTCTAGTATTCATGATATCTTTTATAAAGCCATTTGTTTTGCTAAGGATTCCCTTGCTTTCATCCCTGGTTGGCAAGGTTTTCCTTCTTTCTCTTTGTCTATGGATCTACTTTCCTTAGCTTAGTGGCATTTGTTTATTCTACAACAGTATTTCCTTATATCGACTGATGTTTTGGCTATGGATATCCTTTTATATGAGAGGTCATTGTCCTAAGTCATCACGTCTTCTTTATTTTGCAAATTATGTTCTTTATAAATCCTTTCCATCACTGTAGGATTAGAATTTGATTCCTTTGTTCCAAGATTCCTCTTCCTCTTTATTGCAGGGGGATTATTGATTGAGTCTTTCATCCCTCTTCTCTTTTCTTTGAAAGATGATATTTTATCCAAAGCACTCCTCTATGGTGGGGGTCTTGTTGATAAGATCTCTTTCTCTTTGAGGATCCCTTTTCCATAAGTGACACATCATTTTTCATGATTATTTATGCTCTTTGATGTAAGGGTCAATACCCTTCACTAAGAATATAGTTTACATTGTTGTTAATAGGATATCTCCTTACTTTGTGAAGTAGGTATCCTCTTTTCTCTTCCATATCCTATCTATGAAGTAGCCACGATAAGGAGGGTGGCATATATAGGGTCTCCCTTATGCTATAGTTTTCATTTTTCAAATATGCTAAATCCTCGGAAGGTAACACACATAAGTTGCTAAATCCTGAAGAGACACACATTTTCAATTTCAAATATGCTAAATCCTTGAAAGGTAACACACATAAGTTTCTAAATCCTAAAGAGACACACATTTTCAATTTCAAACATGCTAAATCCTCGAATGGTAACCACATAAGTTGCTATATCCTGAAGAGACACACATTTTCAATTTCAAATATGATAAATCCTTGGAAGGTAACACACATAAGTTGCTAAATCCTAAAGAGACGCGCATTTTATATTCCATAGTGATACAAGAATGGGTATTCCAAAAGTTGTCAAAGGACACATTACAACTACAAAGCATAGTTTATGGGTGAACTATCAAGTTTGGCTCCTGTTTGGCTCTCCCTCCAAATGAAATTAACAATTAATTAGCTCTAAATTGCCTTTCTAACTTTAAATTGCAAGAGGTTTGATGCTATTCTCAGATTTGTGGATGATTTGTGAGTGAATTATGTCTTTCTTTTATAGATTTTGGCAAGGGTAGGGGGTATAGTTTAGTTGATCATGATTGAGTTGGGGTTAAGTAATTGGTTCCACCCTTTGGAGACAATTTAAATGGATTGTCCTCAAAGCTTGGAAAAAGAAGACAAGATGGGTGGACAAGATTCATCCTCCAAGTGAGTGATTGAGATTCAATTTAGGCTTGGTCCATGTGAGCTTGGTTCTCAATTCCTATTGGTTGAGGCTTTTTCCTCCCATGTGGTGTTGAGATAAAATAGGAATTAATCAAATGATTTTATTTAATTTATTTATCCATGTGTACCCCTTGAATGGGTTGATTTGATTTAAATTGAACTATGTAATTAATTAGATTAATTACATAATTTATTAATTTATCATGATTTATTCAATTTAAATTGATTTGATAGCTTTTGATTTTCAATTAATTTTGGATTAATGTTCAATTGAAATTTATCTTTGATTTGATCTTGATGCAGGAGCATCTTGGGTCTTTGGCAATCTTGCATCAACCAAAAACATTTTTTGATTTTTGTACCTGTTTGCTGTTGTTTTCTTTATATCTTTGCATTTGATAGTTTCATGGTGTGTGAAGCTTACATTATGTTGAGGACCTATTTGGTAACCTTCTCCTATGAGCACATAAAGTTTGGATGGACTATTTCAAAGTTACAACTATTTTCCTTGCCGTCGGAATAGTGTTTTCCTGCAGTTTTGGTGCTGATTGTTCATGTTGGTTCTCTTGATCCATAAGGAATTTTATTTTGCACACTTAAGGAATTGAAGAGGACCTAAATTAATACCATTTTCCAAGAGTGCAGCTTCCAATTCATTATGAGTCAAAAGTTATGGCTTTTTGGCACAGGACCTATTTTCTGCCAGTTTCACGTCCGAGCGGTTCTTGTAGTTTTGGTGTTGATTGTTCATGTTGGAAACCTTGATCTATAAGGAATTTTCTTTTTCAAAATTAAGGACTTAAATTGTACCTAAATTAATATCATTTCCCAAGAGTGCAAACTCCAATTCATTATGAGTAAAAAGTTATGCCTATTTTGCCTTAGGACCTATTTCCTACCAGTTTTTGGGTGAAAAATGTGGTGTTTCTTCTTGCGATGTTCCGTGTGCTCATATGGGACCTTGCACACTTAAAGGAATTTTCTTGGGTCAAGTTAGAACCTAAATCCAAAGGTGCATCAATTTATATTCATTCTAGCATTAGTTTTGGTTTAAATCTTGAGACTGGACCTATATTGTAATTAAATGCCTGACTGGCCGACCTGTGGCTTAGCTGGCTATATAAGGGGTCTAGATTGAAGTAGTAGATCATCAAGGGGAGATAATGGGTGAGATATAGGAAGGATTATCAAGATACATCATTGTAGAAAAAGATAGGATGCAAGCTGTAATTCTGAATTCATAATTCTCATTATATAAGGTCGAAACCCAGAAGGCCTCACAGCCGGGCATGTTGAAAGAAATAATATAATTCTCTGTTGTTGCTGCCAGTTGATTGTCTCATATCCATTGTGATTCCTTTGATTTCATGTGATATTATATTGCTTTTGTTGTGTAACTTTGAGCAAGGGCTTGTTGTGGATTCAAGTGGACTCAATTCTGCTTGTATCTACCCTACCCCTGCGTCAAGTGGTATCAGAGCGAGTTCTTTCTTGTGGATTGGATCATGGAGAACCTTATTCGATTTGGTTGTAGGGTGGCAGATCTGAGATCTAGCCTATAACTTGTAGAAGGTTACGATCTTGCTGGAACTTGATTATCAAGATGGTTCATGGTAGAGGAAATGATAATGCTATCATGGATATGTTGAGGCAAATTGCAACTAGGCTTGAAGCTGTAGAGATAGCCCAGAGAAGAGGAGCACATCTTGAAGATGTTAGTGATGAAGAAGAAGAAGCAACACCTAATGTTGAACCTGAAGTTGAACAAGATGAGGAAAGACTTTTGAGAGTTTTGTCTAAGGCTAACTCCAGACCTGCAGTTGAAGTTGCTTGCTATGATGGAAGACTTGAGACCGATACACTTTTGGATTGGATCTCTAAGATGGATAAATAATTTGAGTATGAAGGTACTCCTGATAATAAGAAGGTTAAGATAGCAGTCACAAAGTTGAAAGGGCATGCATCTCTTTGGTGGGATCATTTGCAAACTGAGAGATAGAAGAGAGGAAAAGAAAAGATCAAAACATGGATGAAGATGCTTGGAAAGATGAAGAAGAAGTTTCTTCCAGCTGACTACCAAGTTAGTCTGATGAGAAAGATGCAAAATCTGAGACAAAAGGACATGAGTGTGAAAGAATATACTGAGGAATTTTACAAATTGGATATCAGATTTGGACATGTGGATGATGAAGTTGAGAAGGTGGCTAGATATTTGAATGGCCTAAGGACATCTATTCAAGATGAGATTAGTTATGTGAAGATTGATAGTGTGGAAGAAGCATACCAATTTGCTTTGAAGGCTGAAGAAAGATTGACAAAAAGACATGATCAAAGACAAAGAGGAAGAGGTGGCAGATTTCAGAGAAGTAGCGGTAGATCTAATGGAGAAAGTAGCAGATCTGAAAATTTCATGCAAGATAAAGGATGGAAAGATGACCCTACTAAAAGAGGTAATTACTCTAGAGGTAGCTATACTAGTTACTCTAGGAATAACAATAATGGTAAAATAGAAGAGAAATCTTGGTTTAAAGGTACTTGTTACAAATGTGGTGAAGAAGGACATAGAGCTTTTGAATGTACTAACCCTGGAAAGAAGACTGGAGGTAATGGTAGAAATAATTTGGCTTGTGAAGAAGTTTAGGAAATGTCTAATGAACCTGAACATGGTGAGAACTTGATGCTAAGAAGGATCTTGTGTAATGAAGAAGCTGATGAGGAACCTATTCTGAGGAAAAGTTTGTTCAGAACCAAATGTAAGATCACTGATAAATTTTGCAAAGTAATCATTGATAGTGGAAGTTCTAATAATTTGGCATCCGAAGAGCTGGTTAACAAGTTGCAGTTGTAGAGATTGAAACATCCGAAGCCTTGCCATATTTCTTGGATCCAGAAGGAGCATAAACTACTTGTAAGTGAACAATGCCTTGTTAAATTCAAAATTGGGAATTATCATGATGAAGTCTTGTGTGATATTATGCCTATGGATTGTTGTCATATTCTTTTGGGTAGACCTTGGCAGTATGATAGGAAAGCTTTGCATGATGGTAGATTGAATCAATATACTATTTGGATGGATGGAAAGAAACAAATATTATTGCCTTTGATAGAGAAGTTTGATGAAAGTCACTGTACCACAGTCAGAGTGTGTTTGGTTGATGGTAAAAAGTTTGCAAGAGAAATGAAAGAACAGAATGTTTGTTTTACTTTGATTCCAAGAAAGACTGAGAAACAAGATGAGTTAGAACATGCACCTGAGGTTAAGCCTTTGCTGAATGAATTTCATGACATCATTTCTGATAATGTACCTGATGGTTTACCACCTATGAGAAGTATAAGCCATTGTATGGATTTGATACCTGGAGCTAGTTTGCCTAATAAAGCACCACATAGGTTGACACCTGATGAGAAGACTGAATTGAATAGACAAGTGCAAGAATTACTTGAAAGAGGTTTGATTAGGGAAAGTCTGAGTCCTTGTGCAGTACCTGCTATATTAGCACCTAAAAAGAATGGAGAATGGAGAATGTGCACTGATTCTAGAGCTATAAACAAGATAACAGTAAAGTATAGATTTCCTTTGCCTAGGATGGATGATATAATGGATAGTTTGAGTGGAGCAAAGTATTTCACAAAGATTGATTTGAAAAGTGGATATCATCAGATAAGGATCAGAGAAGGGGATGAATGGAAAACTACTTTTAAGACTGCTGAAGGTTTGTATGAATGGTTGGTTATGCCTTTTGGTTTGACTAATGCACCTAGTACTTTTATGAGGCTGATGAATGAAGTTCTAAAAAGATTCTTGGGTAAGTTTGTGATTGTATATCTTGATGACATTTTGATATTCAGTAAGAGTAAAGAGGAACATCTTGAACATATCAGACAAGTATTGCAGAGATTGAAGGAAGAAAAGTTGCTGATTAATTTGAAGAAATGTTCATTTATGAAAGAAGATAGTGTGTACCTTGGTTTTGTAATTTTAGCTGATGGATTAAAGATGGATCTTGAGAAAGTGAGAGCTATACTTGATTGGCCTACACCAAAGAATGTTGGAGAGGTAATGATTCTATTTTGGTAGTGGTTGATAGATTTTCTAAGATGGCTCATTTCATACCTTGTAAGAAGACATCTGATGCATTGCATGTAGTTGAATTATTCTTCAAGGAAGTGGTAAGATTGCATGGTTTGCCTAAATCTATTGTTTCAGATAGAGATACTAAGTTTACTGGTTATTTTTGGAGGACACTTTGGAAGAAGATGAATACTGATTTGAAGTTTAGTTCTACATTTCACCCTCAGACAGATGGACAGACTGAAGTTGTGAACAAAAGTTTAGGAAACTTGTTGAGATGTTTAGTTGGAGAGAAACCTGCTAATTGGGATTTGATTTTGGCACAAGCAGAGTTTGCATATAATAATTCAGTGAATAGAAGCACTAAGAAGACACCATTTGAGATTGTTAATGGATTTCATCCTAAGGGAACCATAGAGTTGAGAGATTTACCTACTGAGACTAGAAGAAGTGTTGAAGCTGATCATTTTGCAGAATACATGAGAACTTTACATGATGAAGTTAAAAAGAATTTGGAGGACAGTAATTTGAAATATAAACAAAGAGAAGACAAGAGAAGGAGACATAAATATTTTTAAGTTGGAGATGAGGTTATGATTCATTTGAAGAAGAATAGATTTCTAGTTGGTACCTACAACAAGCTGAAAATGAAGAAGTTTGGACCTTGTAAGATTCTGAAGAAGTTTGACAGTGGAAATGCTTATGAAGTAGAATTGCCAGAGGACATGGATATATCACCTATATTTAACATTACTGATATATTTGAGTACTTTGAATCAAATGAAGAGATAGAAGATGATCTAGATTATCCTAAGAAAAATAAGGATAGCATTGAGAAGATCTTGAATAGCAGAGTTGGCAAGAGTACAAGAGGAAAAGACTACATGGAATATCTAGTTCAGTGGAAAGATAAGCCAATTGAGGATAGTTCATGGATTACACAAGCTGAGTTGGATCTTTATGATTCAGGTCAAAATATGAGTAGTGCCTGATGTGGACATTAGTTCTTTATTTACACTAGGTGTCTGATGCAGGAGCATCTTGGGTCTTTGGCAATCTTGCATCAACCAAAAACATTTTCTGATTTATGTACCTATTTGTTGTTGTTTTCTTTATATCTTTTCATTTGATAGTTTCATGGTGTTTGAAGCTTACATTATGTTGAGGACCTATTTGGGAACCTTCTCCTATGAGCACACAAAGTTTGGATGGACTGTTTCAAAGTTACAGCTATTTTCCTTGCCGTCAGAACAGTGTTTTCCTACAGTTTTGGTTCTGATTGTTCATGTTGGTTCTCTTGATCCATAAGGAATTTTATTTTGTACACTTAAGGAATTTAAGAGGACCTAAATTAATACCATTTTACAAGAGCACAACTTCCAATTCATTATAAGTCAAAAGTTATGGCTTTTTGGCACAGGACCTATTTTCTGCCAGTTTCACATCCAAGCGGTTCCTGCAATTTTGGTGCTGATTGTTCATGTTGGTGACCTTGATCTATAAGGAATTTTATTTTGCACACTTAAGGACTTAAAGTGTACCTAAATTACTATCATTTCCCAAGAGTGAAAACTCCAATTCATTATGAGTAAAAAGTTATGCCTATTTTTCCTTAGGACCTATTTCCTACCAGTTTTTGGGTGAAACGTGTAGTGTTTCTTCTTGCGATGTTCCGTGTGCTCATATGGGACCTTGCGCACTTAAAGGAATTTTCTTGGGTCAAGTTAGGACCTAAATCCAAAGGTGCATCAATTTATATTCATTATAGCATTAGTTTTGGTTTAAATCTTGAGACTGGACCTATATTGTAATTAAATGCCTGACTGGCCGACCTGTGGCTTAGCTGGCTATATAAGGGGTCTAGATTGAAGTAGTAGATCATCAAGGGGAGATAATGGGTGAGATACAGGAAGGATTATCAAGATACATCATTGGAGAAAAAGATAAGATGCAAGCTGTAATTCTAAATTCATAATTCTCATTGTATAAGGCCGAAACCTGGAAGGCCTCACAGTCGGGCATGTTGAAAGAAATAATATAATTCTCTGTTGTTGTTTCCAGTTGATTGTCTCATATCCATTGTGATTCCTTTGATTTCATGTGATATTATATTGCTTCCGTTGTGTAACTTTGAGCAAGGGCTTGTTGTGGATTCAAGTGGATTCAATTCTGCTTGATTCTGCTTGTATCTACCCTACCCCTGCGTCAGATCTTGATTTGATTTAATTGTATTTAATTGTGTTGATCCTTGCCTTGATTTCTTAGTTAAATAATCTTGTCCTTTTTCAGGTGATTACAATAGTTAATGACCAATCTTTACCAAAACATCTGTAACTCATCCAATATGAAACTTTACATGATGCAATCTGGGATATAAGATTACAACGCACTCCTGAACTCACATCTATCTTCACAACATCTAAAACATCTGTACATTATCTATACACTATGATAACTAGTCTAATCTCCTTACAAAAATATATGTTGACATCAGTGACAAAACATAAATGACAATAGTATGAGTGCCTATTTAGTAATGTAGTGATTAAACATATTAAATGTCTCAATCACCTCTTCATGCATTAGCAACATCCAACAATATCCCCCTTTGGCATTGATGTCAACATATGGGAAAATTCATCATCCCAAAGTTATATCAATCCAAAGTTCTCTAACCAAAACAATCTCCCCATACAGTAGGGATTTCCTCATAGCAACACTCCCCCTTTGACAACAATGGCAAAGGGTGCCATGAGTCATCAACTACTTTCCAACATCTTTCTTCCATGATCACTCCCCCTAAGGAGTAGATCCCTAGATCCAGTCCAGATTATGATAAGGCTCTGAAAACCCCTGGACTGATGCATCTCTGCATCATTTAATTCTGACTAGGAGGGGTCTAAACCCCCAGCATACCTCTGAGATATTCAAAGGTATCTTTTGGTAGTGGCTTTTTGAAGATGTCTGCAATCTTCTCTTTTGTACTAATATACTCTAATTTAATTCCCTTCTCTGCCACCTTGTCTATCAAGAAGTGATACTTGATAGAAATATATTTAGTTTTAGAGTGCATTACAAGATTCTTTAACATATTTACTGTACTGGTGTTCTCACAATGGATAACCATAAGCTCATCAAAAGTTATTCCAATGTCTGTCAGCATTTGTTTCATCCAAACAATCTAAGTGTAGTTTACGACAGCAACCACATACTCTGATTCAGTAGTAGATTGTGCTATACAATCTTGTTTCTTACTTAGCGAAGAAACCAACTTTTTCCCAAGGAAAAATGCACCACCACTAGTACTTTTTTGTCATCAATATTTCCTGCCCAATCAGCATTAGTATAAGCATGAAGTTTAAAGCTATCATTTATGTCATACCATAAGTCATAGTCTATGGTTCCTCTTAGATACCTCAAGTATCCTTTTCACAGCAGCTAGATGTGTTTCTTTAGGTTCTGCCTAATATCTAGCCATAATTCCAACAACATTAGCAATATCTGGTTTGGTGTGAGTTAGATATTGTAGTCCTCCAACCATTGATTTGTACAAGGTCTGAAAAACACACTTTGATTCATCATCAATTGTTAACTTGTTACCAGTCACCATAGGTGTTCCTACTAGTTTACATTCCTCCATTCCAAACTTCTTTAGCAATTCTTTGAGATACTTGGTCTGAGAAATAAAGATACCATTCTCATTTTGAATTATTTGCAATCCAAGAAAGAATTTCATTTTTCCTATCATGGACATCTCAAATTCACTTTCCATTTCTTTAGAAAATTTCTTACATAGATCATCATTACCTCCAAAGATAATATCATCCACAAAGACTTCTATTATTAGGATTCCATCTTCACAAGT
Organism: Chamaecyparis obtusa; assembly: GCA_027943335.1. Classification (NCBI taxonomy): domain Eukaryota; kingdom Viridiplantae; phylum Streptophyta; class Pinopsida; order Cupressales; family Cupressaceae; genus Chamaecyparis; species Chamaecyparis obtusa. Next base: position 2,208,901 of record BSBK01001913.1, read on the forward strand.
TCTTAAATAAAAATTAATGTTCGCATTACCTTTTATGAATCCAAGTTGAACTAGGTACTTGTCTAACCCTTCATACCAAGACCTAGGAGCTTGCTTCAGCTCATACAGAGCTTTCTTCAACTTGCACACCATGTCTCTATCTTCGCATAGGGGAAATCCATCAAGTTGTTCTATATAAACTTCTTCTTCAAGATCTCCATTCAGAAATGCAAATTTCACATCCATCTGATACACCTTGAAGTTCTTATGTGTAGCATAAGCCAAGAGCAATCTTACTGCCTCTATTCTAGCAACAGGAGAAAATGTTTCTTCAAAGTCTATGCCTTCTTACTATGATTATCCTTTACATACTAGCCTTGCTTTGTTTCTTACAACAGTTCCTTCTTCATTCATTTTGTTTCTAAAAACCTATTTCATTTCTATTACATTTTTGTTTTATGCCTAGGAACCAATTATGAAGTGTCATTCTTCTTTATCTATTTAACTCTTCTTTCATACCTGTTGTCAATCAGGATTGTGACAATAGCTTGATATGGAATCTAGCTATCCTGTTGAAACATGGAAACGTTCCCATTGATGGGGTTGAGAATGAATCTTTAGATTCTAGGCCAGTTCCTCTTAGGTTTGGAATATCACTTGCACAAAATTGTATAAGGAAAAGGGGAAAAGAAATAACCTAAAGAATTCTAAACTTAAAAAGGTGATACACCAAATTTGATATGTAACTTGAATCAATTCAGCACAGATTTCAATAAAATAACTATGGCTCTCAATACCCAGACAATCATGCAACTACAAAAGTGTTTCTATGTAAGGATTTGAAATATTTTATGCAAGGGTAGGGAAACAATGCTTCACCAAATCACTGCAAAAAAAAAAGTTAGAACACAAACAATAGACCTGCAGTTACATGTATCAAGATTCTAAAATGTAGTAAGGAATGCAGCTTAAAATGAAGGCTAACAAAACATCCAAGCAATAAAACTTACAATATTACACCTCAAAACCAATGGGAAGGAACAGGTATCTCTATTAATCAATGCTAGAACAAATCTCTGTTACAAAGTCTTCCAATTCCCTCTCCAGTTTGCAATATGCAAAATAGGTGAGCCCAAAAGAAGATCCCTCAAAAATGAGGTGAAAATAATGTAAATAGAGTTCTCAAAACCCTAATCTGTATGCATGAGAAAAGCCTCCAAAAAGATGAGCCAAACTGTTAGAAAGGGAAGTCAAAGTGCCACAAGAACTGCCTTAAGTCATGCATGATTGAACTGCCACTCAAAAATATCCCAAAACTGCTCCATACCTCCCAAAAATCATGCATATGTGTGGGGGTCAGATATGGACTGAAACTCCATCAAAACATGGGCCTAATTGCCAGAAACAAGGAGTGAACTGCTCAAAAAGTCTTCTCAACTGATACTCTATGAAAGAGAACTCAAAACCGAACTCAACATGATTGAAAAGCACTTCCTTCATCAACAAATGATGCTCTTGAGAACCACTTAAGCTATATTTTTGTTCATTAATATATTTTGTTAAAGGTTTAATTTATATTTCCCAAAAACTATACTTATCCCATTCAATATTTAATAAATAATGAATTTATACTCAACATAAATAATAGAATTAAACAAAATTCTATTTAATATATTTAAATTAAGTATAAATTCATTGTTTATTTAAAATTGACTGTAATAAGTATAATTAAAATTAAATTCTATATCATATATATTAAAATGTAATATTACCTAAGTTAATTAGATAATAAAATTATCTAGTTAACTTAACATTTTATGATAGAGAATTTAAATAAAATAAAAAATATAAATAAAAACTTAAACTTAATATATAAATAAAACAAAGAATATAACCCAAGGTATTCCTCCCTATGATCGACATGACCCTTTAATACATATCTTCACAGCATTTTAATTAATAACATAATATAGTCAACATGACTTTAAAACATCTGCATCTTTAAATATGAAGCCATGTGACTGACTATCGTGGCATGCCGAGGAGAAACCGTGCTCTACTTTTACTTTGCATCACGGATTCCAAATTTCTTGCAATATGGCATAGGCGTTTCATTTATGTCATTTGTGTTTGAAGACTTAGGCATTTCTTTCACTTGCTGATGAAAAAGAAACCCTAAGGTTATGCTGCCGCCATGAGAGTTTGACATCTCTGGTTCTTCTCTGCATTTTTCTTGCCTCTGTAAGCTCGAGCCTTGACTATGAAGATGCATCTTTGTATTTATATGATTGAGAACTTACCATATTGAAACACAGCTGAAAATAAATGTATCACGGGCTAAGCTTGAGTTACAATCCCTCTTTGAACGATGCTGGTCTTCATCTCTACTATTGTTTATCAGTTGCGAGCTTAACCTGGTTTGGACTCCTCAGACGCTTAGTACTACTGTTGTGGCACTTTAATCATATAAAGTCTGAGCTCTTTAAACGTGGCTTCTCTACCACAGATAATTTGCTCCTTATGTTACTGTATCATTATTTTATCAGCAAGAAAAATGGCTTTTCCATGAGGATAGAATCAATTTATTCATACTGTGTTTTTCCCTTGATCTGGGTGTTTATTCCTTGCATAAATGATAATGGGGTTTAATTTATTTAGCTATATAAAACTCAGATTATACTTCCTGTTGCTGCTGCATTTATAGAATGTTGAGAATATCCCTCCATTTACTTGTGTTGAAAACCTTCCTAGCTGTAGCTGTTTCTTTTTCCTTTTGGTTGAACTCAGTTTTAACTTATGCTAATCATTCTCTTTCTCAAATTTGAAATACCCACATGCTTATTCTATTATAAAAATCTGGAAAATATACAGGCTATTTATTATAATGACCCACGAGCTTTATCTGCAAGATTACCTTCTTCAAGCATGGGACTGATATTTTGCATTATGATGTAGACGAGCTTGGTGCTGGAAGTGGCTCTTTTCTTTATCGCTTGCTATTCATATTGCATGACTTACACTGTATTAAATTAGAATTTGATTCCTTTGCTGGCTGTTTGGACTGCACATTGGGTCAAATCTGGGCATAACAGTGTTTATTATTATTCTTTTCACTACATACTCAAACTCAAATACAAATAGTAACAAAGTGTTGTGTTTGATGGTTGTTAGCTATGGATGAAACCAAGCATTCTTTTCCTCTGTTGTAATGAACTTTAGAGCCCATTCCATTTCTCACATAAAACTTGGTAGCTAAACTAGAACCATGTATAAAAAATGACTACAAGCTTGTCTTTGGACTGTTTGAACTCATGGTCTATTTCAACTTGTATTGGCTTGAGTTAAGATGGCTTTCCTGCCATACCTTTAAAAAATGATTGTTCAGCATAGTGAACTCCATTTCTTCTTAACCGAAAGATATAATTATTCAGATTTGGATCTTCTTTCCATAATTTATCTTTTACTTTTCTTGGATATCATAACTTTAGAAATTCCATATGGTTGAACTGGGAGCTCTCTGGTCTTTACTTTTCATTCATTATAAATTATGTTCTTGAGATCTTCCTCTGTTTGGCAGCTATTGTTGCATTTGATTTATGTTTGAACATCTCAGACTTGTGATTGTTGAGAAAAGTTCAGTTTCCTTTATATTGGATTTTAGAATTTTGCACTGGCTTTTCCTTAAGAAACTCAGGATTCTAATACTTAAAACTGAGGCTTTCTCTTTTCTCCATAGACTCTTATTAGAACTAAAAGCATACCACATGCTGTTCACATCTTATTTCTAGCATATGCCTATATTTTGCAGCCTTTTAATTGTCACCATGCTCTATATTTATGCATCATTTCTGAATGTACAAATAATTTTCCTCTTCTTTCACTAAAAATGTCAGTCTGTAGTATTTAAAATATAATGTTTGTCTGATGCCAATCAATGAATAGGACTTGCGTACATAATATATTAATATGAAATAATGTAAGCATCACTTCTGTGAAATCATACCAGACTAAAACAACATAGAAATACTATTTTCCTTTGAAATATATCTTGCATACTTATCTCACTGATGAACTGGTGCCTGAGATCTTCATCCTGTTCTGTTCTTGCTATAGCATATATTGGTCCACCTCGTATACTTTGTAATGCTAGATTCTTATGTTGTTTATTACTTCTGCTATGCATGTCATTGATGATCTGGATATCTGATTCTTAACTTATTTGTCTGTTATTTCTCTTTGCTCATTTTTTGGACTCTGTCATCCTGTTTTAGACTGTTGTAATTATTTACAATTAGCATGCCTGGTATCTAGTAATCTATCTGAACCTCTTTACTATTCACAACACATTAAACAATTACCTATGGGGTTCGAGCATGGGCTCGTGACTCCCATAAGTGAACTGTAAAACATAAAACTCATTTCCTTTTGACTTTTCCTGTTTCGTTCCAACATGAAATAACATAAAACTTTGTAACCCTTGAAACCTTGATATGTTGACTGGAAGGTTTCATGATGAAAGTCATGTCCCTTCAACAGCCTACCTACTATAACTCCATGATTTAGTTGAAAGGTCCCATGCTTGTAATGTATGCACGCCCCCTCGATAGCGTCCTCTTGTCCACCGATCTTCATGTCTTCGCCTCTACATAGCTTCGGTCGGAAAGTTTCATGCACGTAGTTTATGCACGTAGTTTATGCACGTCCTTTCAATGACCTACTTAGTCTTCTGAACTTGTATTTGCACATGGAACAAATGATGTGAGGAAAAATAAAATATTTCTGTGATATGATCCTTCTTTCTTGCAGCTTTATGACTTTGTCTTCTGATTTATGACTTTGAAAATGTGATCAAGTAGAGAATTAGACAAATTAATTGTCCTTCATTTCTCAGTTCATATGAACTGACCCAATCTTATTTCCCTCTTTTGCAGGATGTCGCAGGATACCTGGAACGCTTCGAAATGCGGAACCAATGATGTAGTGAAGTTCAAACTTCAACAAACAACCAGGCAATGAGGCTTAACCTGTCTCTTTTTCTCCTTATTTCCATTTCTAGAATGTAACTGTTCTTTATTTCTCTATTTGACTTCCTTATTCAATTCATAAAATTGAAAATGCATGCATGCATCAATACCTAAAGCCATGGGGTGTGTGGTTTATCATTTGTACCTTTGAAATGTACTTCTCTTATTCATTTTTTTATAGCAACCATTGCTTGTGTGGCAAACCTGAATATTGTACTTTCATTTTTTTTGAAATGCAAATAATTATTTTCATTTACTATTAAGGTCAAAAAATCTGAATATTGTACTGTAATATGTTGTTTGATGTTTACAATTTTGTAGTTGTACATATACTTTCTTTCTCTGAATTTTAATCATTCTAAAATTCAAAACAGCAACCTTAACAAGTTCAAATCTCAAAGCAAAACACTTAGTCAAATTATCAATTTAGTGTAAATAAAATGATAACATTTTTTGGCGACCTCTCAAGGGTGTTTGCCTGCTAAACAGAATAGACCAGCTACCTTATGCAATCCATTGGGCACAGAGTATAGAACCTTGATAAACTGAACCTTCCCAACTCTAGAAAACCTCAGAAAATGCTGAAAACTTAAACACACCACACAACTGGAAAATTGAAACTGAAAATGAAACTAAATACCTCATGCTAACTGTTTGGGAAATTGTGCCTGAGCTGTCCTTAACACCATTATATGTCTATTTTATCAATTCTGTAATATGATGATACTGATGACAACTATCATTGATTTGCAAACAGTTAGCATAAGGTAGAAAACAAATTTGAGTGAATTTTTTCTAGATTGTGCACTTTCTCCTTAAAATTTGCCTTCTCTTCTAGAATTTGCAAGTTGTATTGAAAAGGTCATGGATGACCTGTTTTGGAATGTGGCTGTTAATCCTGATTTGAAACTTTGGAATATCCATTGTTTCCCTTTAGGATTGATATATACTTTTCTGAACAGTTCTACCACGAACTTGTACACCTTACAGCTTTCAGAAGATTACTATCATGTGCTGGAAGCACTTATTGGAAATCAAAAAACAAAGCAAATAAACCTGCTGCTATAGCATATTAGAAAAATAATTGGTATCCCATCATGTAGAATCTTGAGTTATACTCGGCTCTATTATGATGGGCGCTCACTTATGAGGATTGATCTGCTACAACATGTTCATTTTCTACAACTAACAACTAACTACAACTAATTGAAAGCAAACTATCTATGTGCAAAAGAACTTATTCTAGTTCAACTCACCTCAAAAACAATGTTTGAGATGGATCCCACTAATTGGGATTGGCAATTCCTCTCCTTCCATAGTTGAGAGTTGAAAAGCATTGTTAGCCTTGCATCTTGTAATCACGAATGGACCATTCCAAATGGCATCAAACTTCAAGTTCTTGCCAGGTCTGCTCTTCAACTCATCCCATTTAAGCACTAAATTGCCTTCTTCTAAGACTCTTGCGACAACTTTTCTATCAAATGTCTTCTTCATTTGATCATGATGTTTATTCATCTTTTGAAAAGATTCACTTCTAATCTCTTCCAATTCAATTAACTCAGCCAACCTTACCTCCATAGGCTGCTGGTCCAGCAAGTCCAATTCTTTAATCAAGCTCAAACTTGGCAATTCTATTGAGATTGGCAATTTTGCCTCTTTGCCATAAACCAAAACATACGGTGAATTACCTGTTGAGCATTTTGGGGTGATTCTATCAGCCCATAAAGCATGTTTCAGCTTGTTGTTCCAAACACGCTGATTATCTTCAATTGTCCTTTTAATTATGGGAATTAGATTTTTATTGGTCGATTCAACTTGTCCATTACCCTTTGGGTAATAATTGGATGAATTACTCAGATACACATTATTCTTTATAGCCCAATCTGAAATTCTTGTGCCCAAAAATGCTAAAGCATTGTTAGATACAATAGATTTAGGTGTTCCAAACCTGGCAATTAGATCTTCATAAAAATTTAAAACTGAAGTTTCATTAGCTTCTTTCAAAGCCACAACTTCAGTCCACTTGGTAAAATAATCTATTGCTGTTAAAATATACTTATGACCTGAACTTGATATTGGGTTTATAGGACCAATAAAATCTAAACCCCACTTAGCAAAAGGTTGTTCAATCTGAATTGGACTGAGAGGTAAAGCTGCTAACCTTTGCTTATTTGAAAATACAGCACATTTTAAACATTTCCTTACCCAGCTGAAAGCATCTTTGTATAAATTAGGCCAAAAGTATCCAGCTTTCAAAATCTTTAGTGCTATTGTCCTTGCAGGGAAATGACCACCTGCTGGTCCATTATGAAACTCTTGTAACAACTTATCAGTTTAATCATTATCAACACATCTCAGCAAAACTCCATTAAAAACTCTTTTATACATCACATTGTTTAAAATACAATAAGGTATAGACTGTAATCTATAATATCTTCTTTTGGACCTATCCAAACCTTTAAGACAGCGTCCTGTTTGTAGAAAATCAATCATTTCCCTTACCCAGTCATTCTGTAAACTTGGAATAGCAAGCTGATTTTGGTCTTGTAAGGCTAGAATTACCTCAGTGTCATCATTTGTAATGTTATCACCATTACCAGCCAGCTGTTCACATAAACCTTTTCCCCTTACTAGCTTTGTAACCTTGATATCAATATCATATTCCATCACTTTCATGATCCATCTTGCTCTTTTAGTATTAAAATCTTTATTTAATAAGAACTCTTTAACAACATGATGAGCAACCATTAGATTTATCTTATTATTAGAAAGCATGTGCCTGAATTTTTTAAGACTTCTAATCACAGCAAGGACATGCTTTTCAACAAAAGAATAATGCAGTTCATAATCTTTTAAACCCTGGCTAAAAAAAGCTATTGGCTGCTCAAATCCCATATCATTCTTCTATACTAACATGGCAGCAATACTATCTACATTTCCATATGCATAAAGAATGCAATCTTTAGAAAAATCTGGATTTAACAAAGTAGGAGCAGCAACAAGGGCTTCTTTAATCAATTCAAAACTAAGTTTACCTTCCTTGGTCCATTTAAAAGTGATATTCTTTTTAAGCATGGTTGTAAGTGGCAACAATAACTTAGCAATATCAGGGATGAATCTTCTTATGAAATTAATTCTCCCTAAAAAGCTTTGAAGTCCCTTTTTATGGGCTAGAAGTGGCAGGGCCAAAATAGCACTCACTCTTTCAGGTTCAATAGTTATCCCATCTTTTGAAATGATAAACCCTAACAGCTTACCCTCATGAACAAAAAATATGCTCTTCTTAGGATTCAAGGAAATTTTGTATTCTCTACATCTTTCAAAAATTATTCTCAAATGCTTGAAATGATCAGTTGAATTCGTAGAAATAATAGTAATATCATCTAGATACACCAGCACAAACCTGTACATTAGATTGATAAAGGCTTTGTCCATAGTCTTTTGGAACGTAGCACCAGCATTTGACAAACCAAATGGCATCTTTTGATATGCCATTGTTCCCCATTTAGTTGTAAATGTTGTTTTGAATCTATCCTCCTCTTTAACCAAGATCTGGTTGTAACTAGAAAAGCCATCTAGCAATGAAAACTGTTCAGAACCTGAGACCACCTGCAAAATCTGTTCCATAGAAGGCAAAGGATGCCTATCCTTCAATGATGCCTTGTTTAAGTCATGGAAATCTACACAAAGTCTAATTCCCCCATTCTTTTTCCTAACAAGAACCAGATTTGAAACCCAAGATGTATGTTTGATTGGAAAAATGATATTGCTTTCAATCAATTTATTCAACTCTTTAATCATTAAGGGTTCAAGCTTAGGATTTATCGGTCTTTTCTTTTGTCTAACCAATTTAGATCTTGGTTCTAATTCAATTGTGTGCTGACAAATATTGGGATCAAATCCCTTCAAATTTGAATAATTCCAAGCAATTATGTCATGAAATTCATTACATAAATTGATAAAAGTCTATTGTTCCTCAGGTGTACATACCTTGCCAAGTTTAAGTACCTTATCTCATGAAATAGCCACCTCTTTGCAATGCTCTTCTTTTATCTGTAAGATGGATTTGTCTTTCCTAAACTCATCGTTAGTACCAAACATGGATTCTAAAGTTACAAGGCCTTTAGGCATTTTATTTGTTCTCAGTTGTATAATCTGGTCCTCATATTGTTCCTGCAATTTTTTCTAGTTTGGCTATGAAAATTCAGCCTCTTCTCTTAAGAAATTAACAATGTGTTGATTAGATTCAAAAACCTGCCAACTATCTGCATTATTAGGTACGACAGGTCTAACAATAACCTTAACATGATTCATCCCTTTATCATTACTAATTTCTGTTGGAATATCATACTGGGCTCCTACAGCTGCAAGCCTATCAGCATGTTTATTTTGGTTCCTTGGAATAGATTGCAAACTAAAGGCTTAAAACCTTCAATCAAGTCCCATACAATATGTCTATAACTTTTTAATAAATCATTCTTTGTTGTATGAACGTTTCTAACCTGATTTACAATCAATTCAAAATCTCCAAAAACTTGCAAACATCTAACTCCTTTTTTGATCACCCATTTTAAACCATTAACAAGGGCTTCATATTCAGCAACGTTGTTTGTGCAACTAAATGTAAACTGGAAAGTAGCATAATACCTCTGATTTTCTGGTGAAACCAGCATACAACCACCTCCAGCTCCAATTTTGCTGCGAGATCCATCAAAAAACAATTTCCACACAACGCCAGCTTGCTGTTCTACATTTGCATTTTTAATAACAGCTGGTGTAAAATCAGTAATTTCACAAATAACATAGTTACCCAAGCTAGGCTCCTCAATTTGCGCATCATAAATTACATTCTCAGTTGCCCAAGCATCTAACAAAATATTAAGAATTTGTTCAACTTGAGTTTTTGAATCATGAATAGCACCAACTTCCTCTTGATCATAAATTACAGTTGCTGCTTCATTTTCAGTACTAGTAGCATGTGGCTCAATGAAAAACTTAGCAATAGGCTCAGAAGGAATGGTCACCTTTGTGTCATAGCTAGTATGAAACAACATATGAGACCAATCCGCTGATAAATATCCTCTTATTTTAGCAGTAAAATCTCTTGATAAATAGATAGAAAAATTAGGAGGTAGATCAATAATAAAGACATCCATGGGTACTAAAAAAGTAGGGCAAGCATGCATTGTTAGATCAAGATTTTTAATGACACCAATTGTATCCACTGTTGTACCATCAAGTTGCACAACCCCCTTTTCTATTGGTTCATATTTAAGGCCTAGTTGGTCAACAATTTTCTTAGGCATAACCGAACTAGAAGCCCCTGAATCAATCATACAATTATGCACTAAGTTCTACCCTATTATAATATTAATATAGAAAGGTGGAGGTTTTACCAACTTGGGTGTTTGCTGATTTAAGGCATCATTTCTAGCCATTAAAACTTTAAGCACTTGCTATTTCAATACATCATCAAATAGTGCAAGAGTCTACAATGCTTCTTGTAGCATATCTTTTTATCCTGGAAGTGCTAAAACTTCCCAAATTGAAACAGGAACATGTGTCTTCTTAAGATGATCAACAATATTAAAACCTTGAGCACTAACCTTTTGCTGTTGTTTTGAAATAGAAAGCTCTTTTACTGGTTTTATTAACTGGGAATGATCATCCGGAGCTTGAATCTATGGTTGTTTTCCCTTTAAAATGTGTTGTTGTGGTGAAACAGTAGGTTTCTATACCTTATCAGCTTGATGTTGCTCATTTGTAGCCTTTGTTTTTTACCTTGTGCTTGCTGCTACAGGTCTCCAAACTTGGTCCTGATCAGAACTAGCTGCTAAAACAACTTCATCAGCATTAAAATTCATTAAAGTCACATCCAGATTACCTTGTTGTACTTGCTGATTTTGAGCTTCTCCTTGAACATTAACAATTTGATTTTGTAAAACATCCTACCTTCTAGCTTCTAATGCATGTGGACAATCAAGCCAAAAATGATTTGCATTACAAGTATTGCACCACTCCTCTTCTTGTGCGTAGTTATTTTTTGGAACAACTACCATCTCTTTGGAAGTACTAGGAGTTGCATAATTATAGGGCTGATTAGTCCTTTGGCTATAATTTCTTTGCTGACCTTGATTTTGACGTTGCTGATTTGAGCCTGATGCCTGATTAGATTGCCTATTTTGTTGATAAGAAGCTTGAGGAGGTCTGCTGTACTGACCTTGCTACCTCTTCAAATTTGTAATTTCATTTCCATAAGTTTGCAAAGTTCTCATTATGCTTTCATTTTTATCTTTCAACTCCAAATTTTGCTCTTTTAACTCCCTAAAAGGAGCTGTAGTAGCATGCTCCTCTGCTACAACCTACATATTAAATGCTGGTAATGCTGGTACAGGTGGTACAACCATTATTGGTGGAATTATAACTGGTACAACTGGCTGTACCTCTGCACAATAAGGCATTGGAGGTCTAGGAGGTAATTTTCTAGCTTGTATCAAGCTATTTTATGCTCTTACAACAATATCATAAGCATTGCGTAAGGTATTACCTCCCATAGATTGTATCATGAGTGCAATATCACTGTTAAAAGCCTTTAGATAAAACAAAAATGCATAGTCATTAGATGGTTTAATAGATGCTGGAATCCTATCCCAAGTTCACTGAAAATGAAAATTGAAATCTAAAATGTGCTCATTAACATTTCTCTTAATAGTAGTAAGCTGTTCAACCAAAGATAAATTATCTGATCTATCTTCAAATTTACTGATTAAAAGAGTGCCTAAAGCATCCCACATAGCAATTGAATTGACAGGTAAACTTCTAAACCAAATTAATGCTTTACCCTTGAGCGAAGCTGCTAATAATTTTAATGTTACATCATCATGATTCACTTGATGTAACCCACAAAGAGTAGCAATATCTTTAATATGCTCAATTTCTGAAACATGATTTTCACCGGTAAAATATGTCAAACCTTTAAGTGCTGCAGGCGGGATGTCATGGTGAGTACCAATTTGTAAAGGGCTTCCAGCATTGAAAGGTACAAATGGTAGATTTCTTGCCATTTGATGAGCTGGCGCTTGTTGCTAAATAGTGTGAACTACTTTTCTTTGATAAGTCTTTAATCCTGGAGTAGCAGTACCACTTGTGGATGCTATAACAGTAGATTGATCCTTTGTAGCCTTATCAAAAATAGGTAATTCTGATCCAAAATTGTCAATAGCACTTAAATCTTCAAGAAAATTGAAATCTTCTATAATTACCTCATGTTCTTTAGAAACGGCAGTTTGATCTTCAAAGATAGGATTTTAAAATATTGAAAAATCAAGTCCCCTAAGCAAAGAAGATGATTCTCCTGTGAGATGCTCTATTTCTTCTAGCTGATCTGCTACCTCTTTTGTTAGATGGAATCTCTCCTTCGCTATTTGCTCTTGTAGGTGTCCTTCTCATTAGGATAAATCCTTAAATCTACAACTGAATTTGCAATAAACCTTTAAAATAGAGTCGCCAGGTGCTGGAAAAACTACCTTCTGAAAGGCTGAAATACCGTTGTCTACACCAAAATAGCAATAAAAAACTTGTAAAACAATGAACTCTAAAGCAGTTCGGGTCCCAACGGGCGTGCCAAAAACTGTTGTCAATCAGGATTGTGCCAATAGCTTGATATGGAATCTAGCTATCCTGTTGAAACATGGAAACATTCCCATTGATGGGGTTGAGAATGAATCTCTGGATTCTAGGCCAGTTCCCCTTAGGTTTGGAATATCACTTGCACAAAATTGTATAAGGAAAAGGGGAAAAGAAATAACCTAAAGAATTTTAAACTTAAAAAGGTGATACACCAAATCTGATATGTAACTTGAATCAATTCAACATAGATTTCAAGAAAATAACTATGGCTCTCAATACCTAGACAATCATGCAACTACAAAAGTGTTTCTATGTAAGGATTTGAAATATTTTATGCAAGGGTAGGGAAACAATGCTTCACCAAATCACTGCAAAAAAAAAATTTAGAACACAAACAATAGACCTGTAGTTACATGTATCAGGATTCTGAAATGTAGTAAGGAATGCAACTTAAAATGAAGGCTAACACAACATCCAAGCAATAAAACTCACAATATTACACCTCAAAACCAATGGGAAGGAACAGGTATCTTTATTAATCAATGCTGGAACAAATCTCTATTACAAAGTCTTCCAATTCTCTCTCCAATTTGCAATATGCAAAACAGGTGAGCCCAAAAGAAGATCCCTCAAAAATGAGGTGAAAATAATGTAAATAGAGTTCTCAAAACCCTAATCCGTATACATGAGAAAAGCCTCCAAAAAGATGAGCCAAACTGTTAGAAAGGGAAGTCAAAGTGCCACAAGAACTGCCTTAAGTCATGCATGATTGAACTGCCACTCAAAAATATCCCAAAACTGCTCCATACCTCCCAAAAATCATGCATATGTGTGGGGGTCGGATATGAACTGAAACTCCATCAAAACATGGGCCTAATTGCCAGAAACAAGGAGTGAACTGCTCAAAAAGTCTTCTCAACTGATACTCTATGAAAGAGAACTCAAAACTGAACTCAACATGACTGAAAAGCACTTCCTTCATCAACAAATGATGCTCTTGAGAACCACTCAAGCTATATTTTTGTTCATTAATATATTTTGTTAAAGGTTTAATTTATATTTCCCAAAAACTATACTTATCCCATTCAATATTTAATAAATAATGAATTTATAATCAACATAAAAATAGAATTAAACAAAATTCTATTTAATATATTTAAATTAAGTATAAATTCATTGTTTATTTAAAATTGAATGTAATAAGTATAATTAAAATTAAATTCTATATCATATATATTACAATGTAATATTACCTAAGTTAATTAGATAATAAAATTATCTAGTTAACTTAACATTTTATGATAGAGAATTTAAATAAAATAAAAAATATAAATAAAAACTTAAACTTAATATATAAATAAAACAAAGAATATAACCCAAGCTATTCCTCCCTATGATCGACATGACCCTTCAATACATATCTTCAAAGCATTTTAATTAATAACATAATATAGTTGACATGACTCTTTAAAATATCTGCATCTTTAAATATGAAGCCATGTGACTGACTATCGTGGCATGCTGAGGAGAAACCGTGCTCTGCTTTTACTTTGCATTGCGGATTCCAAATTTCTTGCAATATGGCATAGGCATTTCATTTATGTCATTTGTGTTTGAAGACTTAGGCATTTCTTTCACTTTGCTGATGAAAAAGAAACCTTAAGGTTATGCTGCCGCCATGAGAGTTTGACATCTCTGGTTCTTCTCTGCATTTTTATTGCCTCTGTAAGCTCAAGCCTTGACTGTGAAGATGCATCTTTGTATTTATATGACTAAGAACTTACCGTATTGAAACATAGTTGAAAATAAATGTATCACGGGCTAAGCTTGAGTTACAATTCCTCTTTGAACGATGTTGGTCTTCATCTCTACTATTGTTTATCAGTTGCGAGCTTTAACCTGGTTTGGACTCCTCAGACGCTTAGTACTGCTATTGTGGCACTTTAGTCATATAAAGTCTGAGCTCTTTAAACGTGGCTTCTCTACCACAGATAAGTTATTCCTTATGTTACTATATCATTATTTTATCAGCAAGAAAAATGGCTTTTCCATGAGGATAGAATCAGTTTATTCATACTGCATTTTTCCCTTGATCTAGGTGTTTATTCCTTGCATAAATGATAATGGGGTTTAATTTATTTAGCTATATAAAACTCAGATTATACTTCCTGTTGCTGCTGCATTTATAGAATGTTGAGAATATCCCTCCATTTACTTGTGTTGAAAACCTTCTTGGCTGTAGCTGTTTCTTTTTCCTTTTGGTTGAACTCAGTTTTAACTTATGCTAATCATTCTCTTTCTCAAATTTGAAATACCCACATGCTTATTCTATTATAAAAATCTGGAAAATATACAGGCTATTTATTATAATGACCCACGAGCTTTATCTGCAAGATTACCTTCTTCAGGCATGTGACTGATATTTTGCATTATGATGTAGACGAGCTTGGTGCTGGAAGTGGCTCTTTTCTTTATCGCTTGCTATTCATATTGCATGACTTACGCTGTATTAAATTAGAATTTAATTCCTTTGCTGGCTGTTTGGACTGCACATTGGGTCAAATTTTGGCATAACAGTGTTTATTATTATTCTTTTCACTACATACTCAAACTCAAATACAAATAGTAACAAATTGTTGTGTTTGATGGTTGTTAGCTATGGATGAAACCAAGCATTCTTTTCCTCTGTTGTAATGAACTTTAGAGCCCATTCCATTTCTCACATAAAACTTGGTAACTAAACCATAACCATGTATAAAAAATGACTACAACCTTGTCTTTGGACTGTTTGAACTCACAGTCTATTTCAACTTGTATTGGCTTGAGTTAAGATTGCTTTCCTACCATACCTTTAAAAAATGATTGTTCAGCATAGTGAACTCCATTTCTTCTTAACCGAAAGATATAATTATTCACATTTGGATTTATTTTCCATAATTTATCTCTTACTTTGCTTGCATATCATAACTTTAGAAATTCCATATGGTTGAACTGGGAGCTCTCTAGTCTTTACTTTTCATTCATTATAAATTATGTTCTTGAGATCTTCCTCTGTTTGGCAGCTATTGTTGCATTTGATTTATGTTTGAACATCTCAGACTTGTGACTGTTGAGAAAAGTTCAGTTTCCTTTATATTGGATTTTAGAATTTTGCATTGGCTTTTCCTTAAGAAACTCAGGATTCTAATACTTAAAACTGAGGCTTTCTCTTTTCTCCACAGACTCTTATTAGAATTAAAAGCATACCACATGCTGTTCACATCTTATTTCTAGTATATGCCTGTATTTTGTAGCCTTTTAATTGTCACCATGCTCTATATTTATGCATCATTTATGAATGTACAAATAATTTTCCTCTTCTTTCACTAAAAATGTCAGTCTGTAGTATTTAGAATACAATGTTTATCTGATGCCAATCAATGAATAGGACTTGCATACGTAATATATTAATATGAAATAATGTAAGCATCACTTCTGTGAAATCATACCAGACTGAAACAACATAGAAATACTATTTTCCTTTGAACTCACTGATGAACTGGTGCTTGAGATCTTCATCCTATTCTGTTCTTGCTGTAGCATATATTGGTGCACCTTGTATACTTTGTAATGCTAGATTCTTATGTTGTTTATTACTTCCGCTATGCATGTCATTGATGATCTAGATATCTGATTCTTAACTTATCTATCTATTATTTCTCTTTGCTCATTTTTTGGACTTTGTCATCCTATTTCAGACTGCTGTAGTTATTTACAATTAGCATACCTGGTATCTGGTAATCTATCTGAACCTCTTTACTATTCACAGCACATTGAACAATTACCTACGGGGTTCAAGCACGGGCTCATGACTCCCATAAGTGAACTGTAAAACATAAAACTCATTTCCTTTTGACTTTTCCTATTCTGTTCCAACATGAAATAACATAAAACTTTGTAACCCTTGAAACCTTGATATGTTGACTGGAAGGTTTCATGACAAAAGTCATGTCCCTTCAACAGCCTACCTACTATAACTCCATGATTCAAATAAAAGGTCCCATGCTTTTAATGTATGCATGCCCCCTCAACAACCTCCTCTTGTCCACCGATCTTCATGTCTTCGCCTCTACATAGCTTCGGTCAGAAAGTTTCATGTGCGTAGTGTATGCACATCCTTTCAATGACCTACTTAGTCTTCTAAACTTGTATCTGCACATGGAACAAATGATGTTAGGAAAAATAAAATATTTCTATGATATGATCCTTCTTTCTTGCAGATTTATGACTTTGTCTTCTGATTTATGACTTTGAAAATGTGATCAAGTAGAGAATTAGACAGATTAATTGTCCTTCATTGCTCAGTTCATATGAACTGACCCAATCTTATTTCCCTCTTTTGTAGGATGTCGCAGGATACCTGGAACGCTTCGAAATGGGGAACCAATGATGTAGCGAAGTTCAAACTTCAACAAACAACCAGGCAATGAGGTTTAACCTGTCTCTTTTTCTCCTTATTTTCATTTCCAGAATGTAACTGTTCTTTATTTCTCTATTTGACTTCCTTATTCAATTCATAAAATTGAAAATGCATGCATGCATCAATACCTAAAGCCACGGGGTGTGTGGTTTATCATTTGTACCTTTGAAATGTACTTCTCTTATTCATTTTTTTATAGCAACCACTGCTTGTGTGGCAAACCTGAATATTGTACTTTCATTTTTTCTGAAATGCAAAAAATTATTTTCATTTACTGTTAAGCTAAAAAAATCTGAATATTGTACTGTAATATGTTTTTTGATGTTTGCAATTCTGTAGCTATACATATACTTTCTTTCTCTGAATTTTAATCATTCTGAAATTCAAAACAGCAACCTTAGCAAGTTCAAATCTCAAAGCAAAACACTTAGTCAAATTATCAATTTAGTGTAAATAAAATGATAACAATAGCATTTAATCAAGATTCATCTCTGCATGCTTCATCTGTAGTTTTTGGTTCAACTTGAGAAATCAAACAAATTTCTTCTCTAACCCTTGATCTAGTTAGTACTCCCTGACTAGTATTACCAATAATTTGATTTTTAGGATGGTTTTTCTTTACATACCTCGGTGTTTAGTAGTCTCAGTAGCCTTACTTGTGCTAGCATCACAAGCCTCTTTTTCACTTTCTACCTCAACACATTCTTCTCCTTCTGCAGCAGCAGTAATTTCTTTTATCTTTGAAATCTGATTACCGTCATACATTCTTTCTTGTATCTAAAACTTCTCATCTATTCTTACATTGTTACTTTCAATCATCTTCCTCAATCTCACATTGAAACATTTGTAAGCCTTGATCTTAACAGAGTAACCAAGGAAAATTCATTTATCACTTCTAGCATCAAACTTCCCTATCTCATCATCTTTGTTGATATAACACTTACTACCGAATATTCTGAAGTATTTTACAGTAGGAGTATGATCAAACCATAATTCATAGGGAGTCTTACTTGTACCTTATTTGATTTGAATTATGTTCAATGTATACATTTTTTTTCCAACAACCTCTCTCCAATGTACATGAGATACATTTCCTTTAATCAACATTGTCCTAGCAGCATCAAGTATAGTCCCGTTCCTTCACTTTTCTATCCCATTTTGTTGTGGAGTCCTAGGAGTAGATATATGTCTCTTTATTCCATGCTCTTCGCAATATGAATTGAATAAGTCTGAAGTAAACTCTCCACCTTTGTTTGACCTTAAACCCTTGATCTTTAAACCTAATTCATTCTCTACTTTTTCTTTAAACAACTTGAATTTATCAAATGCCTCTGATTTTTATTTCAAATAAGTGACCCACATCATTCTAGAGAAATCATCAACAAAGAGTATGAAATACCTTTCACCATAGCATGATTTCATCCTTGTAGGTCCACATAGGTCTGTGTGTACTAGCTCCAACTCTGCTTCTACTATGTTTTCCCTTGACACACTCTCTACAAACAGTATTAGATGGTTTCACAATGTTTGACAGATCTCTCACTGCATTAGTCATACTTGCCTTTCCAATGTTATCAAAATTAACATGACAAAATCTCCTATGCCAAAACCAACTATCATCAACCTTCAAAACAAAGCAAGAGGCTCCAAATGTATTTAATTCAAATACATTACCTCTAGACTTGGTATCGGTTGCAATCATCTTACCTTCCTTACTTATGATAAAACATTTTCCATTGAAAAAACTTAATTGAAATTCTTTATCCATTAACTGTCCAACACTCAACAAGTTATGTTTTAATCCTTCAACAAGCAGTACATTATCTGTAGTAGTCTTTCCATCCAGAGTAATAGATCCTACTCCTATGATAGATTTAGGAAGATTGTCCCCAAACTTCACAACACCACCATCATACTTTACTAATTTAAAAAAATTGTTCTTATCACCAATCATATGATGAGAACAACCACTCTCTATTATCCATTCAATTTTCTTATCAACATGAGATACTAAAGCTTTTTCCTCATGCACTGGTTCATCTCTAATAACAACAAATCTGATCTCTTCACAATCTAAATCATCATCATCAGAAATGCCTTCACTAGCATGATAACATTCTTTGTCCCTTTTAATCTTTTCATAATTAGGTTTGTACTTAGGAACTCTTGTAGGACATCTAGATGCAAAATGACCTACCTTATTGCATGAAAAACATTTCAAGGGTAACTTGCCTTAAAACTTGTCCTTAACTCTTTTTTCTCTTCTAGCAATCAGTGCAACAAGTTCATCCATATTTCTTTCTTCTTCCATTATATGTTCCCATTCCTCAGCATACTCACAACCTCTTCTTTTAGGTCTTCTTTGCTGGTGCTTGGAATTGCAGACAATTTCTTGTGTGTAGATGCCTTAAATGCAGTTTCAACTTTAGATACAGCCTCTCCTAATTCTGCATCTTCAAAGGTAGTTAGCTTTGAAATCAACATCTCTCTATTAAAGTTCAGAGTCAAAGGTATAGTTTCTTAAATAGACATAGCCTTGAACTTGTAAGCAGGTGTCAAGGATCTAAGGATCTTTGCAATAACTTCATCTTCATCATAAGTGCCTCCACAGTTTTTGATTCCAACTATAGCTTCTATAACCCTTTGAGCATAGGCCCTAATGCTTTCATCCTCATTTATTTGCAGCTTCTCCATCTTTATTTTCTAGTTTTGCAAATCCACTTTTTTGGTATACTTATCTCCCTCATATAATGCTTTCAATCTTTCCCAAATCAAGACTGTCGAATCCAAGTCTTTAACTTCAGTAAACTCTCCTTCAGAGAGAGCGCTGATCAATGCTTCTCTTGCAATCATGTTAACTAAAAATATCTTCTTTTCATCTTCAGTGGCTATTGTCAATTCATCTTCAATCTTTATAGCCACCTTGTTCCTTGTGATCAACCAATAGTCAATCGCCAAACAAAATAGGTGAGTTCGCATCTTGCTCTTCTAACTATCAAAGTTTTTAGGATCAAATTTTGGACTATCCTTCCTATAGAATTCCATCTCCAAGATCACCTCAAGTTGTTAAACTTTCTCTCTAAGGATCACTTGATCTGATACCAATTGTTAGGAATAATAGTCCACAATACAACAGAGAGGGGGGGTGAATTAGTTGTATGACAGATTATTAAACTTTAAACTTTAAGCAGCAGCAATATCAAATCCGATGAACAAAATGAATGCCAACACAATATTTTGGTCTCGGGGAAACCCTGTTAAAGGTAAAAACCCCGATGGGAATTAGCACCCACAAATGATGTACTGAGAGTATAGTTATCCTTTTTAGAAGATATAGCCCTGTTAGGATATTATTGAAATAATACAGTACATAATCCTTGTTAGAGGATAGACCCTGTTAGGAGTCAAGAACAAAAGGGAGGGCTCACTGCCCAAAGAATGTTAAGTCCACCTTTAGAACTCACTCTTCACAACACAAGTGTATATTAAGAAACACACAATCTTTTGAACTATCTTCATCAGTTCCCATGAAGTCCACCAACAAACCTTTGCTCTACATATGACAGACACAAGCTCGCAGCTTTCATAACCTCTCTATATCATCTTCTTCCCATCCATATCTTTTCCAAAGAAAAGGCATTTCATTTATACCTTATTACAATTCTCATAAGAAAGTCGGCCCATAAGGCTTTCCTAATTACAAATAATTACATAAACCCTTACTATGATACACATAGTATCTAAAACAAGTCTACAATGATTACATTACAACAATTAATTTAAGTTCATCATCCATTATACATGCTACATCTCTATAGTCATCTTCCAAATAGATCACCTTCCTGAGTACACACCACATCTGATGTCATCTTGCATTCCGTACCTCACGTAGTTCATAGAAAATTCTTTAAATATACTCTATCTTTCATCTCTGAAGTTTACATGCACTGATTCCACATCGCCTGAAACCTATACACAAAACTCAGAGACCAACTCTATCATTTCTCATTATCACAGTTAGTGACCAGTCTTTACCAAAACATCTATAACTCATCCAATATGAAACTTTACATGATGCGATCTTGGATATAAGATCACAACATAATCTTGAACTCACATCTGTCTCTGTAACATCTGAAACATCCGTACAATGTGATAACTAGTCTGATCTCCTCATAGAAACATATGTTGACATCAGTGACAAAATACAAATGACAATAGTATGAGTGCCTATTCAGTAACATAGTGATTAAATATTTTAAATGTCTCAATCACCTCTCCATGCATTAGAAATATCCAACAAGCATTTCTTAGCAAGGTTTTCTTTGCTAGTTGATTTGGGTTTATTTTTATACTAACCCCTCTTTTTGTGTCTTTTAGCTTTGTCTTTATTTTCTCTTTGTTTTCACACCCTTGTGCATGTATGTTGAGTTAGAATCATTATCCTGGGGGCTCATGTCCTCAACTAAGTGATATTCTACCTCGTTGCAATCCATTGGAGCCTTTCTTCTAACTTTACCAAGAGTTTGCATTGAGTCCATACTCTTGCTAAAGTGGGGACTAAATGTATCATCGAAAAATGGAAGCACTTCCATTTAGGACTGGTTTAGCCCTCCAAGTAAGTGGTTTGGGGTCATTTCAAATGCCTTGAATGGGTCTTTGACTTGGATCTATCTTTTTCCCCTGTCCTGCCTTGTTTTCCACTTCTTTTCTGCCTATTTTTGGCATCCTCTCTGTGAATTTGAGGTTCTTGACTTCCAGGTCGGCTGTTACGGGCTTCAAAATGGTAAACTCATAAATGATACTTAATTTATGTCCACTCCTATGGTTATAGCCTTAATAGGAATTTATTTCTCCTATGTCAACCTCTCTAGAATTTTGTGCCCTAGACTAGTATATAAGGAAGCCTTCTCCTCTCATTTCAATCCATCGAAAGCAATCATCAAGCAAGAAAGATCAAGAAATATAAGGAGGAAGAGATAAGCATAATCCATCAAAGTGATTATCTACTTTCAAGCGTCTATTGTTCTACATGTTTTCAAGCTTCCAAGTGTTCAAGTTTTTTCAAGTCTTCTCCTCAAGCATCCAAGTTCTCCATTGAAGATCAAGGATTCAAGCATTCAAGCCCTAGATCTATCCATCATGGTGGTGTGATCTTTCTTCAAGACCCTTTGCACATCCACAAGGTCTATTCATTCTTCCTTCAAGATGGATTCCAAGCATACAATCATGGATGTTTTGATTTACATTTATGGTTTTTAGTGTTGAGTCCAAGCTTTCATATTAACATACTTGTTTACATTTCAAATATAATTGTATATCTATTGAATATCATAGTTTCATTGTTAGATATACTTCTACTACTTTCTAGCATTCTCCATTTCAATTCTATTTCAAGGTTAATTCCAAAACCAAGGTTTGACCAAGGCAAACCCCTCATCCAAACAACAAAATCATTTTTCTTGCAGAAAAAAGTGCGGAAGAGAAAATTATAGCAGATTCAAATACCCTTTTCGGAAAACTTTCGGGATCTGCGAATAGAATTTCCATCAAAGCAGTGCAGGTCAAGGTCGACATAAAGGGATCAAAGTCGACCTGACTCAGAAAAAGAAAAGATTTCTGGGTTTTCTCCATCTCTGTGTTTCTGTTCCAGATCTGATTGTAGAATTTACAAAAACTCAGTGCAAGCACTAGAAAATATGTATTTCTAGATTTTCTATGTTATGAGGTATGTATTTCATTTTATCTGATTTCATTATTCTTTGCAAGCATTTCCAAATTTATATTTCTTATCATTAAATTTATATGTTTGTGGTAAATATTACAGGTTTAGGGTCTCTATTATGTGCATTGTTCAAAACCCCTTTCCATATTTTCCACCTTACAGAAGTCAATCAATCAATCAATGTTCCTAACCGTAGTAGGAAAGATCTACACTTTTAATGTTTGTAATAAAGATCTATTTTGTGGATTATGTTTTAATGATTTTCTAACATGTTGCAAAATATCAACTAGGTACTTGATGTTACTAATTTTATTCTACTTCTTTTTCTATTTGGAATGTGTGATTTATAGAAAAAACTAGGGCATTTGCAAAAGTGGACATTACATATAGTTGAAGTATTGTAACCCTTGAGATTGCATGGGAGGCATTGCACCTTGTTTTGGACATTGTAATTAACTCTCGCACTTGTGAAATAATGAAAATATGGAGATGTTTCCTTTTATGAGATCTGAATTTGGCTATGGGTATGCAAGGCATCTAAGTATATCACCGCTTGACCAAACTCACCTTGTATGGAATTTTCAAATGCTAGAAACAAATTGAACTTTGTATGTGAAACATATTTCCTAAATGCAAAAGAAGCATGATGTGAAATAGAAAATGATTGCAAGAAACTTATCACTTACAACCTCACATTATGTGTTATCTTTATTCCAATTACAGCTAGAAAAAACTATTGAGCATTGTTAGAATATCATCAAATTTTGAACCTGGGCCTGAGCACTCAAATCACCTAATGGTTTCCCTTTGACTAAACTCCTAAGTTGTCAGTTTGGATTCCAGTATGGATGCGGTTTGGAGATTCGGGTTTGAAATTCATCCAATTTTTTTTGGATTGGTTTCATATTCGTTTAGGGGTTGTTCGTACAATAATATATGTTTTTTGTTTTTAAATATATATAGATGTATATATATGCAGGAGCAATTAAGTTCATACACCACTATGCTAATATTAAAGTAACAAAGCAAAATACACCACCACATATATTAACATTTTAGTGCAAATGACATAAAAAATGCACAAATGATACATAAAATAACCTTTTTGGTCTTTTTAGTGATCACTTTTAGGGTTGGAGGGTTGAATGAACCTAAGTTGGAAAAAAAACTTTATGAAAAAATTAATGAAAATGAGGTTTTAGTCAAATTTGCCCCACATTCTCTCCAAATTCATTCTAGGTTCTTGCGTCAAAATCAAAAGTCTGAAAAATTATTCCAAAATTCTTACAAGGTCCTTCTGATAGACTTTATGGAAAATTTGAGTGTCTGTGGTAGAATTTATAGTCAAGATTAAAGGGAGCATGAGAGTAGTGCAAAAGTCTACACTAGACATTTTCTAAAATCCTTCAAAGATAATTTCCTCTCAAGTTTTATTTTTCTTTTACAATAGGCAAGACTCCTATTATAAACTCGTGCTATGAACATAACATCCAATATTTATATTCATAAATGAATGATAGTTTCATATATTAACTCTAAAATTACCCTTCATGAAATACAATTTTCCTCATGTTTTTTTTTTTCAAATTCCATCTTGGATGGTCATAGTTTACAGTTGGTGTAGGCATTTGAAAAAAATGATTAAGGATGATAGAAGTAATAGAAAGGCCCTCAAGGAGGTTGCAATAGTGGAGGGTACACTTCTTTTTCCTCTTCACTTTTAAATCCTAACATTAGATTTTTTTGGCAATATAATCTAATGAATGAATATTTTTAGTGTAGGGGTGGATTTCAATGGCTATAAATGTGAGGCAAAAGAATATCATTGTGATTGGGAAAGAAGACCCTCATTTTTTTTCATGGAGATGCTGAGAATGAGACCTTATAATAGTGAGGCAAAATGATTTTATAGGTTGTTTTTTGTTTAATTATAATGTTTATACTTGAGATTATTGCTTATGATGAGAATGGTAACACTAAATTCTCATGTAGGGATTTTATAGCATACTCTTTGACCTTAGTTTTCAATGAATCTCAATGCATTTCTCACTGAATTTTTGGTTTCAGATGTCACAATTTTCTGAATGATAACGAGAAGAGGAATTGGAACCACTTAGTCTCAATGCAATATACAACATTGCAGTCAAAACACCATCTTATTGGACTGTCCACATACATCTAAATGTGTGATCACACTTTTATAAGTGAACATCCTTATTTCACAACTAAGATGAATTCTCCTTTCAACACAATTTCCTTCCCATTGAAGGGTACTAATGTACATATGAATAGAAGTGACAAGGCCTTAAAATTGAATACAAAATGAGAAGTGATGGTATCTAAACAAGGAATTGTAAATCGGAGTTTCATAGTGACTGTTGTATACTTCTATGACAAGACATTGTTCATAAAGAGTTAAAAAAATGCTTCTTTCTGTTCATTTAGGTGCACTCCAATGCCATGAAGGATCTCCACATTCTTTAAGAATAACATCAATGATTTTTCAACAATATAAATTCACCTTTCAATGAATCAACACCTTAGTTGTGATTGTAACAGTCATGATAACAATTGAACAATAAATCCAAAATCAGAGGTTAGAATCAATATAGAATCCTTATCTTGCAATTTTTAATGAACTTTTAGATTGGTTACAAACTTAATCTACCCATTACATCATTTAAAACCTCCACACATATCAATTATTGACAAAAATATGCATTCTACTGTTCACAGTTAGTAGAAAAGGAATAAATGCCTCTCTAGGGCATCAAATTTCTTCTAACAAACAAAACCATTCAATGTGAGAATTCCACCATTATAATTAAGAGCATTAAAGATACTTCCAATCCCCATGGTTTCATATTTTTTTGCATGGTTCATTCAAGATAAATGAATCATTTAATCAGTAAACCCTTGTATTTGAGGGTTTTAAGACAATTTTAAGAAAATCAATCCATTCTCCCTCCATGCTCAAGGGATAGTCCTCAAATCAACTATGAAATGAAGTAAACTCACTACATTTCAACCTCCAATGAATTTTAGAATGAAATCAATCCATGACATTCTCAGAATCAACAAAATAATGTGACTGTTATAGGAAAAGAAATTAGAAGTAAGGAAAAAAACATTCATTTTATTCCATAAATTTCTTGTCTATATACATCTCTCCTTTATGCATGTTATTGATAGCTTATATAGACTCATAAAACCTTTTTAGTTGGTTTGAACTGGCCCAGAACTTCCCTATAACCATATTTGTCTAAAATTTGTCTAAAAAATTCAATATTCAATAATGGGCAATATTTTTTACCATCTATTGGAAGTTTATAATGAAATATTTAATCTTAACTAATAAGTTTTTATTGAACAAGGTTATCTTTTTACCATGTATTGGGGCTTCATTATCATGCTCAAGTGTGCATAGTATGTAGGGTTAATAATTGATGCTGTAATAGTGGATTGACATGTTCCACACCATGATCCAGTCTTGATTCTATTATGCATCTTCAGGTAGATTTATTTAAATAGTTACTTTTTGTTTTATTTTAGTTGTAATAAATGAAATATGCTCTCACCATTAATTTTTCCTTGATCATGTGTGATAATGCTTACCTTTGTAGCTTTTAGCATATAATAAATTGAGTTTGCTTTTGTTTAACATGGAAGCCTTCATTAGAAATCTAGATAGTTGTCCTATTTTATATGCATATTTTGGTCTAAGAAAGTTTTTAAAAATAGTCTTTCTATTGTACACTGAAATAAAAACTAGGGTCTGCAATTTTAAAAACAGAGCATATTCTTCCACAAAAATAAAGCATACTTGGCCACAAAAATAGAGCATTCAATATCTTTCACCATGTTGATCATTAAGTGATTAATTTAATGTTTAATTGTTGTTTGCATTTTTCTTTCTTCTTTCTCCACTATTATTATTTTTTATCAGCTAGTTGATAAGAGATGGATGTAGGGTTGTCCCCAAATTTCACATGTAGGTTGTTCTTCATACTGAATTGGTATATTTTTTAAGAAGACATCTTAAAGTTTTGAACTATGTATTTGATTGTGTCTCAACTAAAGAGGATTTAGTTTATTGTTAGCTTATAGTGACTAATCAGGAAAGTACTGTACACATTTCCTCCTGCCCTCGCCGGGGTTCGGGGTTAGGATTTTTTAGGCTGACATATTTTCGGCTATTTTTGGGCCGACATGATTGTAACTCATTCTAACCCTAAAGCAAAAAAAAATGTATAATATGGCTTAGGGTTAGGGTTTCATTAAGTATAATTTTAGTACTTGCAACGAAATTGAGTTGTAAGGGATTATGTATTGTAATCAGGTTGTAATCATTGGATAATAATAATATTGGACTCGCTGTTGGTGGACGTAGCCCAGGGATTGGGTGAACCACATTAAATATTTATGTCTTTTGTTCTCTTCTATGTGGTTTATGTTTTTTTTTATATTGGTTATTTTTGCATGTAATTGTTATTTCTATCTTGTTAATCCTAACATTGATATCTGATCAATAAATTTTTTGCACATATAATTTTTTCACTAAACTTGGCACTATTGATTTGGTTCCTGATGGATTTTTGTTTCATATCACACTTTAAAAATTTGGTGACATCAGTGTGTATGAAAATATTGGTAAATTGACTACAAAACCCAAGAGGTTTCTGCTTACCAAATTTCCTTAATAACACTAATTTTATGATTGATACATATTGGATAGAAGTGCAATAGATTGGTAGGTTATCAGGAGTGTGGACTTCTAAAAAATTAAAGCTTTTGATGGGTTAATTAGGAGTGAAAATGTAGAAGGTATGATCATTGGTACATACATTATCTCTATTTAATGTGGCTGGTTTCCCCTAAAGATATATGCTTGTCATTATAATAAGGGGAATGAGCCACATGTAATGTATTTTGCAATGGCATAATTCACTTCATTCTTATATTGCACATTGAATAACTTCACCATTGAGTTTAAAGTATCACTAGTCATCCTCCCCTTATGCTTTTCTACCCTTGAACTATAGATGGAAAAACTTGAAAACATGTTTAATGGAAAGTACTAGTATACATGGTATGATTATTCTTTAAAGGGTACTAGCTCAATGGAAGAGCACCTACTTTACAAGTAGGAGGATGATGGTTCAATTCCATCATGCCCTAATATGACTAAATATATGACTAACTTAATGACTAAATATATGACTAAATTAAGGACTAAATATATGACCAAATAAACAACCAAATAAATGACCAAATAAATGACCAAATAAATGACCAAACAAATGACCAAATAAACAACCAAGTAAATGACCAAATAAACAACTAAATAAATGACCAAATCAATGACTAAAATATTTTAGTCATAAATTTGGTCATGAGATAAATGACCGGCAATAAACTACTAATGATCACGTGACCAAAATTAGTCATTTATCTACAATTTTTAGTAGTTTATTTAGTCATATATTATTGTTTTTCTACTGGTGCCTCAAGAAAGTTCACAATCTTCCACCCCATCTTCATGTGAGGACTATCCCCTAGCTCTCCATCTTCTACATATTCTAATCCTTTACCATCATGAAAGTCCCCAAGGAGTTTCACAAGGAAGCCAACAACAAATGCCACTCCTAAATCTGAAGAGTCATGTCATCTCAATCCTTCATGTGAAGCCATCAATGATGATTTCCATCCATCTCCTATATCCATCATTCCTCCTCCACCACTTCCATATGTTATCCTTCTTCCATATAGCCCACTTATCGATCCTCTTCCATCTCCTAGCATCATTGATTCTCTTCCATCTATTAACTCCATCCAATCTCCAACCGCATCTCCTTCTCCTAGCATTATCCAAAGCACAGAAAATGGGCCTCATAAGTTCACCCTTATTCTAGCCATTACAATTATAGAATCCCCTAGCCTTCCATCCACTCCTTCTGAAGAATTCATCTATACATCCCCCATCATTCCATCCACAACAATCTAATCATGTCAAGATCTTGTCCAAAAGCATGTTGAAATATCCATTAAACTGAATCAATATCTAATCCCTTCACTTCCTCTATTGTGTGTTCTATTTCTCCCATCACCCCCAATACAAGATCCTATCATCCCAACTCCTCCATCTCAAGATCTATTCTCATCCTCCAATCCCAGTCTAGATCCTATCATTCGATCCCATCCTCTCCACTTGATGATCCTCCAATCAAAGCTATCTCACTATCATCACTCTATCCCCTTGGTCCACTTACATTTTTCAATGGAAATCCACTTGAAGTAGAAGTAATAAGTTCCATATCTTCCACCATAGAGCTTGAATCTGGATGCTTATCTTATTCCCCAAGTCAGAAATATCCTTGTTTGGATAAAATGCCCAAAAAATGGAATTATCAAGGCAAAGGCCAAGGTGCTCATCAACAAGGAAATTTGGAGCCCATTTAGGACAAGAAATATCCATGATCAGGTGGTATTGGTCATACATTCAAAGAAGGCAGTTCCTCCAGAAATATTGGTACAACTAAAGCCAAATTCAAGAATCCTTCCAAACACACCACTACATATCCTCCTCATCCCTCCAAAGCATACAACACCATTCCTCCTCCATCATTGCAACCCAATACAACCTATCACATTCCTCCTTCATCCTCTAAATCCATTTTGGGTCCCTATGTCCCAAAATATACCATTGCATATCCTTCACATGCCAAATCTATTTTGTGGCCTTACATCCCACAATATCATCCCCCATCTTATCCTACTTAGTCCTTCATCCAAAATCCAAACATCCCTGGTTAGGATCAACCAAGGCACACTCCCATATCATACCAATCTCCTTCCATCTCTCCATCCATATCTTCACCATCTCGCACACCTTTTCATATTCTTTCCAATGCTACTCACAATTTGGATACCATATCAAAATGGCATAAAGGGAACTATCCAAAAAAATATAAATATTGTCATGTCCACTCTAAAAGAAATTCTCACGAAAAGAAAAATCCAATCAAAAGATCTACCAAATCCCAATGGCCACAAAGGCCTAGAAAAGAAAAAGAAGAATCCAATGCATCCAAAAGACTACAAAGGCCCACCAAAGCTAAAGAAAAAACTATGTGGATCCCAAAGCAAAAAGATGCAATGCATCTAAAAGAAACATCCACAATGGAATCCAAAGTTTCTAATCCACCAGATGCTCATTCATCTTCTCCATCTCCTAAATCTATTTTGGGTCCCTGTGTCCCAAGATCTCCTAGCACAAATCCTCCATCCTATCCGCATCTATCTTCCAAATCCCATCCAATTCCTCAACCATCCATGCAACATGTGCCAATGTTGGTCCTGGAGACATCCCCCTATCATGATCAATTCCCATCATTCCATCCAAACACTTTCTACCACCATATCTCCCATCTACCCCATCCAATCCATGCCTTTGCATAATTCCTCCATCCTAACAAAGTTGTACTAACATCTAGAAAAATTAGAGAATTAGAAGGTCAACAATAAATTAGAAAGATTAGCAAAAAGTCAACAACAAATTAGAAAATCCATAAAAATTGTAAAAATCAAGAAAAATATCAAAAAAGAAAAGAAAAGATAAAAAATTTCATTCACTGGTGAAAACTTGGCAATTGAAGGGCCTTGGAAAAGTATCATGATGAAAACGTAGCAAATAGGCATCATGCATAATCTCCCCCTAGTTCCTTTTGGCAATTGGGGGCAATTCCCTTCTATCACCATCTTACCCAACATCTCCTCTATCCCACAAGACCCTAGAATATTCTAGAGATTCCTAAACCCTTCTACCCTTTCCTAAACTTTCCTAAACCCTTCCTAAACTTGATTAGAAGGTGATTCCTACCCTTTTAAGTCTAAACTCTCACTCCTTGACTTTTTCTCAAACCCCCTCATTAATGAGACTTACATGCTCATTAATGGCTTCTTACACCACCATTGAAGGCTCTTACAAGCCATAAGTAAAGGCATATTTATTCTCTTACACTTTGGTCCCCTTGCACACTTCCCTAGTGTTTCTCACACATCTGTGAGCAACCTTAACCCTCATCCATCTAACCTTACCCCTAACCATACCTCAGACTCTACCTCAAACCCTGACTCTAAACCTAACTCTCCTTCCTAACCCAAGCCCTTATGAAAATCCTATAATTACTCCTCTTTCCAAGAGAAAAGTATGAGCTTAGTTTTTATCTTCATGCATTGTTATAATGGTAAATTACATCTAGATCATCATAGCATTTAGCATAAATTGTTAGATTAACTCTATTTTGTGCTTTCATAGATCATCCTAGAATAGCTTAATGGATTTAAAAGAGTTTAATTTTTAGTTTTTCTAATCATTTAGCATCATATCACATCTTCATTTGGACTAAAATCAATCCTAGATTAATCATTTGTAGCATAATCTCCCTTTGAGCATCATTAGGCTCTTTGAGACTCTAGGGGCAAAACAGGTGTTCTATACCCAATTTTGTGACATTATGGGGTTCTCATGGTCCCTAATCCATCCTATTATTTCTAATTTGCATTAGGGAATTGCTCCAAGTGTTTTGAGAGCACACCCACATCCCTAAATTGAGAGCAACTCAAACAGTGACAAGGTGCTCTTGTTTTAGCTCTATTTGAATGTCCTTGCGAATAGATTTTTCTATATGT
Organism: Chamaecyparis obtusa; assembly: GCA_027943335.1. Taxonomy (NCBI): domain Eukaryota; kingdom Viridiplantae; phylum Streptophyta; class Pinopsida; order Cupressales; family Cupressaceae; genus Chamaecyparis; species Chamaecyparis obtusa. Next base: position 2,240,408 of record BSBK01001913.1, read on the forward strand.
TTAGGAATATGTTGTTAGACTTTGATTGACTAATGTTTGAATGTCTATGCCTATTCTGAATAGGTTGGGTTTTCTCTGCACACAATTCTATAAAAAATAGGTATAGTTTCTTGGGTCACATATCTCAAAGCCTAAGAAGACTTGCTTTAGATGGTTCTTGTCATACAAAAACTCCCTTTTAAACAACACTCTTCTAACTGTATTCTTTATTTATTATGCATGTAAACCAAATCTATAAGACATATTTTTTTATTGTTTATATGCCAAAGAGATATGGATCACATTTTGTAATAGATTTGTTAATTGGAATTTGAATGATTATGATAGGATTTCTGAAATTACCTTTGGGTGTTTTAATAATATAGATAAGATTCATAATATTTTTTAGTAATTTCTACTGAAATTCTATGACACTTATGGAAGACAAAGAATGAAGCGATGTTTAATGGTTTAAAAATAATGCTTTCTAAGTTACATAAGAGGCTCACATTTTTCAACATTGTTTTGTAGGTAATTATAGAAATTGAAATTTTGAAAGCAAAGTTCTACAAAATCCTTGGAGATGGGAGCACTATTGTCAACAAAAAGGAGATGTGCTATGGACACACATGGGTCTTCAAGTTGGAGAGAAATACCACATTTCATAAGAAACTCTTATAATTGTAAAAAAAGGGTCGATGAATTGGAAGCTAAAAAGGTAACCACACAACAAATAGGAGAAGAAATATGAATCACAATTCCACTTCAATAGTGATAGTGGCACATAAATTGAAGTATACAACTTTAATGAGGATCTATTTGTGGCATCTTCGTCACTAGGACAACTCAAGTGAGATGTGTTTGATGAGAGTAGCAATCAACATTAGGATTCTATGTTTTTTCTTTTTGATATACGCAACACTATATAAAATTGTTGTGAAATTGTAACCTTATGTACTTCCATATCTGTTGTGTTTTGGCATTTGTAATTAGCTAGGTTAAGTTGATACAAATGCTGATATGAAAAATGTTCTAAATTATATTTTTTAATGTGTTTACTTGATATTTAATATAAAAAATATTTTAAGATGAAATTATTTCATTTGAAAGCATATGTACTAGATGTAATGATAATTATAAATTTGGGAATTTGTATTATGATGCAGTTTATTTAATACATGTGATTAAAGTAGTCTTTTTACTTGTATCAGTACACGAGGATGACAATTTTATGACATTTGTGCATAAATTATTCATTGTTTGTTGTTGCTTCAACTATTAATGAAGATTTAATTTGGAGAGAACAATATAACTATGTTTTCACTATTTTAATCTACTCATAGAATAACTCTACGTACCTTTGTCAATATTAGCCGACCATTTATTTAGGTTATATGTGACTCTAGATTACTTGGGTTATATGTGAGTCTCTACTATCAAAATAATGTGTGAAGGATTATATCATGAGATGAAAAAGTGATGTGCGCTCTAAATGACCTAACAATTTGTTCTTAAATTATACACCACCATGCTAACATTTAAATTTAAAAATTTTGTACTTGAATTTATCAATATATACTAGTTGAAATCATATTAACTTGAATGAATGATTAATTTAAATTTGAAAAATATAAATCAACAATTTATTGACAATCATGAATTAAATTAAGATTATACCTATAATTATAACCTACAACTATAAATAGACATGTTAGAGATACCATTATCACTATATTAAAAGATGATATCCAAATCAATTAAAACCTGAAATTCATATTTAACTTAAATTAAAAACAAATAGCACCTTTTAAGTACAAATATTCTATTTAAACATTAAACTTCTATAGTAAAAGTTCAAAATTCAGCATGTCCAAAAAAGATACACCTTAAAAAGAAGACTACATACATGGCATTGTTATTAGGGGATTTGAGAAGGTGTTCTTGGATATGCACATGTATCCTCCCACTGCGCCTACAACTCAAGTTCCCTCAAAGCAAGCTAAGGAGTCTGAGACACCTAATGCACTTGTGACAGGTCCATAGGAATTTGCACCATTAGTGACAGTGCTTACTGAATCAATGGAGTCTGTGCCCATGCTTGAAACAAAATATGATACTATCAGGATTGATAATGTTGAAATATCAATGGTGGAAACAAATAAGGATCTTGATAAGTTTGAGGAAGCTTTTGTGAGCACAGAAGAGGCTAAGATACTATGTGGTGATGACATACCTATGCAGAAAGAAGAATTTTAGATTGAAGACATAACTGGACAAGAAGGAGAGGAAGAAAAGAAAGATGAACCTATTGAAGAGCCCTCTATTGGAATACCAATGAAGGTAAAGAGTGAAGTTATCGACATCACACTCCTTACCCCTAAGCCCTCGGTCATTGTTGTCAAGTTTGACCCCTGACACAACAAGTCTAGATTCATGGGTAGAAGAAGACCTGATAAAAATAAGTGTGTTAGCAATGGAGAAAGCAAGGGAGAAACAAGTAATGAGAAATCCATTATTTGTTGAATCAGTAAGCATACCAAACAACCTACTGCCTAAGGAAAGGAAAATAGTAAATGTTCATTCAATGAATGATGTAAGAAACATCCTTTCAAACTTCAAAGCAAACTTCTCAAGCCTAGAAGAATCAACATCCAAGGTTGCAGAAGAAAAATATCTCAAGAAAAGATTGAATGAGATGATAGAAAATTTTGTACTTGACCTCAATTCTCTTAAGGTTGGTCAAGAAATGTTGAAAGAGATTGCAACTGAAGGAAGGAAGATAATAGCTAATTGTATGAACAAGGACAAACTCACATCAGATCTTTCCAAGAAGATTCAAGAAGCTGAATCTATGATGGCATCTATGATCAAATCAGTCGAAGACCCCTCACAGGATATCAACATGTGTAATAATGTCTATCAAGGTCAAATAGATAAGATTGAGAAGGCAGAAAAAGAAATGGCTAAGATAATGGCTAGGCAAACTCAGTTAAGGAATGCACTTGCACCCTCCCTAGATGTGTTGAATCAAAATATCAAGGAGATAGATGCCACTATTGTGACATACGATCAAGGTCCTAGCAAAAAACTAGAAAAGATGGAGAAGCTAACTTATGCATTATGCACCCATCTCCAAACAGTAGATGCACTGAAGGCATTTTGGCAGCAAGAGATCCAAAAATTGAAGATTGCATACTTGGATGTACTCACTGTGTAAGTACTTGTAGTATCATTTTTGGGCACCTTTGTCATTAATGTCAAAGGGGGAGTAGAGTAAATATGGAGTAAGAGTAGAGTAAATATGGAGTAGAAGAAGGGAGATATAAGATAGAGTATATGATGTACATAAAAACATAAGAGTATATGTTAGAAATTTTTTGTGTAAGATACAGTTTAGTAATTTCACCATATTCCTTTGTGTTGGAGATTTGCTAGCAAGCCAGTGCTGATTGTATGTTTGTCATTGATGACAACATATGGTAAGTAGCATGCGTGGAAGACTTATGTAGTAAGCTTTTAGTATATGTGGCATGGACATGTTAACATCATGATATCATGGGCATAGAGGTTAACTATTAGTACAGACAGTTATATAGCAACTTGTGTCAGTAGTGTTCCTGACAGAGTTACAGACAGTGTTCTGTGAATGGTTGTTCATACAGTTATCATGGAGACTTTCACGTTTGGATATGTCATGGAGACATGTTAGTGATGTTACATGCATGGACACAGTGTCTGATGATTAGTAGAAGTGAAGTTATGCAGTTGCTATTCACCAATAGCAGTTTCCTATGTTTGTTGAGAAGAGTCGACATAGATTATATTGGTTCCGGAGTTGCGCCTATCATTTTGGTATGTGCCATTGGATTTGATCTTGGAGAAGAGTTAGTAACATTTGGTTAAGAGTGCATGATGTAATTCAGCTTGAGGAGAAAGATCCATTTGTTTTGGTAGAGCCAACAGTGTGTAGCATGCGTCTACAATTATCTTATTGGACATGTCCCAGAATGTGGTGCATGCTTAGTTGAGTCGACTGAATTATTATTAGATTTTGTTATGAATTCTCTAATATGATTTCAAGGTGGTTCTAACAGGCTGACTTGATTATATCATTTAGAGGAAATATATGTATAGACATTCATTTGTGATTGTTAGAGTATGGTTCATAGTTGATTGTGAAGAGCATAGCAGAGTGTGTGAAGTGTTGAGCCATTAGAAGAAGGTCTATGTGACCAAGTAAAGTATTTGTGCTATACATTGGAACTGATCCAGATATCAGGTCAAAGTGCAGTTCACCAAGATGCAAATATAGTGTGTATCTATTATTCAGAAGGTTGTAGCCTTCGCCCATTTGAGCAGTGTGCTCTTGGACAGTTCGTCCTCACTCCTAAACGGGTTAATTGTAAAAGACTCCTAATAGGGTCCAACCCTTGACCAAGTCTACTGTACTAAATATAATGTAAAGAAACTCCTAACAAGGTTAAGGATCTTCTAACAAGGATCATAATACACTAGTGCAGAATATTAGTGGGTGTCAATTCCCACCGGGGTTTTTACCTATTTGGGTTTCCCCGTAACCAAAATATTGGTGTTTTTTTGAAGTGCTCTATCATTGTTTTTATGCATTATGTTTAAGTATACTTAATTGGATAAAGAATTGAAACTTGTAGATAACTGATTCACCCCCACCCCCCCCCTCTCAGTTATCTCTTGGACTATTCCTAACAATTGGTATCAGAGCCAAGTGCCTCAGAGAGAAATTTTAACAGCTTGAGGTTGATCAGATGACATTCTTCACAAAAGAAAGTCCTAAGTTTGATGGAGAGAATTATCTTGATTGGAAGAACAAGATGGTGACACATTTGCAATGCATTACTTTTGAAGTTTTTGATGTAACTATCAAAGCAGTCAAGTCCCTACTTTAGAAGACCTTGCAAAGGATGATGCCACTAAAAAGAAAAAAATAAAATTTCATTAGAATGAAATAGCCAAAGAAGCCCTTATTAGCCCCCTATTTGATAGTGAGTTTTCAGAAATAAAGAAAGTAGATACAGCCTAGAAAATATGGAAGTACCTAGAAGACATATTTGAAGGAGACAAACAAGCAAAGGATATGTGTAGAAAAACATGGAAGAAAAGATACAATGCATTAGAGATGCTACTTGAAGAAAATATCAGAGCTTACAATCAAAGGATCAATGAAGCAGTTGCTAGAATCAAGAACAATGGTGGAGAGATCTCAGAAGAAGACATTATGGACAAATTGATGACTACTCTCACTCCAGAATATGAAAATAAGATCAACATCCTTGATGATACCATGCAGCTACATCAAATTTCAAGAGAGAGACCTTGATCAGAAAAATCTCAGCTTTTGAGATTTCAAGATTGAAGACAGAACCTAAAAGTGAGACAGCCTTCAAAGCAACAGTTCATGGTAAGAAATCTACAAACACTTTTGGTAATTTTGATAATGATGATGAAGAGAAAACACTAGATGATTTCATTTCTATGATTTCCAAAAGAGAAAAGAAAGGAAAAGGAAAATATGAAGGTTAATTTCCATTCAAATTCTTTTCATGTAATAAGATTGGTCACTTTGCATCCAAGTGTCCTACAAGAGCTAGAAAGTTTAAAAATGACAATAAGCCCAAATACTCTAAGGAATGTTACTATGCTAGAGATGGAGTTTCAGATGATGACTCAGCTGAAGAAGAAATTGGATTCATTGCCATTACATAGAAAATGAATAATAAGACAGACCATGAAGATGAGAAAGAGGAACAAGAGCTAGCATTGATTTCACAAGCTGATATAAGGACAGACTGGATTATAGATAGTGGTTTTTCACATCACATGACAAGTGATAAAGATAGATTTGTTCATCTGGATAAATACAATGGTGGCATGGTTAGATTTGGAGATAAAACTCCTAAACCCATCGTTGGTAGAGGATCCATCACCTTGGATGGAAAGAATAGTACTGATGATGTTCTTTATGTCGATGGTTTGAAACATAACCTACTAAGTGTTGGGTAGTTACTTGACAAAGGTTACAGATTAGAATTCAATGGAAACCAGTGCATCATTAACAACAAAGAAGGAGAAATAATTGCATCGGGATCAAAGACTAAAGGTAATTCTTTTAAGCTTAATCCAGAAGCAAGTTGTTTTTTTGCTAAAGTAGATGATAGTTGGTTGTGGCATAAAAGACTATGTCATATCAATTTTGATAACATAGTAAAGATAAGCAATGTAAAGGTAGTAAGAGATCTACCTAGCATAGAAAAGAAAGTTGATACTATATGCAGGGAATGTGGGATGGGAAAGCATGTGAGAAACTCATTCAGGAGCAAGCACAATTAAGTAGAGAATGAGTTGGATCTGATCCATACAGACCTATGTGGTCCAACTCAAACAAGATCATACTATGGTGTAAGGTATTTCATTTTGTTTTTTTTATGACTATACTAGAATGATGTGGGTTTCATTCTTGAAAGACAAGTCAGAAGCATTTGAGAAGTTCAAAATATTCAAAGCTAAGGTTGAGAATGAATCTGGACTAAAGATAAAATGTTTGAGATCAGATAGAGGAGGATAATTCGCCTCTGACAGATTCTATGAGTACTGCAAAGAACATGGCATCAAGAGGTAGTTGAGTGCACCTAGAACCCCTCAACAGAATGGAATTAAAAAGAGAAGGAATAGGATCATCCTTGATACAATGTGCACATCATGATTGAAGGAAAAGTTGCACACACCTATTGGAGAGATGCAGTCAATACAATAGTCTATACCATCAATAGAATTCAATTGAGGCTTGACACAGACAAAACACAATATGAGCTATGGTTTGGTAATGTTCCCACAGTAAAATACTTCAGAATCTTTGGAAGCAAGTGCTACATCAAGAGAGATGAAGCAGTAGGAAAGTTTGATACAAGAAGTGATGAAGGTATTTTCCTTGGTTACTCTACTAAAAGTAAAGCTTATAGATGCTTCAATTTAAGATTGAAAAATATCATTGAAAGTGCTCATGTTAAGATTGATGAAAAGTTTATGATTCAAGAAAGATATCATGATTACTCACCCATGATTGAAGAAGAACCCAGACCATCCACTAGTGAGACAATTATTGAAGAAATGTTTGACAATATTGATGTGTTATTCAATGACCCTGAGACAAGTGAAGAAGAAACTCCTAAGGCAGATAAGACAGTATTTTCCAAAGCTCCAAAATTTACATCTAGATATCATTCTAAGGATGACATCATTGGAGATCAGAGCAGAAAAGTCACAAAAAGATCAAAATCAAAGAGTTCTGCAAGCAATGACGTGACATGTTTACTATCTCAGATTGAACCCTTAAGTGTTGAAGATGCATGCAATGATTTAGATTGGCATGATGCTATGAAAGAAGAACTAGATCAGATTATCAAAAATGATACTTGGGAACTAGTCCCAAGACCTAGTGATAAGAATGTGATTGGAACAAAATGGATATTCAAAAACAAGATGAATGAAGATGGTATAGTAGTAAGAAACAAGGAAAGATTAGTGTGTAAGGGATATGCGCAAAGAGAAGGCATTGACTATTCAAACACTTTTGCACTAGTGAGAAGATTAGAAGCTATTAAGTTGTTTCTAGCTTATGCAACATTCAAAAACTTCAAGGTTTATTAGATGGATGTTAAGTCAGCATTCCTGAATGGTGAATTAAAAGAAGAAGTATATATTGAGCATCCAGAAGGATTTACCCTATCAGACAAACTTGATATGGTATGCAGATTGAAGAAAGCCCTCTATGAACTTAAGCAAGCCCCTAGATCTTGGTATTAGAGACTTGATGGATATCTAACAAAGATTGGATTCAAGAAAGGAGCAGAAAATTGTAACCTATTCATAAGAGAGACATCTGAAGGACTACTACTTGTAGCTATATTTTTTGATGACATTATCTTGGAGGTAATGACAAACTTAGTGCTGAATTTTCTTAGGAGATGCAGAGAAAATTTGAGATGAGCATGATTGGACCTATCAAGTACTTTTTGGGATTGAATGTGCAGCAGACAAAGAAAGGTATTTTCATTAATCAGTCCAAGTATGTGAAAGATATATTGAAAAAATTCAAGATGGATGATTGCAAGCTAGTAGGGACACCTATGATAACTAGATGCAAGCCTACAAAAGAACATGACTCACCAGCAATAGATATAACATTATACAAGTCTATGATTGGAAAACTCATTTATCTTACTCAAACAAGACCTGATATTTCCAATGCAGTTGGCATAGTTGGAAGATTTGCAGCAGAGCCTAAAAAAAGTCACCTCATGGCATTAAAAAGGATATTCAGATACTTGCAAGGCACTATAGACTATGGTCTATGGTATCCTAATTCAGAAAATGTTGAGCTTCATGTGTATACTGATGCAGATTGGGCAGGATGTGTTGATGACAAAAAGAGTACATCAGGTGGAGTAGTGTTTCTTGGTGACAGACTTGTCATTTGGACAAGAAAGAAACAAAATTGCATTTCTTAGTCAACAGTAGAAGCAGAGTATGTTGCAGCAGCCTTGAATTGTTCTATAATTGTTTCAATCCAATAGATGATAAAGGATTTTGGAATTCAGATTGATTATCCTATTGTTATTCATTGTGATAACACCAGCACTATCAACATGTCAAAGAACCCTGTGATGCATACAAAGACAAAACACATTGAGATCAAGTATCATTTCCTAAGAGAGAAAGTGGTAGAGAAAGAAGTCAAGGTGGAATATGTGAGTACTAAAGATCAGTTAGAAGACATATTCATAAAGCCATTTCCAAGGGATACTTTTGAGTATCTCAGGGAGAAGTTGGGAGTAATTCCCTTCCCTGATTCTGCTTAGAAGAAAGAAGAAAAAACATAAGTCCTTAGGGACTGATGGATGGTTGACTACTCTACTTCTAGAGTAGTACTGGTGCTTCAACTGATTGGCACCCTTTTCCATTGATGTCAAAGGGGGAGTAATATATAGTCATGAAAAACAAAAGTAAAAGGAGGAGTAATACACTAAGGGGGAGTAGTATTCAGTTATGGCAGCAATTTAGTTGAGGAAATAGAGAATGTTGAAGAATATAGCAGTAGATGGAGGATTCATCTTTGGGGGAGTTTTGAAGAGGAAATGAAGAATTTTATAAAATAATTGTTCATTTGGATTGGTGGATTTTTTCATTCCATATGTTTGCATCAATGCCAAAGGGGGAGATTGTTGGAGATTTGCCAGCAAACCAGTGCTGACTGTATATTTTTCATTGATGACAACATATGGTAAGTAGCATGCATGGAAGAATTTTCTAGTAAGCTTTCAGTATATGTGGAATGGACATGCTATCAGTATGATATCATGGGCATAGAGGTTAACTGTTAGTACAGATAGTTATATAGCAGCTTGTGTCAGCAGTGTTCCTAACAAAGTTACAGACAGTGTTCTGTGAATGGTTGTCCATACAGTTATCATAGAGCCTTGTGCATTTGGATATGTGATGGAGACATGTTAGTGATGTTACATTTATGGATGCAGAGTCTGATGATCATTAGAAGTGAAGTTATGCAGTCTCTATTCACCAATAGTAGTTTCTTGTGTTTGTTCGAAAGAGCCGATAGAGATTATATTGGTTCAGGAGTTGCGCGTATCATTTCGATATGCGCCCTTGGATTTGAGCTTGGAGAAGAGTTAGTAATTTTTTGTTAAGAGCACATAATGTAACTTAGCTTGAGGAGAAAGATCTAGTTGTTTTGGTAGAGCCAACAGTGTGTAGCGTGCGTCTATAATTATCTTATTGGACAGGTCCCAGAATGTGTTGTGTACTTAGTGGAGCTGACCAAATTATTATTGGAGTTTGTTATGACTTCTCTAATATGATTTCAAGGTGGTTCTAATAGACCAAATTGATTATATCATTTAGAGGAAAAATATTTATAGACAATCATTTATGATTGCTAGAGTATGGTTCATAGTTGATTGTGAAGAGAAAAGCAGAGGGTGTGAATTGTTGAGCCATCAGAAGAAGGTCTATGTGACCAAGTAAAGTATTTGTGCTATACATTGGAATTGATCCAGATAGTAAGTCAAAGTGTAGTTCACCAAGATACATATATAGTGTGTATCTGTTATTCAAAAGGTTGTAGCCTTCGCCCATTTGAGTAGTGTGCTCTTGGACAGTGTGTCCTCACCCCTAACAGTGTTAATTATAAAAGACTCCTAATAGGGTCTAACCCTTGACCAAGTCTATTGTACTAAATATATTGTAAAGAAACTCCTAACAGGGTTAAGGATCTTCTAACAAGGATCATAATACACTAGTGCAGAATATTAGTGAGTGTCAATTCCCACTGGGGTTTTTACCATTTGGGTTTTCCCATAACCAAAATATTGGTGTTGTGTTGAAGTGTTCTTTCATTGTGTTTATGCATTATGTTTAAGTATACTTAATTGGATAAAGAATTGAAACTTGTAGATAACTGATTCACCCCCCTCCCCTCTCAGTTATCTCTTGGACTATTCCTAAAACTTTGTTACCATTAATGGAAAAGGGGGAGATTGTTGGCAAGTTGACTATACTAATGTGTATGACTAATATTTAGTGTTTTCATTATGGCAACAAAGTCATATAGAGTTTTGGTGTTAGTGCAATAACTTAGAAGATAAAAAATTGGCTAAGTATGAAGAACAAAGCAGTTAGTAAAGTACCTGATCAACATAGCATCGATGCAAATGCATATGACCGAGTTTTGGTATTCACCCTTGAAGATAATCTTTTGAGTATTTAATCATGCTAAGTCTAAGAATGCATGATCAGATGAGTTAGTATGAAGAAGTTACAATGAGTTGAAGTGACACAGTCAATGAGCGGTAGAGCAAAACAAAGCATGTAGCCGACAAACAAGATTTTGATTAGTAGTTATTATTTTGTTTTGTAATAGCTATGTGCCTATTATATTTATTTTGTAAACATGTTAATAGAAATGTATGTAAACACGCTTGAGCCAATTTATTTGGAAGCGTTGTATGTAATAGGTTATAGGCCGACTTGTGAATAGTTTTGTTTGCGCCTATAAATAAGACATGCACCTTTGTATTTGAGCATGGCATGAGATATAGAATTGATAAAAGAAGAGCAGAAGAATGCCAAGAGTAGTCCGAATGATATAAAACTTTACAAGAGGTTAAAGCATCAACGCAAAAAAGGAACTAATTAGACAAGCAGTTTCATAGCAGCAGTTCACCATTGTAGATATAGTGTATATCTGATATCAAGGAGGTTGTAGCCTTCTCTATTGAGCACTGAGCCAACCACCCCTAACAGGGTTTGTTAATTCAAGACTCCTAATAGGGTCTGACCCTTGACAAGGTCATTGTACTTAAGCATTGTAATGACTGCTTCTAACAAGGCAAAGGAACACACTAGTACATTTGAGGCCAAATTCTGATGGCCATTTGTCAGATTTGCAACGCATATTTATCGGACTTTTGACACGTGTTTGTCATCATTTTTGCATTGGAAATGGTGATGGGAGTGACAACCATTGGTATTCTGACATCAATATCTGTCAGAATTGGGCATATAAATAACAATTTCACTATGGGACCGATTTGTCAAAAAATCATTTTTACGATGGTTTGTTAGTGAGAAAGGTGATGGATATGTAGTATATTCTGACAGGACATTTTGTCAAAGGTATAACAGTCTCGTCACACACATCTGTCAGAGTGGTGTCCTATTTGATGGTTTATCTATCAGAGATCTGACAGTCTGTAATATACTACCGACAGGACAATCCGTTAGACGTATAGCGCATTTGTCAGAAACGCTTTACTGATTGTCGAAAAAGCGATGGATTAGCATAGTAAACATAACAAAGCTCAAGAGACCATTATAGTTGGTCTCCGTCTTTGGTCCATATGCTGACAAAATATTTTACATTTCGTTAGCTCATGAAATGAGGGGATTTGAAAGAATTTAATAAAATATTTTAATGATAACGTATATTATTAAGTTGACATTGCATGAATTTATCGACTCCGTGCACTTGTAGACATCAAACACGGTGATAAAGAAGCATCTCCTCCCATGGCCTAGATTACTCAAGCCACGGGAGGGGATACTTCCTTATGGTTATGCTCGATGTCTAAAAGTGCATGAAGTAGGTAAATTCATTCAATGTCAAACTAAAATAATGTACATTATACATGAAAATATCATCCATTAAATTCTTTCAAATCACCATATTTGATGAGCTAACAAAATATAAAATATTTTGTTAGTATATGTACCAAGGATGGAGACCAACTATGATGGTCTCTTGACCTTTGCTATCTTTAGTCCTAGCTACTGGGTAAGGGTTGGAAGACTTATAATGGGTAAAAGCATAATCAGGTGTCACCTTTTAGGCTAACTTATCAGCATAGTTGAATTTTAGTATTTCTAACTAAAAATTTATTTTGGTCAAACATATGGTCTAGCTAGATTCATTCTAGCTAAGTTAGATAAGTTCTTTAACTTTTCCAATTGAAAATATCTATTAAATGCATGTTTTATACCACTTTGGGTCCAATTACCATAAAAATAAAATTATTTCATAAAAGTGGCATTTCAATAACTCCTAATATTTTTAATGATATCTATAAAAAAATAAAAAAATACCCTTTTGTAGAGATCAGAGTCAATAATATCCTCATATAGATTTTATAGTGTTTTAATTAGAGATAGTTTATTGTAATTGAAAAATATTGCAAGTAGGTATTTTAACAGTCAAGGAGATGTTGATTCGGAGAAAGAAAAAATTAGTAAATCATATTAAATAAATTTGAAAAACATATGGTGCACTAGAGGAGAGAGTCCTCTTCAAGAATATATATTTCTTTTTTTGATTGGGATATATTTGTTATGAAAAATATGATGCGAGATGAAAACTATCGATTTCAGTGAGTTAGAATTTGAATTGTCATAAAAGAGAAAATATAGGTCAAAAAGCAATTTTTATTTCTTCATGCACTAGCTATATATGTCATATATGACATATTTTGAAATTAGGAGAAAAAATGTTTATTTACATATAATTTTTTGGTGGGAACTAGACCCCTAATTTTTAGCTTTTTTCAGCATCTTTAAAAATTCAAAAAACATATCAATTCTTATTTAAAAAAATTATTAAAAAATTTTATCATAAATTTCATCCATTTTATCACATTTAATTAGTTTACATCATCTTCAAATTCCAAACATAAATGTCATTTTTATACTATTGAAGTTGAACAATTTTGATTTTGTTAGCCTTTTCCTTTGTAAAAGGGTGACATCTTATTGTGCTTTTACCCTTATACCTATTGATCATTGAGAATAATCACCACCTTGCCTTTATGTACATTGCACAGTATCCAATATAAGAGAAGGCAAAAAATATGGATAAAAGAAATGAAAGATACAATAAAATTATCTTGTTGTTTACCTTCTCATAATTGATCCCAATTTCACAAAAGTAATTTTATACAATCACTAGCACATTTTGTGCATAGATGAAAAACAATATCCAAAGTTTCTAGATTCTGAGAAGAGGTATGAGTGGAGGCCAAAAAAGGGATATTTGTGAAGGTTTTATAGACGTAGTATTGAATCATCATCTCTGCACTGGTACTCAATCTGGAAACCCTCTCTAGAAAATCTCCACATCTAGAAAATCTCCACAAAAATCCCTTCTCGCCTCCATTGCATATAAGTCTTCTCAGTATCTAAAAACTCTCCATCATTGATTCTTGTAATTTTTCACCATCTCCGTAGACTGAGACCTTAAATTATTGAGCTTCTCTTTGTTTCGAGAATAGTTTAACATTCTCTACTTAACAGGGCCAACCATGTGAAGGTGGAAGCTCATTCGGCCCCTCCTAGGAGCCTCTTATGACCCTTTACGACATTTTAAGGCCTCTAAGATGTGTATTCTTAGGGATCATAAAGGGTCATAAAGGGTCATAAGGTGTCCTGGGACACAACAGCTGAGAAACATAAATGTAGGCATCATGGTCACAAGTTTTTGGAGACAACATAATTGAGTGGTATACCTAGATGATGCAAAGAAACCACTACTCCTCTAGAATTGGAGGAGTAGTAGTTTCTTTGCATCATCTGGGTATACAACTCAATTATGTTGTCTCCAAAAAATTGTGACCATGATGCCTACATTTATGTTTCTCAGCTGTTGTGATATCTACATTTATGTTTCTCAGCTGTCGTGTTTATGTGCATATTTTTTATGTGTTTGGGAAAACATATTTCTAGCCTGGGCCTAGATCCTACAATAATTAGCTTCATAACAATGAAGTAGATGATAGATGAGAAATTAGCTTCCCAAGAAAATCCCCTTAAATGAACTATGTGTACCCCAATTCTTGTGCCCTTTGTGTGTACCCAAATGATATATTTGAAACAACAAGGGTAAGGCTTAAAGAAGTTAATTTTGCATCACTAGATAGATCTGTATGTTTTATCCACAATGACCAAACTTCATTAAACATACAGACATGTCTAGTGATCATATTGTGCTGAAGGTGGTGCCTAATGCTCTATTGCTGCAACGGCTATGTAAAGATAACTAGGCACCACCTTCAGCACAATATGATCACTAGACAGGTCTATATGTTTTATGAAGTTTGGTCATTATGGATAAAACATACAGATTTGTCTAGTGATGCAAAATTAACTTCTTTAAGTCTTACCCTTGTTTCAAATATATCATTTAGGAATGCATAGAGGGCATAGGAATTGGGGTACACACAGTTCATTTATGAGATTTTTCTTGGGAAGCTAATTGCTAAATACCAAGGGTATCAATAGGCTAAATAGCTTCAGACTATCACAGAGGTCTAATGGCTCTATCTTGTAGCCCACAACATAAAGCACAATTCTCAAAGCAAAGTACATGTCCATATTGTAGAAATGGAAAATAAACAACAATAAAATAAAGAAAAAAAAATAAAAAAGAAAATATTGCAATTAAATAATCACCAACAACGATATACATAATACCTCTGTATGCAACCCATATTTAACATTTCAAATGCAAGGATGAAAGAAAACATGAAATTAAGCCCACGGTTCATAGGCCCACAGAGGGACATTTATCATAGTCATAGAAATATGATTATTTTTAAATGGAATACACCAAGGAGTACCATCAGAAATATTGACCATTTACAATCATGAACTGTGAATAATCAAATAGCTCATTTTTTTATCAGCATGTGTAGTCTCTGTGTCTATGAAAAATGAAATAAATATCAAGCTGAAATAAAACAGTGAACAAAAATTCACATTCAAGGCCTAATTTATCAAGAGCAACAAACATTAGGACGAAAGAAAAATCATTAAGACTATAGAAAAATCATTAGGACTATAGAAAAATCATTAAGACTAGAAAATCAAGTTCTAGAAAAATCATTACGAGTATAGGAAAATCATTTAGAGTAGAAAATCAAGTTCTAGAAATGGACGATTATGATGCTTTGCCATTACAACAATTAAGCATTCATCATTTGGTACTTCTTGGTCTATTCCATTTAAGTTTTTCAGCTGTTGTGTTTATGTCCATGTTCTTTATGTATTTGGCTTCTCTCCCTCGCAAGGGATACGTCGATAGGTAATTGATTTGAAAGCATAATGATTTGACAGTCTTTTTTCAGGATAGGCGTAATCATCCCGCCAACCTTAATTAGCAACATTTGTGATATATGTCAAGTACTTATAATCAGTATGCCCAACAAACAGAGACTTAGTAGTAAAATCATGTCCTTTGGTTTACTAGTTTACCTATAATCAATATGTCCTTTGGTTTACTAGCTTAATCTGGTTTAAGAATGGTTTGTTTCATGTTTGAATGTACCATTGAATGAAGCTTGGCTATATTAAGTACAATCTTAAGACTCATGACTCTTCAAATTCTCTTATTTTCTTCAGACCTCCAAACATGTGTATTGTGAGATTTCCTGCAACAAATGGACTTGTGATGATTTTCACAATAGTACATGTGTTGCAGGAAAGCTCAAAGTACTACTTAGGCAAATCTGAATGTTCACCACCTATGCATATAAGATTTGATCATAGAAGGTATATGCACAGGTGAAAAACATGCATATTTGACCAAGCAATACTGGGAGCTAGACCCAGGAGAAAATAGATTTGTGGTGATAGTACATGTGTTGCTAGGTAATCTCCCAGTTGCACTTAGCCAAATATGCATGTTCATCACCTGTGCATATGAAGTAGATCTAATGGCAGATACAATCACTAATTTATGCATACTGCTTATTTTGTTCTGTGTTGATATTGTTAGACATGGTCTTTTTTGAATGGAATGACTCGTTACTTCAACATTGACTAGAATGTTGGTGGAAGAAGGATGATTTTTTTGCAACTTGCAGATACATAGACACTAAACAACCATTTTTTCAACTCTAATTTTCTTAACACAAAGGAACATTTATCATAGCCATGGAAACATGATTATTTTAAAATGGAATACACCAAGGAGTACCATTAGAAATATTGACCATTTACAATCATGAATAGTTAACCTAAATCAAATAGCTCATTTTTTTATCAGCATGTGTAGTCTTTGTGTATATGAAAAATGAATGAAATATCAAGCTAAAATAAAATAGTGAACAAAAATTCAAATTCAAGGCCTAATTATCAAGAGAAACAAACATTAGGACAAAATAAATATCATTAAGACTATAGAAAAATCATTAGGACTATAGAAAAATCATTAAGACTCGAAAATCAAGTTTTAGAAAAATCATTACGACTAGAAAATCAAGTTCTAAAAATGGACGGTTCTGATGCTTTGACATTACAACAATAGAGGATTCATCATTTGGTACTTCTTGGTGTATTCCATTTAATTTTTTCAGCTGTCGTGTTTATGTGCATGTTCTTTATGTGTTTTTCTTCTCTCCATCACAAGGGATACATCAATAGGTAATTGATTTGAAAGCATAATGATTTGATAGTCTTTTTTAAAGATAGGCATAATCATCCTGCCAACCTTAATTAGCAACATTTGTGATATATGTCAAGTACTTATAATCAGTATGCCCAAAAAATAGAGACTTAGTAGTAAAAGCATGTCCTTTGGTTTATTTGTTTACTTATAATCAATATGTCCTTTGGTTTACTAGTTTAATCTGGTTTAAAAATGGTTTGTTTCATGTTTGAATGTACCATTGAATGAAGCTTGGCTATATTAAGTACAATCTTAAGACTCATGACTCTTCAAATTATCTTATTTCCTTCATACCTCCAAACATGTGTACTGTGAGATTTCCTCCAACAAATGGACTTGTGATTATTTTCACAATAGTACATGTATTGGAGGAAAGCTCACAATACTTCTTAGTCAAATCTGAATGTTCATCACCTGTGCATATAAGATTTGATCATAGAAGGTATATGCACGGGTGAAAAAATGCATATTTGACCAAGCAATACTGGGAGCTAGACCCAATAGCAAATAGATTTGTGGTGATTTTCACAATAGTACATGTGTTGTTGGGTAAGCTCCCAGTAGTGCTTAGGCAAATATGCATGTTCATCACCTGTGCATATGAAGTGGTTCTAATGGTAGATATAATCACTAAATTCTACATACTCCTTATTTTGTTCTGGGTTAATATTGTTAGACATGGTCTTTCTTGAATGGAATGAATCGTTACTTGTACATTGAGTAGAATGTTGGTGGAAGAAGGATGATTTGTTTGCAACCTGCAAATATAGACACTGAACAACCATTTTTTCAACTCTAATTTTCTTAACACAAAAGGACATTTATCAAAGCCATAGAAACATGATTATTTTAAAATGGAATACACCAAGGAGTACCATTAGAAATATTGACCATTTACAATCATGAATAGTTAACCTAAATCAAATAGCTCATTTTTTTATCAGCATGTGTAGTCTTTGTGTATATGAAAAATGAATGAAATATCAAGTTGAAATAAAATAGCGAACAAAAATTTAAATACAAGGCCTAATTTATCAAGAGCAAAAAACATTAGGATGAAAGAAAAATCATTAAGACTATAGAAAAATCATTAGGACTGTAAAAAAATCATTAAGACTAGAAAATCAAGTTCTAGAAAAATCATTACGACTATAGAAAAATCATTTAGAGTAGAAAATAAAGTTCTAGAAATGGACAATTATGATGCTTTTCCATTACAACAATTGACCATTCATCATTTGGTACTTCTTGGTATATTCCATTTAAGTTTTTCAATTGTCATGTTTATGTGCATGTTCTTTATGTGTTTGGCTTCTCTCCCTCACAAGGGATACGTCAATAGGTAATTGATTTGAAAGCATAATGATTTGACAGTCTTTTTCCAGGATAGGCCTAATCGTCCTGCCAACCTTAATTAGTAACATTTGTGATATATGGAAAGTACTTATAATTAGTATGCCCAACAAACAGAGACTTAGTAGTAAAATCATGTCCTTTGGTTTACTAGTTTACTTATAATTAGTATGTCCTTTGGTTTACTAGTTTAATCTGGTTTTTTTCTTGTTTGAATGTACCATTCAATGAATCTTGTCTATATTAAGTACAATCTTAAGACTTGTGACTCTTTGAATTCTCTTGTTTCCTTCAGACCTCCAAACATGTGTACTGTGAGATTTCCTGCAACAAATGGACTTGTGATTATTTTCACAATAGTACATGTGTTGCAGGAAAGCTCAAAGTACTACTTAGGAAAATCTAAATGTTCACCACCTGTGCATATAAGAGTTGATCATAGAAGGTATATGCATAGGTGAAAAACATGCATATTTGACCAAGCAATACTGGGAGCTAGACCCAGGAGAAAATAGATTTGTGTTGATTTTCACAATAGTACATGCGTTGCTGGGTAAGCTCCCAGTAGCGCTCAGGCAAATATGCATGCTCATCACTTGTGCATATGAAGTGTCTCTAATGGAAGATACAATTACTAAATTATGCATACTGCTTATTTTGTTCTGGGTTGATATTGTCAGACATGGTCTTTTTTGAATGGAATGACTCATTACTTCAACATTGACTAGAATGTTGGTGGAAGAAGCATGATTTGTTTGCAACCTGTAGATACACAGACATTGAACAACTATTTTTTCAACTCTAATTTTCTCAACACAAAGGAACATTTATCATAGCCATGGAAACATGATTATTTTAAAATGAAATACACCAAGGAGTACCATCAGAAATATTGACCATTTACAATCATGAATAGTTAACCTAAATCAAATAGCTCATTTTTTTATCAGCATGTGTAGTCTCTGTGTATATGAAAAATGAATGAAATATTAAGCTGAAATAAAATAGTGAACAAAAATTCAAATTCAAGGCCTAATTTATCAAGAGAAACAAACATTAGGATGAAGGAAAAATCATTAAGACTATAGAAAAATCATTAGGACTATAGAAAAATCATTAAGACTAGAAAATCAAGTTTTAGAAAAATCATTACGACTATAGAATAATCATTACGACTGGAAAATCAAGTTCTAGAAATGGATGGTTCTAATGCTTTGCCATTACAAAAATAGAGCATTCATCATTTGGTACTTCTTGGTGTATTCCATTTAATTTTTTCAGCTGTCGTGTTTATGTGCATGTTCTTTATGTGTTTTTCTTCTCTCCCTTGCAAGGGATACGTTGATAGGTAATTGATTTGAAAGCATAATGACTTGACAGTCTTTTTTCAGGATAGGCATAATCATCTTGCCAACCTTAATTAGTAACATTTGTGATATATGTCAAGTACTTATAATCAGTATGCCCAACAAATAGAGACTTAGTAGTACAAGCATGTCCTTTGGTTTATTAGTTTACTTATAATTAGTATGTCCTTTGATTTACTAGTTTAATCTAGTTTAAGAATGGTTTGTTTCATGTTTGAATGTACCATTGAATAAAGCTTGGCTATATTAAGTACAATCTTAAGACTCATGACTCTTCAAATTCTCTTATTTCCTTCAGACCTCCAAACATGTGTACTGTGAGATTTCTTCCAACAAATGGACTTGTGATGATTTTCACAATAGTACATGTGTTGGAGGAAAGCTCACAGTATTGCTTAGTCAAATCTAAATATTCATCACCTATGCATATAAGAGTTGATCATAGAAGGTATATGCACAGGTGAAAAACATGCATATTTGACCAAGAAATACTGAGAGCTAGACCCAACAACAAATAGATTTGTGTGATTTTCACAATAGTACATGTGTTGCTGGATAAGCTCCCAATAGTGCTCAGGAAAATATGCATGTTCATCACTTGTGCATATGAAGTGGCTCTAATGGTAGATACAATCACTAAATTCTACATACTCCTTATTTTGTTCTAGGTTGATATTGTCAAACATGGTCTTTCTTGAATGGAATGACTCTTTACTTGTACATTGAGTAGAATGTTGGTGGAAGAAGGATGATTTTTTTGCAACCTGCAAATACAGACACTAAGCAACCATTTTTTCAACTCTAATTTTCTCAACACAAAGGGACATTTATCATAGCCATAGAAACATGATTATTTTAAAATGGAATACACCAAGGAGTACCATCAGAAATATTGACCATTTACAATCATGAATAGTTAACCTAAATCAAATAGCTCATTTTTTTATCAGCATGTGTAGTCTCTTTGTATATGAAAAATGAATGAAATATCAAGTTGAAATAAAACAGTGAACAAAAATAAAAATACAAGGCCTAATTTATCAAGAGCAACAAACATTAGGACGAAAGAAAAATTATTAAGACTATAGAAAAATCATTAGGACTATAGAAAAATAATTAAGACTAGAAAATCAAGTTCTAGAAAAATCATTACGACTATAGAAAAATCATTTAGACTAGAAAATCAAGTTCTAGAAATGGACGGTTCTAGTGCTTTTCCATTACAACAATAGCTCGCATTCATCATTTGGTACTTCTTGGCGTATTCCATTTAAGTTTTTCAGCTATCGTGTTTATGTGCATGTTCTTTCTATGTTTGGCTTCTCTCCCTCGCAAGGCATACACCAATAGGTAATTGATTTGAAAGCATAATGATTTGATAGTCTTTTTTCAGGATAGGCATAATCATCCCACCAACCTTAATTAGCAACATTTGTGATATATCTCAAGTACTTATAATCAGTATGCCCAACAAACATAGACTTAGTAGTAAAAGCATAAGGTTGCACATCCACATCCGCCCTAGTAAGTATTAGAGCCTTTCAAATTTGTAAAGAACACAAACTTTGCAAATCAAATTGATATTTCATTAAAACCTATGTTCTTGATCAAGTTCTTAAAGATTAAAACATGAAATAAAAAGAAGATGCAATGAAGAAGACATGTGCCTTGTAGTGAGGACATTCAAGAGAGATTTGATGAGTATTTAGATTGCTCAAAGATTGATTTTGAATCAGCAATTGGTGAATTACATGAAGTGGTGTGTGGTGAATCTAAAGATGAGGAAAATCTAAATTTGGTCGCATGTGGTGAATCTGAAGATGGAAGGAAAGAAAAGTCCCAAGTTTTGAATTTGGACAGTAGAGGCTTCTTTCCTCATTCTCACAAGTCTGCAAATTTGTCACATGGATTAATCAGTAAAGAAGAGGCATCTAGCATTGGAATTCAAGATATAAAGGTTGGACCATAATTCTAAGTTCATAACAGTGACATAACTCCACTACCTCAAGATATGGTAGCCTTTGGTCAAGAAGAGAACAATGATTTACATCCTATATTTAAGGGTACACATGGTGCAAGCATGGGACATGATGGGAATGATACAAATCATCATAATTAATAAAAGAACTCTTGCAAACATTAGGGTACCCACAAATCAAAATAGTCCTGGTATTTGGGTCAATAGATGACAACCTTTCCATATGTTGCCTCACGTGTTTGAGGTAAGCCAAACTCGGTCCAATTCTCTTAACAATGGTACACATCCATCCAAGTGTAGAAACCTTCAAAGATTTGCAGCGATAAAGAGAATCCCCATATTTTATCAGCCTAACATAGTCTTTGGCCACTTTGGCAAAGAGAACCTCAAAATAGAGAAAATGAACTTAGTAAAACCAGTCTATCCTGCTATTTATGAGGGTAAAGTCATGATAAGTGCCTCTAAAACCTCTCCAAACATGTAATATTGTCTTTAAATACTTTATTGATCTCTTCTAAACATTAACCAAATCAAACCTACATTTGAATCCACACACAATAACCCAAAATGAAGGGTTTTGTATCCTTTAATGAATCGCAGTCATTGGTAACGCATGGACAGCAAACCACTAGTCTCCAAAGCATTCAATAAGTGAATATGAATGTTTGAAAACTACTCCCAATAATTCTTAAACATACTTTATTGTTTAAGAATTGTTGGGATTGGTCCTTTGGCGTGTATTAAACAAAATAGAATTTTCAGCATATTATTATCATTCTATTTCTTTGTTGTAAACATTTCATTGGTTCAGTTTTAATCTACTAGCGTCATTCCCTAGCCCATGCTTTATCTCCATTATTTGATGTTATTCACTGTTTTGAAATGTTGACTGTGGTTATCAAATGGAAAAAATAGAAAAAAAAATTAACACGAAAAGAAATTTACAAAACTAAACCAATGGCATGTTTACAACAAAGAAATAGAATGATAATAATATGCTGAAAATTTTATTTTGTTTAATACACGCCAAAGGACCAGTTGTATGAAATTGTCAATCACATAGCATTTCATTGTTGTATGAGTGGATTGTGCAGGAACAATTAATATTAAAAAAGGAGCAAACTCCTCAACACATCTTGGAAACCATTGAAATCAATGGGTGGCTGCAAGAAGTTGAGTCCCACTTTTGGGCAAAAAGTGGAAGTGTTTTCCCTTTTTTTCAAATTTCCTGTCAATTGATGTCTAAATTTGAGACACTTAGAGATTGAATCTCAAAAACATTTAGTAATAGAAAATGTAGTTCTCAGAGTCTACTTTTCAAATATGTAATTTATTTAAATACCCACATGGTATAAAATGTTTTTTAGTAGGAATGTTTAAAAACCATGTTTTCAAAATGCCTATTTCAGGACCATACCATAGCCGTGTATGGATACCATATTTTGACATAAATAAATGAATTTTTGTAAATCCTTCTGGGGAAATATACCTAAGACACCAAATATTGATCAACATATTTTTCCTTATTTTTTTATTGAATATATTTTTTTATTATTAATTTTTAATTTGATGAGAATTTCATATTTTTTTCAAAATTCTTTTTTTTAATCTTCAAAAGAATTGTATCTAGATTGATCTCATATAATTTATTTTCCAAGAAACCTAAAAACAAAAAATTTATTAACGTTTTAGTGAACCTCGCTATTTTACGTTTAGGTACCACTTTTAACTAATAAATAATGCAAAAATAGTAAAAATAATTACATCACTATGAAATTTACATTTTTGAAATCAGGAGAGTGAGAACTCTAATGGATTTTTTTTTTGTAAAATGATACGATCGGGAAGGCCCTCAAAAAATTATGGCAAGGTAAAAATCTAGCATTCCAGTGCCTTAACCAATTTTTTGGAGGTCAAGGCATAGGCTTGGTTCTACCAAGCCTAAACCAAACAGAATTTGAAATGAAATTCGAGGTGGATGTGTGCTTCCTGCTCATGTCTTAAGAAATGGGCGCCCATTTTTTTAAAAAAAAATTCGAAGTGTTAAAATGCATTTTTAAATTTAAAAAAAAAAATTAGAAACGGGCACCCATTTTTTGAATTTAGGATCGGGTGCCCGAACCTAAAATGGGCGCCCGTTTCGAGCGACATCTCTCATTTCTAAAAGACTTCTGCGGAATTGTCCCCCAACTCCAAACTCTTACCCCAATAATAAATTAAACCTAACACCAACACTATTCCTTCCATTCACTTCTACCAAGAATAAAGCATTTAATCCATTCAACATTACATATAATCATTAGACAGTTACATTTGCTGACTATGTAGAGGAATAGTGACGACCAAAATGATCAAAAGTACTTTCACCCTTGCACAAGCTATTCCAAACTTCAAGTAAAATGAGAAATATGCTATATCAAACCATTCATATTCATAGTAACCATTCAAAGGATCATTTTATCAATGAACCCTCTGACTGTACCCCTGCAGCAGAGAAAGGAAACCTCAAAATAGAGAAAGGAAACTTAGTAAAACCAATCTATGCTGCTGTTTGTGAGGGTACAGTCATGATAAGTGCCTCTCAAACCTCTCCAAACATGTAATAATGTCTTTAAATACTTTATTGAGCTCTTCTAAACATTAACCAAATCAAACCTACATTTGAATCCACACACAATAACCCAAAATGAAGGGTTTTGTATCCTTTAATGCATCTCAGTCACTGGTAACGCATGGACAATCAAACCAGTAGTCTCCAAAGCATTCAATAAGTGAATATGAATGTTTGAAAACTTTCCTCTCAACTTCCCCAACCACTCCTAATTGGTTAGAGGGAATAGTTGAGTGTTTAGACACTAAAACTTCTTAAACATACTTTATCTGATATGATGAATTGCTAATAAAGGTCTAATATACAATGGTTGTGCTAGTAATATCAACAAACGTGGATCCAAACATTTGAAAATAGTGAATTGATATCCTTGAGCACAAGAACCAATAACATCAAATAATGGAGATAAATCACGGGCTAGGGCACGACACCAATAGAATGTGGTCATTTCAGTGAGCATTCATGATCAAATAAAATGCAATGCATTTGAAATTTGTAGTCAAATATGATGCGAGAGGCTCGAAAGATGCTTCCCGTCAAAGATACCAATCAAAGATGAAGAAATCACATACCCTCTCTTGCTCAACTTTCATGAAGGAAGATTTGATAGCCAAATCTTCCTTGTACCACATGAAGAACATGTCATTGGTTTAGTTTAGCATGTTATTATCATATTAGATAAAGTATGTTTAAGAATTGTTGGTAAGGATAGGAATAGTGGAGATTCTAGAAATATCCCTCTAACCGATTAGGAGTGGTTGGGGAAGTTGAGAGGAAAGTTTTCAAACATTCATATTTACTTATTGAATGCTTTGGAGACTACTGGTTTGACTGTCCATGCGTTACCAGTGACTGAGATTCATTATAGGATACAAAACCCTTCATTTTGGGTTATTGTGTGTGGATTCATCCGCTTTAGCTAGGAAGATCAAGAAGATGGGGCAGGAGGACATTGTGGTAGAAGAAGTATTTAAAGATATTTACATGTCCCCTATCCATGAAATTGAGACTATAGGTGATGAAGACCATGTTGAGGATGAGGGGGGTCTTAATCAGGGAGGGGCATAAGATGAATTTGTCTTGAGAGATGGGGAAGGAATTTTGGAAAATAAAACAATCAAGAAAAATAAATCTAAGTCCAAAAAGATAAATACGGGAGGAAAGAGGACGAGACAGAGAATAGAAAAGACCAAAGAAAGTTAAGATCTAGGAGAGACTTGTTCTCTCTTGGAAAGAAATAAAGCTCATAACATGGAATTTTAGGGGTTGCTATGAAATCCCATTTCCCCCTAAATTAGTGTTTGGAGCTATGAAATGTCAAATACAAATATATTTAGACATGTTATGACTTTAGTAGTCACCGCATGGATCTACATTGTTGGATATATGGTCATAGAAGATTTATAGATCTTCTGGACTGCAACAACTTTATGGAGTTGCATATAGATTTTTGTGTTTCATATAGTATAATTTGTGACACTTAGATGATTTTGTATGATGATGTATGATGATGATGAACAGTTGAAGCTTGAATATGCATTTTTGGATGATCTAGGGATCATAAAGTTTGCATAATTTCATGAGTTTGACGAAAATAAATGGATGGAGATTATACTAAGCCACTTCCATGACAAATTCTTTTGGCTTGGAGGTAATCCTATTAAGATCACTAGTGAAATGATTCATGATATCACTGTATTGCCTAATAAGGGCTATAATCACCTAAAAATGGTCTAGCTAAACTAGATACCCTAAATCTCAAATAAAATGATTAAATCAATCCCAAATCAAGCTAATTGTAATGTCAATGCTAATTGTAGTTCCCTATTTTTAATAAGATTCAATATAATAGCATGCGAATTAGTATTTAACTCAGAGATACATTACATCATAATTTTCTATCACACAATGCTTACCAACATTGTAATAATTCATTTCTTTTATATGGGTTCCAACTATTTGTGTTGATTCCAAAAACCTCCCATGTATTGATAAATGTCTTGCTTAATTTATATTATCCAATCTCCTCTCATGAATAAATTATTAAATAGTCATTTCTCAGATTCTCTCAAATCAATTCTTCCTCCATATATTATCCCCTGGTAGAATGAGATTGGTTTCCAATTTATATCTTATGTGGTGAGAATGGGTGTAATTGGAGAGACATGTTTGTTCAACTTCATTCCTATTCATAACATAGCCAAATTAGTTTATACAAATGATACTGATTAGTTTACTACCTTATGTTATTAATTGTTTTCATTATCGATGCTCAACAATATTAATCACTGTTAACACTCGATATTGAGCATTAATCCATGCTTGTCTACTTCTTACCGAACCGCTGTTATTGATCATTACTACTAATATTAATCTGTAATGTTTGCTAAGTCCTTTGATGTTCCTATTGTATTTCACCATGCATGATAAATGTTGTATCTTTATATTGGTTTAGTCGATTGGTCATCAATAAAGACTATTTCATTACTATCCCATAAATGATCAGTACCAACTAATCATCCTTCCTCAATGTCGTGACTCACTTGGATGAAGTTAATAATTAATTATTCTTCTCTATTGATAAACACATTTGGTCTAAGTAAACTGTATTCTTCATGACAATGATAAGGATTATATTGTATTGTTTCTTCATGCTAGTAATCCTCTATCATCTTGCTCTACAAATCTACTGTAATTTTATTTCATTAAAGACTTCTCAAAATTGAAACACTTAATATTATATTATAATATATTATTATTTACTTATTTATTTTTATAGTTTAATTTTATTTATTATTAAATCTTACTTCTGAGAAGGGACATGACAGAATCCATGAATGGTATGGGTAAGGTGACCTTCATTCCTGGTCATGACTTCAATGAAACATTGGATATAGCTGATAAGAAAGGGAGCAAGGGGATGCAGGGCAGACTAGGAGAATGAAGGGCAGGGCAGACAATGTATTGTGTATTTCCAATATGTTTGGATGCAGGGCAGACCAGGAGAATGAAGGATCACTCACTGATTGCATGATAACTCAGTTTTGAAGGGTCACTGGTTGGCGGGACAGTCAAGGTCCGGATGATTGGGCCATTGGAGGACCCTAGATTTATTTGTATTAATTGCTATTCAAATTGGATGCATAGATTTCTTGTGAATTATCGGCTGCTATGTATCCTGCAACTGCATCCGTAAATATGCATATATACTTCTCTAGGGTTGTAAGCCACTTAGTGATCAAAATAGAGAAAATAAATCAAAATCGTTCTTTGTCCTATTTCCTTTTAACAAAGTCTCAACTATCAATGATACAATACATTTGATGCCCTAAGCTATCAATACAAATGGCGCCTAGCTAGAAGCTCACGGGCTATCCATTTGATAACCATAGTCAACATTTCAAAAAAATTTGATAACCAATAACATCAAATAATGGAGTTAAAGCACAAGCTAGGGCATGACACGAGTAGAATGTGGTCATTTTAGTGAGCATCTTAGCAATATACAATGGCGTCATTAAACGTGCTAGCAATATCAACAAACGTGAATCCAAACATTTCAAAATAGTGAATAGATATCCTTGAGCACAAGCACCAATAACATCAAATAATAGAGATAAAGCACTGGCTAGGGCACGACACTAGTAGAATGCGGTCATTTCAGAGAGCATTCATGATCAAATAAAATGTAATGCATTTGAAATTTGCGGTCGAATATGATGCCAGAGGGAGAATAGATGAAGAAATCACATACCTTCTCTCGCGCTCAGTTTTCGCTCGTTTTCTCTCCAATCAAAATCAAAATGATTTGGGCAGTTCACTTTTGTTTTGTATCTATACCCCGAGACTTTCGTAATTCCGACGGACAATTTAAAACCCACCAGAATACCGACACCATTGTGGCCTATTATAAAAAAAAACACCAAATTAATAATAAAAAATTACCCGTCAGAAGTGTCTGTCGAAATTTGGCGCCAAATGTAGTAGTGACATTAATAGGTTCATAATACACAAGTACAATTATTAGTGGGTATTAATTCCCACCGGGGTTTTTCCTTTGGCCAAGGTTTCCCCGTAATCATATCCGGTGTTATGTGTTATGGTTGTTTACTTTACTTGCTTTAATATGCAGTTCTGCAATTAAGTTATTTAGTTAAGTTTCAAGTATCATAAATTAATATTGTAGAACACTGATTCACACCCCCCCCCCCTCAGTGTTCATATTCCTAACAATTATTTCATTTGGAAGCATATGTACTAGATGTAATGATAATTATAAGTTTGGGAATTTTTGTTATGATGCGGTTTATTTAATACATGTGATTAAAGTAGTCTTTTTACTTGTACCAGTACATGAGGATGCCAATTTTATGACATTTGTGCATAAATTATTCATTGTTTGTTGTTACTTCAACTATTAATGAAGACTTAATATGGAGAGAGCAATATGACTATGTTTTCACTCTTTTAATCTACTCATAGAATAACTGTAACACACCTTTGTGCATATTAGCTAACCATTTATTTAGGTTATATGTGACTCTAGATTATTTAGGTTATATGTGAGTCTCTACTATCAAAATAATGTGTGAAGGATTATATCATGAAATGAAAAAGTGATGTGCGCTCTAAATGACCTAACAATTTATTCTTTTATACACCACCACGCTAACATTTAAATTAAAAAAATTGTACTTGAATTTATCAATATATACTAGTTGAAATCATGTTGACTTGAACAAATAATTAATTTAAATTTGAAAAATAGAAATCAACAATTTATTGACAATCATGAATTAAAATTAAGATTATACTTATAATTATAACCTACAACTATAAATAGACATGCTAGAGATACCAATATCACTATATTAAAAGATGATATCCAAATCAATTAAAAACTGAAATTCATATTTAACTTAAATTAAAAACAAATGGCACCTTTTATGTACAAATATTCTATTTAAACATTAAACCTTTACAGTCAAAGTTCAGAACTCAGCATGTCCAAAAGAGATACACCTTAAAAAGAAGAGTGCATGCAGAGCATTGTTATCTAACTGCTAGTTAAAAAGTTAGCGGGAGCAAGTGCATTGCCTAATTTAACACAAACTAAGAAAACTATCATTCTACCTATTTTGCATTTTGAATTACTTGCTACGGCGGCTGCGTTTTTGCGAAAATAATTTTATCGAATTGTTTTTCTTGATTTGGGTGCATTTGTCTTCAGACCGTATTCTTCCTTCAGTGGTTTGATCAGTTTATGTGTTTCAAGTTTAAGAGCCTCTCACCGTGTTCCCCGCTGCTGCAATTCGATTCATTCAACTGCATTTTAAGCCCATCTGAGGCACCCCTTTGTGGAGATTTCTTTTGTCTGTGTAGAGGCGATGGAGAAGTCATGTGATAGTTTCTGGAAATGGGGCAATGCTCGAAAGAAGATGGCATACACGAAAGAGAGATGTCTTGAAGGTGTGTCTTGCTCAATGCCTGATAAAGCAAGCTCCGTTGCAGATGGGCTCTCTTTCAAAATTCATAACGGAGAAGGCCCGTTGAACATTAGGCAAGGCATGGATGGTGCTTTTGGCCCCGGATCTCATATGATTTTTGAAGTCAATGCATCGAAGCTTGGAGGTCCTTGCAGAGTTGGAAGTTCAAGTATGGAAAGTTTGGAAGTTAATCTCTCCAATTCCAATTCCAAGAACATCGAGGTCAATTGCAAAAGCTCTCCTACCTCAGTAATTGGAGCTCTGATTTCTTCCTCATTGCAAATTAGTTCTATTGATTCAGATACAATTTCCTGCCACCCACATGGTGATTTGAATCCCCAGTCGCTCCCCTGTTCAGATGAAAAATTGCTCGAAGATGGAAATTTGAATGACAAGGAGCCGTCGGAGTTAAGGGTGAGGAAGATGGATCAAAAAGCAGGTTGCGGTGAAGGAATCCGCAAAAGAGAAAGCTCAATGGAGGACATCATGTATTGTTCGATTTCTGAGGAAGCAGACGAGGACATGCAATTACAGCAATGGCGCATTAACGAAGAAACAATGAATTCGAAACCTATGGGTGGTTCGGTTACCATGTCAAGTAACATGTGTTCGCCCATCAAGAAACGCAAAAGCTGCCACAGCTTGCTCACCAATGGCACTGTTAAAGTTCAGAAGGAAAATCCTGAATCATTTGCTGCACTAAATATGTTGGCGGATGTAGCGGTTCGGGATTTCAAAAATGGTCACAAAAAAGATGATAAGGCTACGACTTCATTGGGGCAGTGGCAAATCCATCATCCCTCTGGAGCACCCTCGCATAAGATTGTATTAAAAAGAGCGAAGAATGATTCCAAGTCTCTCTCTCCTGAGCTCTCTGCCCATGCACACAAGCTTTTGCCTTCCCTTTAAGAGCATCCTTAGCAAGCAAATTGGGTAGCCCTAGAAACAGCTTGAAGCGTCAAGATAGTCAAGAGCACGGGCTTGCTGATAAGGTATAAAAGATAATTTATACCTTTACTTACATGGACTTCTGAAGGGTAAGGGTTCAAATTTCAAAACTATGGGTTCAAAGATAAGCTACCTATTGAAGATTGTCCACTGAGTTTCGAAAATGTCCATTGAAGCTAGAGGTGGTGTCTTCGCTCACTCTCCATAATACGTTCCTCCCTCTGTTGGAGATTGTACATTTTGAAATGCATTTATTGCGGAGCTTCCTCTCTGACAAGTGAAAGCCTTTGGGCTTCTACCCATTTCTGTAAATAATTTTGCTTCATACTAATTGAGAGTAATTTGATGCAACGTCAGTTATGCCTTCAATATAAATGGTAGGATGAATGGCGGTATTTGTTTTTGCTGGTTTTTTCCGATCTAGATGAGCTTAGGTAGTTATTTTACTGATCTGGTTGAGCTTTAAAGAAATCTGATAGATTGGGTTAATCAAGGAACCTTGATTTGTTTTTTAATTTTCTTTCCATAAATGTGTACTTTTTAGTGTCTGTTAAACCCTTCTCAGCAAAAATCGAAGCCTGTTTCTACGTAGGAACATGTGCGTAGGTCATTGATGACGAAAAGGATCGTGCATCCTTACTTTTCAGTTGAGAAATTAGGAACAGCATATTTATCATTTCTGTGGTGGCGTTCTAATTGGTAAAGCTCGAGAACATGGTGTATGGTATAATTAGGCAGCTCATGGTGCAGAGCAAGAATGTGACGTAAAATTTTACAGACAGTTCATAATATTGAAACATAAATGCTATCAAATTTTCAAAAGCTATTTTTCTCGGCTTATGCTGTGGCCAAGTGCTTTATCCATTTAAATTGTTCCTCTTCTTCATCTGCAGTCTTTGTACACCCCCTTTCTGACATCCATATAAATCTGCAGCGTTAATACACCACCCTTTTGATATCCATATAAATCTGTACCATTGAAAATGGGAGACTCTTCAACTCCCTCTGGTAGCTTAAACTGGTATATATTTGTTCCCAAACTTTCTCAAGACTTTGCAGGAACCAATACTTTCATATTTCACCTTGTTATATTACCTTCAGGAAAGACTTTGTTATGAATTCCATCATAGATTACCCCAAGGTCTTGATACGTACGGAACTATCAACATCTTATATGTATCTTTTATTACCAAATTCATTTTGCTTTAATACTTTCACATGCAATTATCATCTTGTTCAGAAAACTCCTTTACACCATCTTTAATTCATCAACTCTCAATTTTACTGTCTGAAAAACCTTTGAGACTTAATCTCAAGACTATGTTAAATGATGCAAACTTGTACTTTAATCTACTGTATTATTTGGAAGCAAATTCCTCCTAAGGTAACACGATGCTCCCTCATTTTCATCCTCTTTCTTGTAATGCAGGAGATTACATCATCTGGCAGGGCTAAATCACAGAATTTTAGGAATCTGTAATCCTCTTCTTATCTGCAGTCTTTATGCGTTCCCTTTGTGATATTTATATAAATCTGCAATGTATGTTTATACACCACCCTTTTGTTACCCATATAAATCTGCAACATTGAAATCGGAGACACTTCAACTCCTTCTAGTAGCTTAATCTGGAATGTGTTTGTTCCCAAATTTTCTAATGACTTGTAGCATTCAATACATCTATATTTCACTTTTTAATATTGCTCTCAGGAAAACCTTTGTTATATAGAATATCACAAGGTCTTGGTACATCTGGAACTATCAACGTCTTATTTGTACTGTTATTGCTTTTCAATTTGCATTAGTACTTTTACATGCAATTGTCATCTTGTTCAAAAAACTCTGTTTCACTATCTTTGATTCTTCAATGCACAGATTTACTAAGCCTGAAAAACCTTTTGAGTATCAATCCAGAGACTACATGAAATGACATGAACTTTTACCTTAATCTATTGAGTTATTTAGAAGCAAATTCTTTTTAAGGTAACACAATGCTCCTGATTTTTGTCCTCTTTCCTGTAATGCGGGAGATTGACATAATCTGGCAATAGTAGATTGCAGGATATTAGGGATCTGCTGTGGCTTGACATAAAGTAGTTAAAAGGCATCATTCAATTTCTTTGCAAGTGGATGTTAGAATTTAGTACTAGATTAATGGGATACTTACATGTTCTAAGGAATAGTATAAGACTTTATGGAAGAATAAGTTACAGTTAAATCTTCTGAAATTAGTAAGAGAGCTTTATGTTTAGATTTAAAAATAAATAAAAGTAACGCTATGCACTCGACATTGTAAATCTGGGCACCCTTAATTGTAATGTGAAAATGAAACAGGCAAAGATTGTGTGTTTTATAGATGGGGTATTTAACATGCCTGTGTAATTATACATTATCTATTTATTTACTTAGCTTGAATGCGTCTAATATATGTCGCTGATTTAATTATTTTCCACATACAGTATTGAATTTTTTAATTCACCAAACTGTTTCACCATATATTTTAAGTTGGGGCATCACAGGCTCTTGTTCGGCTGGTATAAGAGCTGTGGTGTTTATTGTTACTGCAAAATTTCAGCCACTCAACATCAATAATCCAATTGTAATATGATTCCAATAGAAACGCCCATCAATTATATTTTATATGCTTGTGCCCTCATGGAAGCAGATTTGGTGTCTAAAATTGATACAGCACATTTTTTGCTCATACGGATCCCTGTTTGTGAAATTATTGACTATAGCAGGACATCTGAAAATATCTCAACATGACCCAGTATGTATGTCAAAACATTTACATAATAGTGTACTCAACAGGATGTAAAACGAATTTCCCTTATACCAAACTTCAAGTCAAACCATAAAGCAATGCATGCGACTGTAAATTCAAGCATGCAGGGGAGGCCTGACAATGATTGCTATCTATAATTGACAAGGCAGAAAACATTCATGTCTAAGAGCTTGGTCTGACATTAAATCTACATATAATCCACTGACCTGTACAGTTATTATAGCAACCTGTTCAACCTACAACAACCTTACAGTGCGCTATGGCAAACCTTTTAACTGCGGAAACACAGCAGACAAAAATAATATAGCAGAAAAGAAATCATGCAGCATAGATAATAATCCTTAAACCTGTGGGAAAACACAGAAGATATCATGTATATCAGAAAGATAATTTACATAAATTCAAACTCTTCCTTCAATCTAATCAAATGCACTCCTATACACAGCCAAAAAACGACAGCGAGGAAAATTTTATTATTTAACCCTCTAAGTTCTAAAACAGCTGGTTGATGGCACTTGTTTCCCTTTTCCCTCAAAAATAGGGCAGTTACAAATAACTTCTATTATTAGGATATCATTGCCCCCAGACTAGGCGCGACAATAGGAAGAACCATAAAACCAATGACAATTCACTTTTAACAACATATTCTCTGTTGTCTAAACTTGAAACACACATACTAGATTGTATTTGGAGAATTGACATTTCTGATCTGACAGAATTGTATTTGAAGAACATGCACTTCTGATATTGTGAGTGTTCTCAAAGAAAACCTAAAAAAGTCCTAAAACCAACCAAAAATGTATGCTGATTGCCATAGATTAGAAAGATTTCTTGAGGTGAGAGACATGGTCTTCTTGAGGCTATACTTACAACCCCACAGATAATTTTCTCCCATGGTTTTATGGACCCTATAAGATCATAACTAGGATAGATGAGGTTGCATATGAGCTGGAACTTCCAAACAACAAAAGCATTCACAATGTTTTTCATGTATCATGTTTGAAAAAGGCCTTTGGACAATAAGTTACACTAGAGATGCCACCGCTCGATGAAGGGAAAGTGATTTTGTAGCTTGATTCTATCATTGACATGAGAGAAAACAAGCTGAGGAATAATATCATTCCAGAGCATTTGGTAGAATGGAAGAATCTTTCACTTAAAGATACTACATGGGATGGAGTGGAAATTTTTGAGCGCTTGAGTCTAAGATTGCTTGAGGGAAAGCAATTTGGAGAAGGGAGGATTGTAATGTCCCTTCCCAACTAGATCGACCCAATAGTGAAATGAGAGGTGTTTATTTCAACACCAAAATAAATTATATTAATTAATAAATCTTTCAAAAAAATAAAAACATAAATAAAATAATAATAAATAATAAATAAAATAAAATGAAAAATTTGAAAATCCAAATTAGGCGCCAATTTATGGACCCTACCACCCTTAATCAAATAGGTATTTATATGTTACTATTTACTGTGCACTGCATATAAAGAATTGATTGGTATTTTGTGAGAAATTTTGACTTTCTTACCTGGGACAAAAACCTCATTTACCCTATAAGGTGGCCTTGATATCTGAAAGACTGCATAGAACTTCACTAGGCCGCATGCCACCCATTTCAGTTGTATGAACACTTCCACTGGCTATCACTGTAAGTTTATTGTTACATGATCTTGAGGAGTGCTAGACAAAGGCTTTTTTAGGGCTGTGTGCGCTTAGGAGCGTGGTGACCCACAGGGATCGCTAATTCTTTCCAAACAAGCACTTAGGAGGAAAGCTCAAGGAGGAATTCCCTCATCTCTAGATTGCATTCATTGATCTACTCTCATATATTGCAGTATCTCTTACCCAAATTCTTTAAGGGAGACAAGATCCTCGGCCTGTGTGACTTCCAATTGAAGCACAACCTTTCAAATTGCAGGATACTAGTGAGGGAATTAAGATTTGGTGACAAACATAAGTGGAAGGGGATCTGTAGGACCTACATCAGGCTTCCCAACAGTGAATCAGCAGCTAGGTGACAAGTTAAATCCACCTGATCCCATTCAGCCTACCCAAGACTAGAGGCAGCAATAAGAAGAACAATACAGCCAGGGACAAGTCATTTGTAACAGCATATTCTCTGTTGTCTGAATTTGTAAGATGCAGACTAGATTGTATTTGACGAACATGTATTTCTGATCTGACTGAATTTTATTTGAAGTACATACTTTTCTGATCTAGTAAGGCTGCTTCAACTCATTCCTCTATAAAAAATAAACCCTACTGTGTTTGAACTCAGAGTTTATTGTTGAGGGTTTTTGTGAAGTTTTATAAGGTTAAATTCATAAGTTACTGAGAGAAATCAATTTTTGGGGGGATCATAACAGATATTGCAACTTGCTATCAAATTTATTCCACAATGACCAACAGCATCAGAAATTCCATATCTCAATCACTTGTGATTGTTTTTAATAGTTCATCTAAGAGTAGAACTTCCTTAGACAAACAAATTGTCTAGCTAAGTAATTTTCATTCACAACAAGTAGAGATTTGAATCAGCAGGTTCAACGCCAAAGGGGAGATGGAAATAGGATTAAATGTAATCTCTTTTTGCCTACATTCATTAGACAGTCTCAGACTAGATTAACACAAAACACCTGGTGATTCCCTATATCTTTCCTTCCTATGTCCAGACTCCAAACCCATAACTAAACTACAGTCAATCAAGGGACCATCAACAATCCACTTGATGGCACTTCCATGCTTTGGGAAGACAACTCACATTATGGATGGCTTACTAAGAATTGATTCATTACCTGAGTACAAGGCATTCCCAAGACAAAATCTATGGAAATGTCAATCCATCACCCTTTTGGTACTTATGATTTGTACAAGCCAATGATCTACTACCCTCCTCTAGCCATTTTCTACATGATGGAGCGAACCTATTTACATCACACCTCAGATAGGGTCAAAAGAATATCTCACTTACCATGTTGAAGGTCTTATTCTTACCAAAATGTGCTAGATCTACTTAAATGTGATTCTCTAAATATCTTTTGTCTTCTAAATCAAATGGGAATACATAGTTTTTCTATAACAAAAAATCCACCAGTCAACAAATATCCATAAGAAGATCCATTTTGTTTTGTTTATTTGATTTATTGAGAGCATCGTATACTTGGCTAAAAAATTAATCAATTGCATAGTATACCTTCATCTCTCCAAATCCAGCAACCTGAATGGTCATGGTGAGAAGTGGTTCCTCCTACTCAAAGCATCAACTACTACAATAGGCTTTCCAATTATATGGTTCATAGAAAAGGTGTAACACTGCAAATAAGGAGGTCCACTTGTTGTGTTTATGGAATAACTTAGCTAGAGAAGATATATTTTTGATCCCTGACTATCAATTAGCAAGATGAATTCCCTATATGAAAAGAAGTTCCTCTAATGTGTCAAGGCTTGGACCAAAGCATACACATCTATTGTAACAGTTGAAATTTTTCTTGATCTCATTTACCCTTATGAAACCACCAAGTTTTTGGGACAAGTGGACTTGTTTTGGGAACAGATTTTCTTGAGGCTATTTTTGGGAATGACAAGGGATGATTATTTAAAAATACATATTTTATAAAATATAGGGAGATATCAAATATTCATATGATAATATTGATAAGGCATTCACCATATCAACATATACATTATAGAATCCTTAAAACACAACAATAGAGGTTACATGAAAGTGGAACAAATTAATATTTAATTGCTTACATAATTCACTGTTAATGTGCATATGAAATAAAATTAGAAAATAATAATATTGAACACACCAAAATACTCAAAGGCTACAATTTTGCACAACAAATGACAAAATGACAAAGTCACAAATGCCAAAAACATAGTGATAGAAACTATGAGGCTGCCTCTAATCAGCATCTCCCAAAATTACATCAAAATTAGAGTTTGACTCCGATTCACTGCAACTCTGAGTATGAGATGACTTTGAGTCACTGCCACTCTGAGTATGAAGGGTTGTCTCATCTAATGGAGCTCTAACCAATCCATCATGTGTCACCTCTTCATCAATTTGGGTGGTATCCTCAAGGTCAACATCTCACTGCAAAGATGGAGTCTGCTGATAATATTGAAGTCTGATGATCTTGGAGTTGCAAAGCACTATGCCTGGCCATCGACTTCTCTGCACATCTAGAGGTCAGCTTATTCCTCTTGATAGAGCCAATGAAGCTGTATGTGGGATCGATTCCTCTTTGCAGCAGAGGATTTAGCAACCTGTAAAAGGAGGAAAATAGTGAGCATCTTCAGCTCTGGTGCATCTCTTCCATACCATGTCTACCATCCAATAAGATTCCTTTGAGATAGTGTAGCACTATTTATCTTCACCTTTAGTTTTCTGAATGTTGGACCATAGAGATAAGTAAAGGAAAGCCATTGTGTGCAAAGTAAATTCCACTCCTCAATTGAATATATCTTTCGAAGGGCCTTCATCAACCCTTCTTTCACTTTTTCTTCATCACAAGTAGGCAATCTACCAACTTTTGGTGCATACCATTTGGGATTGAGAGAAGGCTGTCATATGAACTGTGGTGTTCATAGTGTTACACTGCTACATCATAATGGGCTTAATGTGTTGCTTATACAATCCAAATTAGGATCTTTGTTACAAATTTCTTGCTTCATTTTCCAAGTATGTTGTAAAATTTATCATAAATCTCTCCAAGATTAGGAGAGTTCATATCATATTTAATGATATCCACAGCTGGTGAAATGAAGGAGAAAATATATTTGCAAACAAAAAAAATTGGAAAAAGGTAAGTTAGAAAATTTAAAATTGAAATCATTAAAATTTTAATAAAATCAGAAATTAAATTATAAATATATTAATAAAATGAAAATTAGCAATTTATTTAAAATAACAATTATCAACCTCACATTGGACTGCCAATCATCATTAAGAATTTCTTGTTTGATGTTTTTTCTTTTTCAGAGTGTCTATAGTAGATCATCTATTCCATTCTGAATTAACCATCATCAACTATAGAACCTCTTGCACCTTCAACACCCTCTCCAAGAAAACACAATAGCTAGGCTACCTTATCTCCACAAGCTTGAAGAATTCCTTCTTTGAAAATGTCCTGAAGAGAGCAAGTGAGATGTGATGGTTACAAATAAACATTTAAATTTCTCTAGCTTCTATTAGTGCCCATTGCACCCAATCTATCTTCCCTATGTCTTTCGATGCAGTTTAATGCATGAACACAACAAGCAACGTTACATCCCTTCCTTGTGAACCTTCTATTTTAATAATTGTAATAACTATTTCATGTGAAGTGTGAAGATAATAGTGATGAGACTTTCAGTTATATTGGTTTTATAAAGTTCAAGTATGTATGAACTATGTATGTTCTGTTTTGATTAATATTAGAAAGATGGTTTAGTTTTATATGTGGAATATTTGGAAATAGTTAAATAAAATTCATTATAAATGATTGATGAACATTTGATTTTTTTAATGAGCTATTACTGTAATGATGAGGGTATCTAATTCTTCCATGCCATATTCTTCCATGCCAATGGATGCAAGTGGAAGATCCATCCCGCCTGCAGGGGAAGAGTATCATCACTGTAGGGGTATGTGAACATGCAGTGAAAATTGAGAATGTCATCTGACTTAGAACCACAATTGTTGCCAGTTATCTAGTTCGGGAGGAAAATATCTTAGATGTCTAGTCAGTTACCTTTGTACCTTGGTATAATAAGAAGTTTGTCCTAACAATTAATTTATGCTTGGGGACTTCTCATCAATCAACTCTGGTAAAACTCTTTGTTATTTTGAGCTATGCATATGGATGTTATGTATTTACACACACGTGCGCACACACAGACATATACATTTAATTATTCATTTATTTATGTGTATTTATATTACAGGTATAACCTATATGGGAACTTATATGAAAGGTTCATAAATGCAATTATATTCATACGTGTATGTCAACGACCATCACATGTAAAACTATTAACTAAATAATCGTGTAAGGGTGCATTCATAAAGTTGTTACTAGATCACTAAATGAATGCAATCTCAGATGGTTGAGAAGTTAAATTACCCAAAGTGTGAGTTGATGAGTTGACATTAGAAGTTAAATTACTCATATATATATATATTGCATGTGTTTTGTTTTAGTTCCTTAGTGGATGACGGAGTATGCTAAGGGTGGCGGACATGATGGCAAGAGTAACTCCCTCTTGCCATCGCAGGGAAGGAGTTACTCCTTGCCTGGCATCTACCTTAGAAGGAATTCTTGCATTGGTTTGTGATCATTTTTTCTCTTTTTGGCTGTTTCGAGCAAGAGATCTCTGCGTATTTGGTATTTGGGAGATTCTTTTTGTATTCGGAATAGGAGGAAAGTTATTGGATTTTGTATTCGCTACTACTGTTGCTTATCACCATTGCTTGGAGTTTTTTTTTTTATGCAAGCATGAATCTTTTTCTCTTGTTTTCGATTTGATTATATGATCAGTATCACTTCTCTTGTTCTTAGGCAGTTCTATTAATGAGCTTTTGCTTTCTTCCGTTATGTATATGATTGTATAAGGGGATTGTATGATCCAAGTATGTCTTGCTTAAATTATTTGAGTATTGGTTCAGTTGCGAACGGTAGAATTTCTCTTGCATTACTTGGGCTTTCTTTTTGGAGGGGTCAATTGATCCCGAGACTTTATATTGTCGTGTAAGATAAAGAAGGGAGTAGATTCATTGACTACATTTATCCTTTACGGATCACGATAGA
The DNA here is from genome assembly GCA_027943335.1 of Chamaecyparis obtusa. Classification (NCBI taxonomy): domain Eukaryota; kingdom Viridiplantae; phylum Streptophyta; class Pinopsida; order Cupressales; family Cupressaceae; genus Chamaecyparis; species Chamaecyparis obtusa. The sequence goes on from BSBK01001913.1 coordinate 2,280,754, forward strand.
AAGATCCGAAGGAAAGCATATTCATTTCACTGATTTGATAAGGATTATTCATTTGTAGTTCTGCACTGATATTACCGATTTGATAAGAAAGAACCATTCGTAGTTCTGCATTCATTTTACTGATCTGATAAGAAGAACCATTCGTAGTTCTACATTTATATTATTGATTTGGTAAGAAAGAACCATTCGTAGATATGCATTCATGTTTATAGAATCTCTTGAACTTATACCTTCTTGATTCTAAGTCTAAGAAAAGAGCACTCATTCATAAGTAAAAGAAGGGGTTACTTTCCACCGGTTCGAACCAACTTTCTTTATGGTTGAATGCATTCTTGTGCTTTTCTTTGAATATGGAAATTTTAGATATCTGATTCATTGCATGATGTGTCTTTAAATCCTGCAATCTTCTACGAGACTAAATTGATTAAGTATATAAAACTCCTTGCCCTAAGTAATAGGACATGTGTAGGAGGGAATCTGAAATGAACCATAGAGCTTGTAATGTAAAACCAAATCCTTCTTGAGCTCATGTTGCATATCAATCTGTTAAGTTATGTTTGGTCAATTATGGGAATGGGAGATGTGTACAGTCATAATTGTAAAAATACGTGATTCCTTAGTACAATGAAGCCATCAAAATGTGTATATCCAAATAACATGGTCAGGTGATCCTTGAAGAGTCTGGTGGTGACATTGATTGCACAAGTAATGTGCTTGTACTTTTAAAACCTTTGCCAAGGTGGTACTATGTTACGAAAAGTATTCATTAGTCACTAGAACTAGTACTGCAATGTCTAGTTAAGAAGGCCATATAGTAGGCAAAGATGTCCTTAGGATGGCTAGCTATGGCGGTTGCAGGTTCTACACTAAGTCTCAGATGGCAAGAAAATAGAGACCATCTTCGTGTGCTCCTGGGAAGGGTTGGACTACTTTTGTGTGGAAGTTGTACTAGTGACCATTAGGTCAAGACCAAAAGATCCAAGGTTGGGTGGTTAAAACCCCTAATGATAATCTTTCACCCATGGAGGATGAAAGCTAAAGAAAGAGCAATTGAAATGGAGCAAAAAGTACATGCCTTACACTTTGTAGTTAATTTTTTGTTTCATTACTCAATTTTATAATGTTTAGTTATTTTCTTTGGCAGTTAGAGTTACATTTCATACTTAATTTCCTATGATGATCAATGAATTAGTTAAATTCATCTTCATGTGAATTGCAGTTAGTAACTTCCTTTCAGTTAGTTAATGTAACTGGGTATATGCACAAAGATGGGGGACCAAAAAGGTGCCACTTTCCTTTTTTGCTCCCCAACGGCCATAGTGCGTACGCACTAAAGCGTGTGTACCCTATAGGGCGTATAGGGCACACACGCTATGTAAAACACTGTAAAGTGTTTTGGTGCATTTGAAAAGCCCACTTTCATGCCACAAACCTGCGTTTGCAACAAAAGAGGGCTTCCCAAGCGTGTGCGCAATATCATTTTCCTTGTTCAATCCATCAAATTTGATAAAGAATGGCTCCACGATGTTGTCAAGTTCGAGCCGAAAGAAGAGGTAAGTGTTTTTACATCCCATGCCTCTTATTTGTATTGAAATTTCAGCTTTGAAGCAATTTATTTTGTTAAAATTTATTTTCTTAGATTTTATGTGTAATTAAGATTTTAAAATTGATTTTTTTTAATTGCCAAGAAGAAATGATCTCCTTGAACAAAACCCTCAACCAAACCCTCCATCTTCTCCTCATGAACAAATGAATGAAGAAAATAACCAAGAAAATGAACCTCAACCGCCACCACCAATCAAGAAACCTCCTCCTGGAACACAAGAAAATTTTATCAACCAAATTGAAAGAGGGAAAAAAGAATTAGAATCTTTAATTAGGAGGTTAAAATATTCTATTGCTACAAATCCTAGAAGGGAAAAACTTACAAAATCATTGGAATCAATCTTGACCCACATAGGCTCGGTTAGTGGGCAACTTAATTTATGGAATGATAAAAGAGAATAACAAAAATAATATTATGCAAATAAATTATCATATGAGGACATAAAAAGGAAAAAAATCACAAAAGATGACATTTGCAAACTCTTTAAAAAACCAGAGGACACTGATACTCTTAGAACTACAACAAGGAGGTTCCCAATTCATTGGCGCTTGAATGAAGACATAAAAAATAACTTTTGGGAGAGATGGTGGATGGTCTTTGATTCCCCTCCTTGTAACAATCATGAAGTTCCTATATATTTTTTGAGGAAACTCGATTGCGAGTTTGTACTCAAGGAGGTGCCAAAATATTTTGACTTTCTAGATTCTCAGGGTAGAGGAGGGGGGTCATCATTTGATAGAGCGGGGGCACATCGTGACCCTAACGCATCTAGGGTTCCTATTGGCAAGCCGCGGGTGGATTATGTTAGTATTCCTTCCATTGTAAAGGAACATGTAGAGGTCGACACACTAGGCATGATTAGTGCTCTGATAAAGACTCTCATTCAGTGTGCCACTCCTTTAGTTGAGGGTGACCATGGTCAATCTTCGAGGGGGCATATTTGTCGGTCATGTGAATCCTTGTGCACATTTGGTACTACCGAGAGAGAGGAAGAGGATCATGGAATGATGACTGATGATTTTCTAAATATGACATTTGGCATTGACACATAGGTAAATATTTCCAAGTTCATTAAATTTCTTTGATCATATTTCATTTATATTTTATTCTATTTTATGTATTGGTTAGTGACATTGATTCTGGAGATGTATATGTATTTGTATTGTATTATTGTTGTTCATGTGACATGTGCAATGGTAGATGTATTATCTTGAAGACTAGGATGTATCAGTTTGTATCTTGTTGTATGTACCTTTGATTACATTGATGTAATGGGTGTATCTTATTATTCAGTTGAATGCATCTGTTAGTGTATTCATTATGATTAAGTAAAGGATTATGAATACTTGAATTTGGGTCTTAAAATGAACCTAAGATATATCATGCAATTATGTTATGGATTATACTTAATAGATTAGTTAACTTATACACAATTCTACATTATGAAACTCTTGAGACTTGCAATCTGTAAATGAGTTGCATTTATGAGTGTCTTATGTTATATTGCTTCCGCATTGTTATTCATCATTGGTTGTAAACTCTTAAGAAAAAATTTATTCAATAAACTTAGTAACATGTTTTAGGTTAATTTCTCATGGGTTCTTTGGTGGGGCATTACAAAGAGCTACACAAGAGTGTATTCTCATCTACTAGGCTATACAAGAAAAGGGATGAAGGTTTGTGAAGGCATAAAGGATGATGAGAAGATCTAGTGTTATAGATTGCATATGGAGGTGTAATCAAGGTCTAAGAGGTAACACAATCGACACAATCAACTATGAATATGGCTTCTATAGTTACTAGTGCTAGTGCTAGCACGATGATCTTCATATTTACACAAGAGGTAAGAGGAAGACTATTACTAGTGAGCAGCTAGGTATAGTTGCAAGTTTGTTAAATGTGCATGCACAAGATGTGCCGAAGTCTTCCATTGCCAAATTTTTCTATGTATGTGTCATCTTGTTCCATGTAGCAAGTTCTCCTTACCTAGAAAAAATATTAAAAGATGTAACTTTTGTTAGTCCCTAATTCACCCACCTATAGAACATACACTACACTATACTCTCCTTTAAAATAGAAAATAATATTTGTATAACTATAAGTAAATACAACGTCAAAATAGTTTACATATTCCTCTTCCCAACTCTAGTAAACACTAGGAGAGAGGTAAAGGTTTACTAGGATTCCATTGTGGTTGTTCCTCCTTGCTTGACACAAATAGTTGTGGCTCAATCTCCATCCAAGAAAAAAATGGTGTTAAATCTTGTTCATTAGACTCTAAAGAAATTTAGAGTATGTAGGAAATGTCATAATTGAGTTTCTACAAACATAGATGCAACAAAAGGAGATAAAAAAGTGTTCCACAACCCATCAGTGATAAGGGGGTGGGGAGACATTGGGGTTTGCTCCCTATCGTAATATAGGATGGGCTCGAGGGGCAGTGGCCCCGCCCCCAAGCACATTTTTCCTTTTTCATAGCGTTTGTATTCTTTATTTTTGAACTATTTTTCTCCCAAAATTGTCGTGTTTGAATTCCCTCAAAAATCCACTTCAAATCAACTAAAATACTTGCAAATGACCTTGCAATTGCTTGAGAGTTTATTTTGTCTCTAAAGTAGGAAAGAGCTCAAAAAGGTCAAATGAAACTTTCAATTTGACATCAAACTCCTTTTATAGACCTATTGCAAAGTTTTTGACTTAGACTTGTTGAGTTTTTCATCAAAACTCTATGAGAATTTTTCAATTGCTTTGCAATTTTTCCGGTGAGAAAAACTTGTAAAAAATCATGATTTTTTCTCTACTTAATGATTTTTTTGTGAGTATTGCAACTATGATTGATTATTCTAGGAAATGTAAGGATGCAAATTTCCAATTTCATATTTTGACAAATGTTGTATAGAAGGTAGGGGCCTCCAATGTTGTGTAGGTGGTCATTGATTTGGCACATGTGCAAATTAGTTTGCATGATGTTGGAGGGTGCTTACAAGCGCAACTTTTGGACCGCTTGTAACAATTCAACCATATTATCCTAATAAAATAGGAAATAAAATTTTCCTATGCCATAAGAGTAAAATAGCATAACAACTATCTTTCATTTTCCTATGAACATGAAAGGAAGTTACATTAACTAACCAAAAGGAAGTTACTAACTGCAATTCACATGAAGATGAATTTAACTAATTCATTGATCATCATAGGAAATTAAGTACGAAATGTAACTCTAACTGCCAAAGAAAATAACTAAACATTATATATAACATTGAGTTAATATTAGGGGTTTTAACCACCCAACCTTGGGTCTTTCAATCGTGACCTAATGGTCACTAGTACAACTTCCACACAAAAGTAGTCCAACCCTTCCCAAGAGAACATGAAGATGGTCTCTATTTTCTTTCCATCTGAGACTTGGTGTAGAACCAGCAACCTCCATAGCTATCCATCCTAAGGACGTCTTTGCCTACTATATGGCCTTCTTAACTAGACATTGCACCACTGGTTCTAGTGACTAATGAATACTAGATTCATATCATAGTACCACCTTGGAAAAGGTTTAATTAAAAGTACAAGCACATTACTTGTGCAATCAATGTCACCACCAGACTCTTCAAGGGTCACCTGACCATGTTATTTGGACATACACATTTTGATGGCTTCATTGTACTAAGGAATCATGTATTTTTACAATTATGACTATACACATCTCCCATTCTCATAATTGACCAAACACAACTAAACAAATTAATACGCAACACGAGCTCAAGAAGGATTTGGTCTTACATGACAAGATCTATGATTCATTTCAGATTCCCTCCTACACATGTCCTATTACTTAGGGCAAGGAGTTTTATATACTTAATCAATTTAGTCTCATAGAAGATTGCATGATTTAAAGACACATCATGCAATGAACCAGATATCTAAAATTTCCATATTCAAAGAAAAGCACAAGAATGCATTCAACCATAAAGAAAGTTGGTTCAAACCGATGGAAAGTAACCCCTTCTTTTACTTATGAATGAGTGCTCTTTTCTTAGACTTAGAATCAAGAAGGTATAAGTTCAAGAGATTATATAAACATGAATGCATATCTATGAATGGTTCTTTCTTACCAAATCAATAATATAAATGTAGAACTACGAATGGTTCTTCTTATTAGATCAGCAAAATGAATGCATACTACAAATGGTTCTTTCTTATCAAATCAGTTATATGAGTGCATAACTACAAATGGTTCTTTCTTATCAAATCAATAATATGAGTGCATAACTACAAATGAATATTACTTATCAAATCAATGAAATGAATATGCTTTTATTCGGATATTTCTATCTTGATCTATAAAGGATAAATATAGTCAATGAATCTACTCCCTTCTTTATCTTACACAAAAATATAAAGGTTTGGAAAAAGAAAGCCCAAGTAACGCAAGAGAAATTCTACCATTTGCAATTGAACCAATACTCAAATAATTTAAGCAAGACATACTTGGATCATACAATCCACTTATACAATCATATACATAACAGAAGAAAGCAAAAGCTCATCAATAGAACTGCCTAAGAACAAGAGAAGTGATACTGATCATATAATCAAATTGACGAAAAGAGAAAAATATTCATGCTTGGATAAAAAAACAACTCCAAGCAATGGTGATAAGCAACAATAGTAGCGAATACAAAATCCAATAACTTTCCTCCTATTCCAAATACAAAAAGAGTCTCCCAAACACCAAATATGTAGAGCACTCTTGCTCGAAAGAGTCAGAAAGAAAAAATATGATCACAAACCAATGCAAGAATGCCTTCTAAGATAGATGTATGATGGTCGAGTTCAAATTCAAAATAGTAAATGTATTAATGTATGATCTAATAGCAACAATATAACAAATAGAGCATCGACCAATCAAATAGGGACATCAGTAATAAAATAATGTCAATAAATGATGTAGACAGCTCACGGGCATGGCAAAATCAATGAGCATCAATATCAACATAAATAAAATGCCTAAATACTCCACATGGTGCCATGAAAGTAGCAGGGTCATGAGGTGATCAAACAGTGAGCTCATAAACAATGTATGATGCCCTAGCTTACAACTCGCGAGCCATCAAGACATTTCCTCATGAAATGATCATAAATGGGGAGTACCACATAATGAATATCAATAGAAAAATAAATAAAGAGAGATTAAACACTTCACACAATGCCTTAAAGGTAATAGCAACGATGCCCTAGCTCTCAAAGCTCACGGGTCATCAAGCATTCCAAATGCAAAGATGTAAGCATTGCCAGTATTAAACAGTGAGCTCATAAACAATGCATGAGCTCACTACAAGTTATTTGGCATATATATACATTACAAATGCTTCGATAAAGAAGAATTTTTATTAGCACATGTATGTCTTGAACCATATTTTCTACTTGATTGGCCAGTGCTCTATTTTTTATATTGCTGCTATCAAAATAGAATGGCAGTGGTGATTTAATGCATCTACATCATCAACATGGAAACATTGATCTAATAACAAAAAATACATTACAAATGCCAAGATCGCAGTCTCAATCCCATTATTTTCATCTCATATTCCATATTTTTTCTTCTTCATCATTTGACCCTTCAATAAAGAAGAATTTTTACTAGCACATGTATGTTTTGAACCATATTTTCTACTTGATTGGTCGGTGCTCTATTTGTTATATTTCTGCTATCAAAATAGAATGGAAGTGGTGATTTAATGCATCTATAGCCTCAACAACATGGAAACATTGATCCAATAATAGCAAATACATTACAAATGCCAAGCTCACTGTCTCAATAAAATAAACAGTGTATAAAACAATATATGGTGCACAACAGCAACAAACATGCAATGACAACAATAACATTGCATGATGCCCGAGCTCAAATTCAAAATAGTAAGTGTATTAATGTATGATATAATAGCAACAATATAACAAAAAGAGCCTTGAAGGTAATAGTAATGATTCCCTAGCTCTCAGAGCTTGTGGGTCATCAAGCATTCCAAATGCAAAGATGTAAACAATGCCAGTATTAAATAGTGAGCTCATAAACAATGCATGAGTTCACTACAAGTTATTTGACATATATATACATTACAAATGCATTACAAATACATTACAAATGCCAAGCTCATGGTCTCAATGAAATAAACAGTGTATAAAATAATATATGGTGCACAATAGCAACAAGCATGCAATGAAAGCAATAACATTGCATGATACCCAAGCTCAAATTTAAAATGGTAAGTGTATTATTTTATTATTGATGTCCCTATTTGATTGGCCAGAGCTCTATTTGTTATATTACTGCTATTAAAATATAACAAACAGAACATCGACCAATCAAAATAGGGACATCAGTAATAAAATAATGCTAATCAATGATGCAGACAGCTCACAGACATGGAAAAATCAGTGAGCATCAATATCAGCATAAATTAAATGCATAAATTCTCCACACAGTTCCATAACAGTAGTAGGGTCATGTGGTGCTCAAACAGTGAGCTCATAAACAATGCATGATTCCCTAGTTTGCAGCCCGTGAGCCATCAAGACATTTCCTAATGAAATGATCATAAATGGGGAGTACCACATAGTGAATATCAATAGAAAAACAAATAAAGAAAGATCAAACACTTCACACAATGCCTTGAAGGTAATAGCAATGATGCACTAGCTCTCAAAGCTCACAGGTCATCAAGCATTCCAAATGCAAAGATGTAAACAATGCCAGTAGTAACATTCATATTGTGCCACAAAATCAACAAATGCCATCAAAATGAAATTGACTTAATGAGAAGACAAAGCTCAAATTCTTACCTCAAGTCATGGCTGCCATATGAAGATCAAATGCTAAGGAACTATGTTATAAAATTTCGAGGCATGAAATTTTATAACTGTACATATATAAAATTTCAAGGCATGAAATTTGACCTTTGATTTGACCTTGATAATGTCTTTCCATTGCTTATGCTTGATCATGAATACCTTGTGTTGATGGGCATGGTGGGTTACTGTAATGGATGCATTATTTGGAAATGATGTCATAGAAACACTAGATAGAACAACAACATCTAGTGTTGCTATTGTACTATTTGGATGATGTAGTCACAACAATGATTCACCAGGTGTTCATAGAGACATAAATGCAGCCACTTACTTCTTGTTTCAGTGTTGATCTCCTTTATGTGCTTCCATGCTTTTTGTCTTTTCTATTCTATCTTCATGGTATGAATGCTCCATGGACACTGCTTCTTCACTAAGCTTACACTTCTTAGACTATTGCTCCTCCTTGAGGCCGTAAGTGTAGCCAAAAACTCTATGAGAATAGGGCTTCTGATAACCCTGGTGGGTTCAATGTAGGGCTTCATTTGGATTCCAACACCTATACAATACACATGTTCCTGAGTTTATTTTCCTGAGTGCACATGTTTTGTAGCATAGTTCCTTTTAGAAGTGTATGGCTTGACTATGCACATGCATAATTGTAGATGAGGATTAGTAATAGGGTTCCAGGCATTTCTTAGATCCTTTGGATCTAACCCCATCTTTTCCTTCCTTGTAGGTTCTAGATCATACAGGAGCATAATGGATTGAACCTCAAGTCAACACTTCATTACTTCATACAATGTCTGGTACCTTCATTATTTATGTTCATCTAATTATGTATGTTTGCATTCATTCATATTCTTCTAAAAATTGGCTATACTCATATTCTTCTTGTGTCTGAGTCTTCCAACTATGATCAATTTAATGCTATAAATCTTGACATAGAATTCTAGAGAAATACATTAATTTTATAGTGAATACATGATTTATAATTTAGTTGTAGCATCTCAATGTGTTTGAACTCAAGGATACCCCTTACTTAGTTTCCTACAAAGTGTTTAGCAAAATTTGTTAGAAAATTAAAAGTTTGGTCAAAGTAAGTGTATACATGAAGGATGAAACACATAGGAAGCTATGAGAAGCTATGAGAAGGTGACGTGAAGCTAATGAAAGGAGGCATCTCTAACAAGAATTTCCCTTTTGAGAGTATATGATTACAATGTGGGGGAGTCGAAGAAAATATATGTACAGTTATAAAACCTAAAGTTAAATTTATGAAGTAACATATCATTTATAAAACCTATCGTAACATGCCATTTTTTGTTTGACATTTTTTGTCACAACTAAAGAGTTCTCACCATGAGAAAATAGAGTGACCATTTTCTATCAAAACCATATGTGCATATATAAACATTAAGTACAACATGTCTAATTTTTTTTTACAGATCTATACACATTAAGGATCATGTCAGATAATACAAGAGAATTCGATCAAAATAGGGAGACAATCGCTAGATTGTTGTCTAACTTTCAAAGAGAAGGCAATGAAAAATGTTATTATCCATGCAAGAGTTGTAATGGCTTAAAGACAAGAAGAATCAAAATCAAAACCGAAAAGAGACATTGTAGGGAGAATGGTCACATTAAGGGGGGTTTGATTATCATCCAGTGGTAAGTTGTTTGTTATATTGTTTTCACAATTAATATACATATGAACCATGGAAGGAGGTTTGATTATCACATTGAAGGGGGGTTTGATTATCATCATTTTTATATAGGTCGATCTCCCTTGTGTGAATATAGAGGAACATGGAGGTGTGAGTATTGAAGCTGAAGATCATGATCGCATAGAAGATGACGATCATGCGCCAGAAAAAATATTTGAATGTGATGGTATGAATGCATTGATCATTGACACATTTGGTACTGGTGTTGCTGGTGCTGCTAATGATGATGATGATTATGATGAGGATGACATTGACATTGTCCATGATACACCTCTACTTGAGAAGGTGAACATGACCCTTTACGAAGGCTCTCAATCTACTCTTCTCTATGTTGTATTGTTGTTGGTGAATTTGAAAGTTATGAATGGTTAATCCAACATAGAAATGTCACGTATGCTAAGGTTTGTCATATACGTCATTATAGTCTATAAAAGGTGAAACATGTACCATTAAGATTGTTTATAGTAACGGCTTTTTTTTTTTCTGTAGATTGATAGGTGAGTTTTTGTTACCACCATCAAATGTTCTCCCTCACTCGTACAGAGAATTATGTGCCACTATGAAACATATTGGAATGGAGTATCAAAAAATAGATGCTTTTCCCGAAGATCATATTATTTATCATAAAGAGCATGAAAATGCAACAAAATGCCCTGAATTCCATATGACCAAATATCAAGATGATCAAATGACAAAAAAGGTACATTGCAAGGTTCTTCGTTACATCCCCATTATTCCACATCTGAAATGATTATTCAGGTGCAATAGCTTGGCACATTTTATGGATTGCCATGCACACGGCCGGAGTCGAGATGACATTATTTAAATATCTGTGGATGGTTCATCATTTATGGACATAGAGGAAAAGTGGCCACACTTTAAAGAATAACCTCAAAATATTAGGCTTTCTCTAGTAGCAGACAGTGTCAATCCATATGGAGAGATGAGATCTGTTTACTCTATGTGGCTTGTTTTTGTTATCAACAATAACCTTCCTCCATGGATGTCAATAAAGAGGGAGCACACTATGTTGGAAATGATTGTTCCAAGTATTTTATTATTTTATAGTTATCTACATGTAATTATAATTCTTGGAGTGAAATGAAAATAATAATTATCTGATGTTGTTGTTAATTCAACTAGGTAAGTACCAAGTGAAAGATATGAATGTATATATTGCCCCTCTTATCGACGAGTTGTTGGTATTATGAAATGGTTTCACTATGTATGACATCTCTAGACCAATTGGACAAAGACAATTTCAATTCCATGCAATGCTTGTGTGGATAATTCATGATGCTCTAGGGTTGACACATTTCTGTGGTATGTTATGGTGAATTCTAGTTGTATGCGATAATTCTAATTCTAAAAATCTACATATTTAATCCAATTGTACTATTATCTTGTAGGTCTTCAAACAAAGGGAAAATTTTCATGTCCAATGTGTGGTCCAAAGATGAAATCTCATAATTCCAAAAGTTTAAGAAAATAGGTGTTTGATGAGTATAGGCACTTCCTCCCCAGAAATCATAAGTATCGAAGTGCAGAAAAAAATCTTTTCAATGGGAAAGAAGAGACTACATCAAAGCCCCAAAGAATGACACCTCACCTATGGTAGTTGGAATATAATAGAATTTAAGGTAATATCATTCCACCTAATGGTTGATGTTTGAATGTTATATATTTCAATTGTGTTTTGTTGGCTAATTATGTAGTTGATGTTCTTGAAGGTCCTAAAGGCATTAGTGACCAACTTCCAAAGGGACTAAAATGTTATCCCAAAGAATTTAGTAGGCTACCCTACTATGAGAAGCTGCAAATTGTGCATTTGTTTGATACTATGCATATTGGAAAGAATGTAATAGAAACATTGTGTAAAATATTGGATGGAAGGCGTGACAAAGAAAAACTTGGCAAAATTTATAGTGACATTTATGATTCCAATCATGCAATGAAAAATATCATTGAATAAAATAGCAATGGAAATTGGATTAATGCAAGTGTTCTTCCTTGATTATTAACAGAGAAACAAAGTTATGCCATAACATAAGTCATATGAAAAATTCAATTTTCCATAAGATTTTTCGCGAATATAAGTAATCTCATATCAAAGAAAAATGATTTTGGGTCAAGGATCAAAACGCATGATTGGCATACCTTCATCAAGGTAAGTCACAGTCTTTTATATTTACAATATATTTGTGTAATTGCATTCAATTTTCATTGTATGAAATGATTAGTTGACAATTGTTGTAGTATTTTCTACCCCTATTTCTCCTAGAGAACTTCGACAATAATATCAAACAAGTGATATATGATCTTGAAAAATACATGAGGTAAGCAGTGATATTTATTTAATATATCAAATAAGTCATATATTATAAAGTCTCGTATTTATATATTTTTGTGTCTTGAATCTCTTGTAGGTGGTTTTCATCTAAAGAAATCCATAAAAAAGATATTAAATATTGGAAGAAAATAATTTATCAACTAATGTGTGAAATGCAAAGTGTTTACCTTTAACTTTTTTCAACGCACAAGAACACTACCTCATACACCAAGTTGAGAAGATTAAATTTTGTGGACCTGTACATGCTAGGTCAATATGGATGGTTGAGAGACACCTAAAATTTTTGAAGGGTTTGGTATGACAAAGAGCACGTCCCAAGAGTTCTATGGTTAAGGGATATATGGTATACCAAATGATGGTGTACATTACTCAATATCTTCCTAATCTTGCAGTAAAGACCCATATAGATTGTATTTGGGATCTTGACTCCATTAAAAAATTTGAAGGGGAGTACTTGGTCGAAAATGATAGATTTAGGAAACTGAAAGGTAATAAATTATGAGATGTTATTGTAGTTAATTAATTCTTAATCTTCAAAATAAATTTGTTGTAAGTCATCTATTTACTTTTGTACATTTGCTAAAGAGTGGTTTGCAATACATTTGTTTATTGTAAACAATCAAGATTGGATAACGGTATAGATTGAACGATGTCAACATTATGGTCATAGATTAAAATGGAAATATGTGTCTTCATTAGTTATAGAAGTTCATCATAATGGAGATCTCAATGTTACGCAAAAGGAAATAGATTTAGCATATGGTTTAAGAGATCACCAGGTACTTATAAATTTGTTAATTAATCAACCATATGTTTTTCAACTCATGATGCAATAATTTATACATGTTTGATATTATTATAGGTGAAACACCACAAGGCTATGTTATGCAATGGTTATAAATTTCACATCAAAGAGTTGGATGACACAAAGAGAATTTGTGATTCTGGAATAAGTGCAGTCTTCTAGGTGACTAATATTTCATCTAGAAATGACTTACATCCTTGAGGGTCACAAAATTGATACTATGGTATTTTGGTTGATATACTTGACTGTGACTTTAATTCTTTCAAATTAGTTCTCTTTGTCATAAAATGGTACAGACTATGACTCAATAAAAATGATCCTAATAGAATTGTTATTGAGCATGACAATGGATTTCCAATGATTAATACAAAGTTGTTTGAGCCAGTTGGAGAAGAGCCATATGTTCTTTCAAGCCAATGTGAGCAAGTATTTTACTCAGAGGTTCCACATAAACTAGGTTGGTCATTTTTTGTTAGACATGATCCAAGAGGAAGGACGATAAAGTATAATGCGATGGAAGAAGAAGATACTGAGGAAGAGGAAGAAGTGGAAGATGATGTAGATAATGATCACGATCGAGAGTTAGTCGAAGATGAATATGAAGAAGAAGATGACGATGATGCTGCTACTGATGACGATGATGATGACGATGACGATGATGATGCTGATGATGATGAATAAGATGATAGTGGTGGTGATGATGCCGTCAACGATGATGATCTTGATGATGAGATGGATGAAGAAGAATATCAATGACATGAATGAAATTTACAATTATGCCAGATGTTTGGCATGTTTTAACAATGTTTTGGGTTGAAATATGTACTTTTTCCACTAATATGCTTAGGGCTTCGTATTAATGACATTTTTGGTTTTAGCATGAATATCTATCTACTCTTATTCACCTTGTTTTATATGTCCTACTTATATCTTTGATCTTTTGTTAAGAAAATTTTCATTCTAAAAGAGTGTATTTAATCTCTATATGCTTAAACAACCTCACTAGTTAAGATTGTTCTCATTTCTAGTGGGCGTGACAAGAATCAAATCACTTGATAGAAACCAGTATTTAGACATGCACAAATTAGTGATGTGATTAAGAAAATTACCTTTCTTTATCATTTTATGGGGTATTTTTTTTATATCAATGGATTTAATCTAAATACTATCTTATGAAATTTTCTTCTGATAATTTTCTATTTCCTTGCACATCAATGATGTTAAATCACAGGGGCTTCTCTTTGTTCTCTACAATAGAGTGAGCTAATTTTGAAAGTATAAATATATAATTTTAACAATGTACAATGTCCTTCACAAGATGTAATCAAAAACATTGGCAAGGCACAAGAACTGTTTGATGAAATGCCACAATAGTGGTGTCTCATGCAATGCTGAGATGTTCAGTTATATGCAATGTTGAGATATTGAAAATATTGTTGGATAAATAGATAATTTTAACAATGTATAATGTCCTTCACAAGATGTAATAAAACTATGGAGTGAACTATGTTTGTCTCATTATATAACTATTATCTTTTGTTAGGTATCCCACACAGTCTCATGGATTGTCAGGTATAAGTCAATACACCCCATAGAGATTAATGTCTTTTACCATTTGTAAAATATCTCTCTCATTACCACCTATCTGTCTTATTTCATGAAGTGTAGGTACCAGCAAATAGGTATTTGTCAAATTTGTCTTCCTCAAGCGAAGAAAATGTAGGAATGAAAGAAGAAAGTGAGACATTTAGTATGTCTAAATCAAGGAAATCGACTCGAGGTCAAAAGATCAGAAATAAATTCAATAAATGCATGGAATTTTTCCTTGCTCAAGGGGGGTCGTGTTCTTATGACGATGAGAGCAAAGGCGACTCTGAGGTGCCCTTTAGGTACAAACATCTACAGAAACAATGGGTCCCCAATGAACTTCCTTCAATAAACACTAATTTTTGTGTTAGAGAGAGGATATATCGTATAGCACCATCTTCATTACATGGTTTGGGCCTATTTTCCATGGTTGGCATAAAGGTCTCTTACAAGAAAGTTGTCGAATTGATATAGTATGTTAGACCTTGTTATGACTACAATAGTTGAATGCAGATTGTTAAATATAAAAAAGTATGTGTAGGTATGCACTCACGAAAAATTATATACAACAAAAAGTCAATGAACAAAGTAAAATAGTAGCTATATACATTGACAGAAGGCCAAAAGCATCAGGGAATATTGTAGGTTTTATAAACAGTACACAGCTTGGGTCAACTAAGAAGCAGCCCAATTGTATATTTGAGGCACGCAAGAGAAATCATGTATTTGTATGTGTGATCAAATCAATACGTGGAGGCAAAGAGCTGCTTATTGATTACAATTTGAATCGCATAGATTCAAAAAAACCCTTGAATATCATGGATGAGTTGGTATACATTCTGATAATTGTCTATTATTCAAGGTAACTTAGAATAAGAACAAATGTGTTTTAACATGTCTCAATGATTTTTTTTTGAAATACAAGGCTATAGTATGGATCAACAACCACACGATACGCACGACAATGATGGTTCTCATGGGACTTCTTCTTCCCAAAATGTAAAACTCATTGTTGTTTTACAAATGCACATACAAGAAAAATGTTAATGCATATTTTTTGTTATGCTTTATTCTTCACTACTATTTTAGATTAATTTTAAATAAAGTGCTAATAATATTGTTCCAACAATTGAGTGTTGACCAAAAAAAGGGAAAGGAACAAGTAGTCCATGAGGAGATGTAGGATGAGTAGGATGCATTCATTGTTGATTTTGCATCAGGTGTTGATCATGTGTTGCACTGCAAAAGGTCCTTCGTGTAGTACTATCAAGAGAGTTAACTCGAGTGGCAGGGATTCGACCTCAGACTCCTCAAATACAGATGAGAGAGGATGAGTTGATTCACCTGGTCTAGACTTATACAGTAAGTATTAATGTAATTTTTAATTATAACAAAAGTTCAATAATGGTTTTTATAGTATACTTTTGTATTTATGTCATTAACTAAAATACATGTGTTATTTTTATAGAGGATGAAAAAACAATTAAAGGGCCATGCCCCAAATGCAGATACTTCAGGTGGTTCAAGTACATCACATGTTCTATCCTCCACCTTGTCCATGGTTGTCCATATTGTTTTATGCTCTAACAATCTTATTTTTCTGCACCTACTATTGATCCTATGTTGAGTACGCCGCCCGCTATGAGGATCAGAACCACATAGATACTACCACTTTCAATGTTGGCAACACGTAGCATGGCCACAGATGCGATGGCAACGCCTATTGGTAAGTAGATTCCTCTTTCTCTCTCTCATTTATCATGTGTTTATTTCAATTGAACTATTCTTTCTTAGGGGGCATTTTTTAATATTTAATTCATTTTATGTAGGAGGTGATGAGGAAATTCCTGGATGTACTCATGTTAGATGTACGGGAACAATAGAGAATTGTGATCAATTTCTTGTGAACAATGAAGATGGACTTCCCTTGAGAGTAGCCCAACTTCTAAGTACTTTAAAGATTGATCCTTTCTTTTACTATACAATTTTATACTCATAATGTAATGCACTAACCCACTATGCAGTCCCTTACAATAACTAATAATCCCGTTATTATTTTGCAGGGAATAATCTATTTTATGAAAAACTTAATGATGAATGTTTGTGCATTTTCGGACCGACCATACGCACATGGTATCATATTTTGATTTCATTGCTAGATCAGATTTCCTTTCATCCCTTTCTTCAAGTATATTAAAAGGTAGATTCACTTCATTTATGAATCTAACAATTTTTTTCTTAAAATGTGGCAATTACAAGATAAAGAGTTAAATGATAAACTTATTGACTCTATGAAATTTTTTTTTGGACCCAACGTCTTTCAAAGACTTAGGCTCCTTGAGAAAGCGGGTCAAGCTTTGAAGTATATTAGGGACAACTACAAGTCCCAAATAGAACACAACCCTTATTATGAGCGGCCCCCCTATGTTCCCATTAATGAGTGGGAGAATCTTAAAAAGGATGCACTTGAGAGAAGCATAAGACATGGTGGACAAATACTATCACCCAAGGAAAGAAGGTACGTGATAATCTTAATAATAAAATTATTTACTATTTACTCTTTGTACTTATGCGATCTAACATATTTCAAACATCACATAGGTTTCCTAACACATCAATGGCAATAGAAGAAAGAAAATAAAAACACGGGCAACACAAACTCGACTCAGGTGGATATTAAAAACTTGCTACACAAGTTGTAAGTATTAGTAAATGAAAAAATGTATGCAAATATTTATAAATTGCAATCAATTTAGTTTTGATGAAATTTACTACAATAAAAATTCATGATACCAAGAAAAAATGTAGGCCTTGGAGTTTAAAAAAAATGATTATAGAAGAGGACAAGAAAATAGGCTACAAACAAGGCTATACAGTCGTGGCTGAATGATTTTGATCAATGAGTGCACAAGGATCTTCTGATGAATCTTTTGATCAGGTAAATAAGGCAATTGATTTTTATTTCAAGTTGAATACTTTACCAATTACTATATTTGATGTTAAGTTCCAACATAAAGTGAATATTTTTTTTTTAAGGAAACATATTATCATTATTGTTACAAGCATATATTTATATGTATTAAACTGAATGATTAACATTTCTCAGTATTTGTCTTGTATTTATATGTGTAATCACCAAAAAGTGGACAGGATCATTCAAGTGATTAATTAAGGCAAAATCAAAGCAATTGAATCAAAACAAGTATTTAGCCAATCAAAATTAAAATCAAGCTTCAATTCAATTTAAATCAAAATCAAGATCATTTTAATCAAGTTAAATCAAATTAATGTGCAATTAATTCAATTAATTGTATAGTATAAAATTAAATAAACCCAACCCATTCAAGGGGTACACTTGGCTAAATAAATGAATTAAAATCAATTGATTAAATCCTAATTTCTCTCAACACCACATGGGAGAAAAAAGCCTCAACCAATAGGATTTAAGAAAAGAGCTAACATGGATCAAACCAAATTCAATCTCAGTCACTCAAATTGAAAGAACATCTTGTCCACTCATCTTGTCTTCTTGTCCCAAGCTTTGAGGACACAATATTTAAATTATCTTCAAAGGGTGGAACCAAAGACTCAACTCAAGCCTAATCATGATTAACTCTACCACACCCCCTACCCTTGCCAAATCCTATAAAAGCAAGGCTAAAATCACTTATAAATCAATCCACAAATCTGAGAATTGCATCTAACCTCTTGAAAATTATAGCTAGAAAGGCAATTTAGAACTTAATTTGAGCATTTCTATTTGGAATTGAATTAATTAGCTTAGCTTATCACTCATTTCTCATTCTAGGACTATCATTAATGGAGGCTTGCTGAGAGCTTCACCATTAACACTCTTAGTTAGAGAGCCATAGAATGCTTAATTGTTCTTATTTGTTAAATAGAGTTGCTAATTGCGGTTATTTAGTTTCTATTTGATTTATTGTTCAATACTAATTCTATGAAGGTACAATTTCTAGTACACAAAATGGCACCCACTGTGGGGAAGTAGGCTTCACTTTCTAAAAATCTCATAATCTTCATATTTGTTCAAAATTTTTGCATGTTTAACTCTCAATTTTGTAGTGAAACAATGCTTTTGAGACTTCAAACGATGCTTTTGAGTAGTTAAACATCACTTCTGAGCACTGTTTCAGTGCTTCCACAACAAATTTGTGTGCTTTTGCATAGAGAAACAACGCTTTTAAATCTTTCAGACTTCTGTCTTAAATTCTCTTAGTGCTTATTCCCTGAGTACTGAGCACATTTGCATATTTCTTTAGCGCTTTTACTTACTTTTGAATGCCTTTGCTTAATTGTTTAGCACTTTTACTCTTTATTTATGCTCTTTTAAAAGTTTAAATAGCACTTTTAATTCAATTGACAATGCTTTTAAACAGTTAAATAACACTTTTAATCATTTCTGTAGCGCTTTTGAATAAACTGCAAATTTTCATAATCTGACTGTTAGAAAATAATTTTTATGTCTCTGCAGGATGACTGATCACAGAAAAGTAAAAAAGATAGAGAGCAGATTCAATCAAGAAGGTAAAGCTTTGTCAAGGAAGATAAAAAAGGAGAACATCGCTTACATTAAGCTAGTTCTTGAGGATTCTCAACAAGAAGGAAAGGCATATGATCATTACATAAAAGTTGTAGAAGCATATAAGGAAAAATTTGTTTCATTAAATTGGATATTTTCACCTTAATCAAGTTTTTCTTAAATTTGACATGTAAGGCTTAAAGATCAATTTTGTCTTAATTTCTTCAATTTTATTTTGTTTTCTTCATTGTTGCTGGTTTTGTTGACTAACTTGTTGGAAGAAAAGTACATTGGAAAGGAACAATTGCCAAGGTAAGCATTAAAACATGAAAATCACTCAAAAATACCCCTAGCCTTTGCTAGCTACAAGGAAAAGGTAAGCCTGAAAACTTTATCATTTTCGTACTTAAATTGTGGCTTTGGTGTTTTCAAAATCTAGTAATTTAAAAAATAGCCTATCTTTGTTTGAGGAAGTTTAACATTAGGCCTATGCTCTTCACTTTTATTAGTGAATCAAAATGGAAAAAGTGTTAAACTCTTTGATTAAGAAGAAAGGTTAAGGAAATCAAGCACATAATCAAATAAACCCCTTGTTTGTGGAAGATAGTAGCAATACTCAAATCTCTTTAGTTAGTGGGTTGGAAATTGAACCTTGTTAATTGTGTTTGGGGATTAAGAAGTGGATAGGGATATGATCTTCACCTTTTTGGTGAATCAAACTCCCACAACCTATTTCTTCATTCCATTTTCTTTCTTTTACATGAACATGCTAGATCATTAGTTGGGCTCGCCTCTTGAGATTTGCCTTAAAAGGGCCGGTGAGAGGGAAAACCCAAAGTGGGATACACTAACCCTTGTCGTGATCATCCAACCCACTATAAAATGAAATACATACATCCTTAATGGGGTGTGTGACAAAAGGGTGTTAAATTTTTGAACTTCCTCGAGTAGTCCTCACGGATTGTGCAAAACTCCAACATATTGGTGGTGGGAAGCCTCTTAATATACTTGGAGGATGAAAGTTTAATATCCATTTTGAATGGAATATTAACTAAAACCTTGTTAACTTAGCAAAGAATACCTTATAGAGCCATGTTTACGAACCAATCTTGAGCTAGGTAGATTGCTTGAAGTGTCTTTTTGTGCAAAACCTGTGATAACGTACTTTCAAAATCAAACCCTTAATGTGTAGTGGGTAAAAAGAAAAAAGTGTATGCATAATTGTTGTGTTTGGAAATACATAAAACAAGTGAAAGAGATATCCATCAAAAGTTCATGTTACATTTTTAATCTCTTCAATTAAAATCAACAATTACCAAATCAAAGGATCAATTTGAATCAAACCCTGTTGGATGCCAGTTTCCACACAGTCCCACAAACTTAGGGTATCTTTACAAGGAGATAGCACTCACATTGCTAACAAATTCCATGAATTTGAATACCAAAGTCTTTTCAAAGGTCATGATCAAGGGGATATTCTCCCAAATTTATTTGAAGAAAGACTTGAACAAATGGATAGAAACTCCACATTTCATGATTACCACCATGGGGGAAACAAAAATAACACCAATAATTCTAATCAAGGTCCTAAGGAAACACTTGAAGAAAGGGCTAATAGAGAAGCTCAAGATAATGATTTTCTTGAAGTCATGGAGAAATTGATAGATAGGGATAGGGAGAAATTTTTCCTAAACCTAGCCCAAGTGGGGATAAAGCTCCCATATGATTATGATATAGAGAAACTTAAGAATAAGCAAGAAGTAGATAACCCCATGAATGATATGACCAAAAAATTACAAACATTTCAAGAACAAATAGATTTAATGAAAAAGGTCACTGAACCTAAGCCCTTTTCTATTGAAGCTTTGTGTCCTTTCCCATTCGACAAAAGCTTGGTCATGGCACCTTTTCCCTTCAATACCATTTTTCCTAAGTATGATAAGTATATGGGTAAAACAGACCCACAAGATCATCTAAGGGAGTTTTGTGCCTTAAGCATTGAGTTCATGCACAACACTACGTACCTAATGAGACTTTTTCCTAGGAGTTTGGGAGGTCCTGCCATGGAATGGTTCTCTAAAATCCCACAAGGAATAAAGAATTTTGAGGAATTAGCATCTAAGTTTGTGACCCATTGCTCCTATAATATCGAGCATGAAATCACAATGCTCAAATTGTGTGATACCAAATAGAAAGATGGTGAATCCTTCTTAGGATTCCTACAAAGGTGGAGGACCGTTTTTGCAAGGTATCCACGAAGTATCCCTATGAAGGGGAAGATGGAAATTTTTACAAACAATTTGACCATGGAGATGAATTATCGACTTCAACTTCAATGTCCCCCAACATTTGAAAAACTTATCGAAAATGAGATCAAGATTGAAGATGTATTGGTAAAGAAAGGAGAGATCAAATTGTTCAAAGACAATAAATCCAATACCAATAACAAAAATAACCATTATGTATCTAATTATGTTAATAACAGAGGGGCCAACAATCACAATGATAAAACTAAGTTATGGTTAAAGAATACTAACAAAAATCTTGTGAATAATGGAGTTGTGGAGGCCCAAAATTTGAAGGCAACCCCTTTTAATTTATCAACTGGAGCTAATTCTTCATACAATGTAAATCAAATGAATAAAGCTCCCTTTAATTCCAATAATTCCAACAACAATTCCAACAATCTCAACAAAAATTCTAATAATAATCCTTTTAATAATGCTAATGGGAATAAGCCCAAACCCTTTTTCTCCACATATCAAAAGAGAAAATTCACCTTTTTAGGTGAACCCTTGGAGAACGCATTAAGAACCTTGGTTGCTAATAATATTATGACATTACCTAATTTGAGACCGTATGAACCTCAAATTAAACCTAATTGGTGGAATGATTCTCACCATTGTGAGTATCATCAAAATAGGGGTCACAAAACCAATGAATGCATGAAGTTAAAACACTTAGTGCAAGACCTAATAGATGATGGAACTATCAAAATTGAAGGGCCTCAAAACAATTAGGATCCTATGGCCTTCAAGAACCCCTTTCTAAACCATGAAAAGGGCGAGTCATCTAATGCCAACCGAAATAAGAAAAGAGGTAATGAGAAAGTGAACTTTGCTCATACCTATGATAAAATTAATCAATACTTTAAGTGAAGAGGACAATACCATAAATGTTATCGTGGTAAAGGAGAAACCAAGAGAAGCCTCATCCAATGTTGTCACTAGGGGAAAGCTTCTAAAATCACTCTACCTACAAATTCTCCAAGAATTGTTTTACCCAACCAAAGCACATCATCATCTTCAAAGAAATATAACTTGGTTGATCAATTACAAAGAACTCCCACTCAAATCTCAATCCTAGAATTGCTCAAATTATCATCTACTCACAAGGAGATTCTAGAGAAAGCTTTAGTAGAAACCATGTGCCTCTAAACCTAGATGCGGATAAGTTTCAAAATATGGTGGGACATCTCATCTCTCCTCATTGCTTATCATTTTCCAAACAAGATGACATGTCACTAAACTACCTGCTTAATTTACCTTTGCATATAGAGGTTCTTATTCACAAACATAGAGTGAAAAGAGTGCCTATTGATGGAGGAGCTGGCTTAAATATTTGTACCTTGAACTTGGTAAAAGCCCTAGGATTTTCTGAGGAGGCTATTGACCCTAAGAAGAAAATAACCATCAAAGCCTAAAATGATGAAGAAAGAGCGTCTAAAGGAGTCATAGTACTTCCCATTAGAGTTGGTCCTATACAAAAAGAGACCATATGCCAAGTTTTAGACCTAAATTTGACCTACAATATCTTATTAGGGAGGTCATGGATTTACGAAATGCAAGCTGTGCCTTAGACTAATTACCACCAATGTTTAAAATTTCCTTATGTAGGTCAAGAGATTATGGTAAGTGGGGACTCAAACCCATTCCAATATTGTAACAACATGAAGCCAATCAATGACTCTCTAGTCCCACATAATGCAGAAGGGTCTATACCTAAACAAATAGAGCAAGGGAAAAGTTCCAAGGACATTCCATTATTAAAAGGAAAGGAAAAGATGGAAAGTGAAATTTTTGTTGAAGACATCCAAAGACCCACTAACCTAGCTACATCAACAAAGGGAAAGGAAAAGGTTAGTGAGGAGAATACACATGAGAAGCAGAAAGAAGACAAAGATAAAGCCATCCAAATATAAAACAAAGATGAGCATTACCAAAAGATGGACCAAATGATGTGAAATTTTCATAAACAACGTAAAATCAAGAAAAAAGGAGTAGGGGAATATTCTTTATCCATGATGGATTTTCCATTATCCCCTAAGTCACATGGAAAACCATCCAATCTACCCCATAGATATAATGATCATTTTGTGAGAGAAAATACTTCACCATCCATGGATGAAGATGATAATGAAATTCTTAATTGGCTTTATAAAGATGAGGAGTCAAGTGCCCAAGAAAAACATATCCAAAATATCAGCATTCCCACACATCAATATGGGAAAGGATTCCAAATAATGAAAAAGATGGGATACAAAGGACAAGGACCTTTGGGTACAAGGAATGAAGGACTTATTGAACCAATTGAAATGACATGGTGAGATAGCAAGGAAAAGAAAGGACTAGGGTACCTAGAACAAGGGTACACACAAAAGAACTATCCCAAAGTCTATGATTAGATATTGCAATTATAATCACATAGTGATGAAGATTCTAATCAATGGGAGTGTGACTCTTTATCAAGTGATTCATGCCATGATAAGGAGATAGACGTCATTCATACCTATACTTCAAGCAAAGGAAATGACCAAATAGCAGAACCAAATCAAAATCAAGCCTCTACTTCAAATCAAGTGGTCTTAGAAAATATTCAAATTCAATAAATTTCAATAAATCAATGGGTATGTGAACCCTACATACCTTCATGGAGACCTACTATGGAGGAATCAAATGTTAGTTTTAATCCACAAGACTTTTATCCAACAGAAACCTTAGAGGAGTCTAGTGAGGAAGACTTTGATCCTACTTCTTTGGAACATTTAGAAGAGGCACATATCATAGAATTGAATGATACAATGTACGAACCATCAAATGAGGTCTTATCTCTAAATCCCATTGAACCAAGCCAAAGCATTGATCCTTTAACTCTCATATACCCAGAATTAATCGAATGGGATTCCATTGAACCAACCATCCTCCCAACCTTTTTGAATGACAATGTGGTGTCCCAATATCTCAATGCAGTTGAACCTTCTTCTACTATGGAATATCAGGATGAAATGATAAAGGGGAGTATCCAAACTTTCAATCTACCTAAAAATGAAAAAAACAAAAAAAGTAAAAAAGGAAAAGAATCTAGTGTTGAAAACCACATTGTGGCAGCATTAGATCCAAAAGAAAAGGAAATAAAGGATGTTTTCAAAGGTGAAAAACCAATTGAGGCACCTAAGGAAGGAATTTTGGATGCTTTACCTGAACATTATGAAGAGAGATCTCCAATTTTGATCGAGCCTACAAAAAAGATAAAAATTGGGTCGGAAACTGAGCCAAAGATCATACACCTAGCGACATCCTTATCTAGTGAAGAGAGAAAAGAATTCATCAAATTTTTCAAGGAAAATCAAATCAATTTCGCATGGTCATATGATGATATGCCAGGATTGGACCCAAATCTAATTATACATCACTTGAATATTAAAGAAGGAGCCAAACCAGTCAAACAGAAGCTAAGGAAAATGCATCCACATATAGCCTTGCTAGTAAAAGTGGAGTTGGAGAAATTGCTAAAAGTAGGATTTATCAGGGCCATTGATTATGCCCAATGGATTTCAAATATAGTGCCAATGTCAAAAGAAGATAAGTCCATCAGGATTTGCATGGATTTAGAGACCTGAATTTGGCATGTCCTAAAGATGATTTTCCTCTTCCAAGCATAGATGCCATTGTAGATTTAACAGTGGGACATTCCATGTTTTCACTTATGGATGGTTTTAGTGGCTATAACCAAATAAAGATAGCACCCGAGGATTAAGATAAAACAACATTTACATGTGCATGGGGAACATTCTACTAGAATGTTATGTCCTTTGGTCTAAAGAATGCCAGGGCAACATATCAAAGGGCCATGCCAACAATATTCCATGATATGATGCATAAGTTCATGGAAGATTATGTAGATGAGATATTAGAAAAATATCATTCAAGAGAGGAGCATCTACCAATTCTAGAGAAATTTTTTGTCATATTAGAGAAATTCAAAGTAAGGCTCAATCCAAAAAAGTGTGCATTTGGGGTCCAATCAGGAAAGTTGCTAGGCTACATTGTATCAACGAAAGGAATAGAGGTGGATCCCGCTAAAGTCAAAGCCATGGAGATGGAAGCACCTAGAAACATAAGCCAAATGAGGTCACTACAAGGAAGAATTCAATCCATTAAGAGATTCATATCCCAATTGGCAGAAAAATGTCATAACTTCACCCAACTTCTCCATAAAGATACAATTTTCAAATGGGATGAGAAGTGTGAAGAAGATTTTAACATATTGAAGAAATACTTCATGAACCCTCCAACTTTGATGTCGCCAATCAAAGGCAAACCCTTGATCTTATATATTTCAGCAATAGAGCATTCATTGGGGGCACTTTTGGCACAAGAAGATGAATCAGGCAAAGAAAAAGCTATATATTACTGTAAGAATTTGCCTAACACAAAGAATAGAAACCAAGATCTAGAAGCTCAAGTGATAGCACAAGAGAGACAAAATATGATATGATCAATGATCAAATAATGAAATAGATAGATGATTGATTGATTATACAAAGTAGGAATGCCTCAATATATAGGCAATGCAATAAGGCTACATGATAAGGAGATGATAAGATATCACCCACACAAGGTGGAATCACATGTCCACCAAAGGTGGATCATCCTCCAATATGCAATAAAGTATGTGCATTGGATTAGGATGATAATGTGATAAGAGCACTAAAGGTGGATCTCACACACAAAGAGGTATGAGAAGACAACTATGACCACCTAAAGTGGAGATTCTCCTAACCATGTGCTAAAATGAAATGCAAACTCCTAAGTGTCACAAAGACAAACTACTATGCAATGCATTATCCTAAGTAAACTTAAGTAAAGTGTAATTAGTAAATACTTAATTACACCAACAATTACATAAGTAGAACTTTGGTCAAATACGAGTTGAATTACACCTTCATCGAAAGGGCATGTTTGGTTGAAGTTTTTGCTTCCCAAAAACTATGCCACTATATGTTAGCTCATAAGATAAGACTCATTGCAAAGATCGATCCTTTGAAGTATCTACTTAGCAAAATAGCATTAAATGGAAGGCTAGCCAAATGGTCATGGTGTTGAGTGAATTTGACATTGAGTATGTAGACCGCAAATCTATCAAAGGGAAAGTCATTGCTGACCAATTAGCAGAATCACCACTACAAGATGATTAGCCAATTCAAGTAGAATTCCCAGATTCCAAGATTGTGAATGTTGAGGCAAAGAGATGGCAACTATATTTTGATGGTTCATACACCCAACATGGATTAGGATTAGGCATACTCTTGATTACTCCTAAAGGATCTAAAATTCCAAAGTCATATAAATTGTTATTTCCATGTACCAATAACATAGAAAAATATGAAGCCTTGGTCATTGGAATCAAGTTGGCATTAGAGTGGAAGGTGATAGAACTAAAGGTTTATGGAGACTCTCAATTAGTCATTAATCAAATTAATGATGAATATCAAATGAAAGATGACAAGATGGTACCTTATTAAAACATGGTGGAAAGCCTTAAGAAGTACTTCGCTCTTATTAAATTTGAGCAAGTGCCAAGAGAAAAGAACAAAGTAGCAGATGCAATGGAAACTTTGGCATCACTTCTACAAATACTAGATCAAAGCGCTAGATATGAATTCCTGGTAGAAGAAGTGGAACAACCCGCATTTTACCCTACCCATCCTCATACCATTTGCTTGCTAATTACACATGAATCACCTTGGTATGGACCTATTTACACTTACATAAAAGATCAAATCCTACCCATGGACCAAACCAGGAACCAAAAGAAAATCTTTATCCACCAAGCCTCTAGATATACCTTAATATGTGAAACATTGTATCGTAAGAGTATAGACGGAATGCTCCTTAGATGTTTAGAGAAACATTAAACATACGTAGCCTTGTGATAAATCCATGAGGGAATATGTGGGCCACATTTGAATGGATTAACCCTAGCTAAGAAACTTCTTAGGATAGGATATTTTTGGCCTACGATGGAGAAAGACGCTTGTTACTTTGCCAAAACTTGTAGAAAGTGTCAATTTCATGGAAAATTGATACATGTTCCCACACAAGAGCTTTATTCGATGACAGCACCTTGGCTATTTTATCAATGGGGTCTTTATTTAATAGGAATGATTTATCCACCATCCTCAAATGGTCATAAATTCATTATCACGACAACATAGTACTTTACCAAATGGGTGGAAGTTGTACCCTTATCAACTGCAACAGGAAAGAAGATATCTTTGTTTATCCTAAACCACATAATTTGTAGATATGGTGTACCTCATGCCATCATAACAAATAATACAAAGCACTTTAAAAAAAAACCTAAAGGAGGTGTGCAAAAAGCTCCACATGATCCATCATTCTTCATCAATATATTACCCCCAAGGTAATGGACAAGCCAAAGCAATAAATAAAAACATCTTAGCAAGGATGAACAAGAATGAATAAATTGGATTTTGGCAAGTTTTTTTAGGAGACATCATCCTGAGACACAAATCATTGGAGACAGACAAGCTGGCATGCAAACAAGGATTAAAGAAAGACATGGTACATGTCTAGTTTGTGAATATGAACCGAAGAATGTAAAAGTTGCATTAGAAACTGATGAATGAGTTAATGCAATGGAAGAGGAAATAGACCAGATAGAGAAGAATAAAACCTAGAGCTTAGTACCCAAACTTAAAGATAAGAATGTTATCAGTACTAAGTGGATATTTAGAAACAAGCAGAATGAGAATGGAGAAGTAACAAGAAATAAAGCTAGATTAGTATGCAAAGGATATGCACAGGAGGAAGGAATAGATTATGATGAAACATTTGCACCTGTTGCTAGATTAGGAGTCAAAATGTTACTTGCATATGCTGCACAAAAATGGTTCAAAGTTTACCAAATGGATGGCAAGTCAGCATTTCTAAATGGAATACTTGAAGAAGAAGTCTACATAGAACAACCTGAAGGGTTCGTTGATCCAGAAAAGAAAGATATGGTATGTAGATTGCATAAAGCTTTATATGGTTTGAAGCAAACATCGACAGCCTGGTACGAAAGGCTGCATACTTATTTGTTAAGTATTGGATTTGTTAGAACAAGTGAGAACAACAATTTTTATATGAAAGGAGATACTGATGATACTATTCTTATTGCTAAAATATTTGTGGATGACATTATATTTGGAGGACAAGATCAAATCTATAAGTCATT
Source organism: Chamaecyparis obtusa (assembly GCA_027943335.1). Lineage (NCBI taxonomy): Eukaryota > Viridiplantae > Streptophyta > Pinopsida > Cupressales > Cupressaceae > Chamaecyparis > Chamaecyparis obtusa. The sequence goes on from BSBK01001913.1 coordinate 2,309,740, forward strand.
TGTTGATGAAATGAGAAGTGAATTTGAAATGTCTATGTTTGGAGAGATTAAGTTCTTTCTAGGACTACAAGTGATTCAATAAAATGATGGTATATTCATCACACAATCCAAATATATCAAGGAAGTATTGAAAACATTTGGCATGGAAGTTGCTAAACCTGTGGGAACACCGATAGCTACTGGATGTAAACTGACTAAGAAAGATAAAACTATAGAAGTGAACCAGACACTGTATCGATCTATGATTGGTAAGTTAATGTATGTAGTGCATAGTAGACCAGACATAGTACATGTCGTGGGAATTGTTGCAAAATTTTTTGTAAATCCTAGAGAGTCACACATGGTTGCTACAGAGAGAATCTTAAGATACTTGAAGAAAATAGAAGATTATGGATTATGGTATCCTAAGGAAGGCAAGTTTGAACTCAAAGTCTATACTTACGCTGATTGGGTTGGAAATTTTGATGACAGAAAAAGTACTACCAAAGGAGCATTTTTCTTTGGTGAAAGACTTGTTACATGGACAAGTAAAAAGTAGGCTTACATTTCTCAGTCTACAGCCAAAACAGAGTATGTTGTTGCTGCTACAAACTGTTCAAATATTGCATATATTAAGCAAGTTCTAGAAGGTATAAATGAGGTAATCACTGAGCCAGTGATTATATATTGTGATAACACAAGTGCAATAAACATTTCAAAGAATCCAATGATGCACTCTAAAACAAAGCATATATCTATTAAGTATCACTACTTGAGAGAATAAGTACAGGAGAAGCAAGTTAAGCTAGAGTTTGTTACATCAAAAGAACAACTTGCAGACATATTTACAAAGCCTCTACCGAAGGATACATTTGAATACTTGAGGACTAGACTTGGGGTTTGTCCCCTATCTACCGGTCACTAATGTGATCTGGATGTTGCATTGGCCTAATCTTATCAGAAGATCATACATGTTGATGTGGCATAAGTTCACACATTGGATCACGTCTAAGGTTGTGAAAAGTTTGAAGAACTGGAATAGATTGACATATCAGTATACAAAGATATAGAGTATGCACCAAAAAATAGAGAGTTACATGGCTACTACAGAGCTGTATGTTTATTTGTTTCTTTGGCATTGTTGTCAAAAGGAGAGATAAACAATATGAAACAATATGCACTGATGAGAACACTCAAACATCTATCTAAGGGAGAGACAAACTTAAAGAAAGGGAGAGCACTAAAGATTGGTTACAGAGAACAGAAGAAGGAATCCGAGAGATGAAAAGATCATATTTGCAGAATGTTAAAGTTGCATTGGTAATGATGTTGAGTAACGTAGTGATTAAACATATTAAGCTAGGGAGATCTTGTACAACATTTGTTCATAGAGTTTTAGAATACATGTTTGGTATGTGTATGGTATATTTCATATTACTTGAGTTGCCATCAATGCCAAAGGGAGAGATTGATGAACTACAACTAATTTAGAACCTAATTGAAGATCTGTGATTAGAGATCACCGAGTTGTTGATTAGATATGTAATATGATTAAATCCGCAATATGTTGTCATTGATGTCAACTAGTTTGACAACACTTATTTTGTAAGTTACTATACCTAAACATCTGTAGCAAAGGAGTAAAAGAGATGAAGAACATAAATATCTACATGAGGAAGATGTATATGATAGATGAGGATAAGGAATACATTGGGTAGCTTGCTGATGAGTCTATGATCTTATGTTATTGACTTGATTATGTTTCATTCATCTATGATGAGGAAAAGAACTGAAAGACACAAGACAGTGTGGTCAGTTGATGAAGCATCATAGTATACACCGAGCAGTGTAGTGTATATCGAGCACAGTATAAACTGAGCTTGTGTTCACCAACACATTTCATTATTAACCGAGCAGGAGAAAAGGAACTAAATGATTAGCTTAGTAGTTAAGGATTGATGAGCTATAAAGTACATCAAAATCAATGATGGATTTAGTGTTTGTTACGAAGATCAACGGCTAACATAATTCAAAGAAGATCTAAAGGATGAAATCAAAACGTGTTACTGGCACATCAACCGAGAAAGGTTTAAGCGGCAAAATGGATGAAGTTGAGTAAGCGGCATAATCTTATGGAGGATAAGAAAATGGTTTACTTGTCTATTTAAGAGACTAGGGTTTCATTATGAAACTCATGCCGGAAGGAGACTGCAGAATTATCACATGAACAAGCTTCATGTATGCTTGATCAAACTAGTTAAGGAGAACTAAATTGTAGAGTTTACCGAGTGTCAAAAAGCTATTACCGAGTGATAGTAATTCATTGATTATTGTTGATACATAATTGATATATTGATCAGAGGATTTGAATGGGCTTAACATAGATTTGATAATCTGCAATTGAAGTTGTATTGTAATCAGATCAACTACTATTACATTTTAATCATTGTAAACAGAGAAATCTCTTAACAATGTGGACTTCAAAGTCTTATATGTATCATTCATAGAATGAACATTGTTATCCTATCAATGCCATAGTGAATGTTGGTTGGATGATAATGGTTGGTCTAAAATCCTCTAACAAGGTCACACCTCATAGTGTGTTTGTAACCTTTAACAGGGTTGGGTCTTCACCGACCTCACTTCAGAAGAGTGAACATTTTTTGGGTTGTCGGTCCCAGGTGGTTTTTCCCTTCACAAGTTTTCCACGTTAAATCTTTTATGTTATGTGTTCATTGTGGTGATTGTTTGTTATCATAATTTACATATTGCATGTTGGATTTGATCGGTAATCATTATATGTTATTGACTGGTAATTGGTAAAAGCACAAATAGTATAGTATTTTATGTTATCGAGTTATAGAAGTTTAAGTAAATTGTTTTGGATTATACATCTTGAATTGGGACTGTGGATAACTGATTCACCCCCCTCTCAGTTATTCTAACAAAATGTATATATTGTCAATAAATGCACTAATTATTTACATTGGAATGCAGCCTGATGATCTTGGTACACCATCCAAGGATGACAGAGGCATCGATTCGAATATGAATTATAATACTCAAGGTATACATTTTCTATTCGAATTTTGATTATTGAATATTTAATACAAGTAAACATTTTAAATTGAATTTGGTGTAGTAATAAAAATTTAATTATAATGTGTTGGGATTAATAAAATATTTTGTATTGTAGTTGTAGGGGATGTAGAGGTTGTTCCTGATGAGTGTGTTGAGGTTCAAGCTACCGGGTGAGATGATGTGGTTGGACAAGGTAAAGAGCGTCACGTTTATGTTTTTTAAAGTATTGAAATGCTTGTAACAATAATGATAATATGTTTTTAAATTAACCCCAATTATGATAATATGTTTTTAATTTAAGCCTTTTATTTGTTATTGTAGAGGACCCGTCTTTGCAAAGGACAATGAGATCACGTGCACAACTGAGAATAAATGATGATGTCAACATGGATGTGCATCTGCAACAATTTAGGGAAGTAGAAAAAAAAAAAGGTCAAAAAAGAAATGATTCTCATTTATGCAACTTATTTGATAATGATTGTTGTTTATGTCTCGATGTTTTAATCTTATAATGTGTTAATGAATGTTATGATGTGTTAATGAATGCTAATTAATAAGATGAATGTTCAATTGTTGTAATGGTAATTGTTATAACATGTACCATATGTTTCCATACATGTTTGTGTGCAGGGATGGACAAGGGATGCTAATTGGTACTTGTGTGATTAGAGAATACTTTGCATAATTGCATTCCCCAAATCATTACTGGCAAAATTTTGAACATATCTAAATGGAATACTTTTTGCCTGACATACTTAAATGGAACACACCAAGAAGTACCAAATGATGAATGCTCAATTGTTGTAATGGAAAAGCATCAGAACCGTCCATTTCTAGAACTTTATTTTCTAGTCTTAATGATTATGCATAGGTGATGAATATGCAGATTTGCCTAAGCAATATTGGGAGCTAACCCAGCAACACATGTACTATTTTGAAAATCATCACAAGTCCATTTGTTGCTAGGTCGTTCCCAGTGTTTTTTGGTCAAATCTGCATATTTTTCACTTTTTCATATACCAAATGATAAATGCTCAATTGTTGTAATGGCAAAGCATTAGAACCGTCCATTTCTAGAACTTAATTTTCTATAGTCTTAATGATTTTTCTATAGTCCTAATGATTTTTCTATAGTCTTAATAATTTTTCTATCATCCTAATGATTGTTTCTCTTGATAAATTAGGCCTTGAATTCAAATTTTTGTTCACTATTTTATTTCAACTTGATATTTCATTCATTTTTCATATACACAGAGACTACACATGCTAATAAAAAAATGAGCTATTTGATTGTTCACTATTCATGATTGTAAATGGTCAATATTTCTAATAGTACTCCTTTGTGTATTCCATTTAAAAATAATCATGTTTCTATGACTATGATAAATGTCACTTTGTGTTGAGCAAAATTAGAGTTGAGATTAACTCGATTGGTAGAGATTCGACCTTAGACTCCTCAAATACAAATGAGGATGAGTTGATTCACTTGGTTCAGACTTATATAGTAAGTATTAATGTATTTTTTAATTATAACAAAAGTTCAATAATGGTTTTAGATGTTAACTGTGACAATCTCTTGGTTCCAGGCAATGCAGAAGGAGGCACCTGGGTCAATATGCAATCTCAATTCATATGCATTAGATATTAGTGATGAACTACAACTGATTTGAATAAACTGTATGACTTGAAGATCTATGATTTAAGATCACTAAGTTGATGATTAGATATGTAAGATGATTAAATCAGTAATATGTTGTCATTGATGTCAACTAGTTTTGACAATACTTATCTTATAAGTTACTATACCCAAACATCTGTAGAAAGAAGAAGAGAAGAGATGAAGAACATATATATCTACATGAGGAAGATGGATATGATAGATGAGGATAAGGAATGCATTGGGTAACTTATGAATGAGTCTATGACCTTATGTTATTGACTTGATTATGTTGCATTCATATATGATAAAGGATAGAGAAAAATGCACAAAGCAGTGTTGTCGGTTAAAGAAGCATTTTAGTATGCACTAATGTAGTGTAGTGTATACCAAGCATAGTATAAATCGAGCTTGTGTTCACCGACACATTTCTTTGTTAACCAAGCAGGAGAAAAGAATTAAATGATTAGTTTAGCCGATGGAAGTTGATGAGCTATAAAGTGTTATGATTATGAAGTTGAAGATAATGTTTGTTACAAAGATCGACAACTAACATAATTCAAAGAAGGTCTAAGGGATTGAAACAAAATGTGTTACTGATACATGAGCCGAGGAAGGTTAAAGCAGAAAAATCAACAAAGGAGATTAAGCAGCAAAATCTGATGGATGAAATTAAAACAGTTTACTTGTCTATTTAAGAGACTAGGATTTCATGATGAGATCATGCCAGAAGAAGGAGACTGTAGAGATATCGCATGAACAAGCTTCATGCATGCTTGATCAGACTGGTTAAGGAGAACCAAACTACAGAGATTACTGAGCGTCGAAAAGATATAACCGAGTGACAGTAAGTTACTGAATATTGATTGAAACAAAATTGATATATTGATCAGAGGATTTGAATGAGCTTAACATAGATTTGATAATTTGCAATTGAACTTGTGTTGTAATCAAATCAACTATTGTTACATTTTAACCATTGTAAATAGATAAATCTCTTAACAGAGTGGACTAGAAAGTCTTGTAATGTCATTCATAGAGTGTACATTTGTTATCATGTCAACCCCATAGTGAATGTTGGTTTGACGATAATGGTTGGTCTAAAATTCTCTAACAAGGTCACACCTCACAGTGTGTTTGTAACCTTTAATAGGGTTGGGTCTTCACCGACCTCACTTTAGAAAAGTGAACAATTTTTGGGTTACCATTCCCAGGTGGTTTTTCCCTTCATAGGGTTTCCACGTTAAATCTCTTGTGTTATGTGTTGATTGTGTTGATTGTTTTTTATCATACTTTAGATGTTGCATATTGGATTTGATCAATAAGAACTGTATGTTATTAACTGGTAATCGAAAGAAGCACATAAATAATACTATTTTATGTTACTGATCTACAAAAATTTTAGTAAATTATTTTTGGATATACATTTTGTGATTGGGACTGTGGATAATTGATTCACCCCCCTCTCAGTTATTCTAACAATTGGTATTAGAGCATTGCTTTCTTGGAATAGAGTTTTAAGGACTTCAGCACAAAGATCTCAAAATGTATAAGACGAAAGTGCCAAAGCTAAACAAGTATAACTTCATAGTATGGCAAAGATGAATGAAGTTGCATGTATCAGGAATTGGGAATTTTGCCCTTACACTAATGGAGAATGGCTATGTTGCACTGCCCACTGGTCCCTTGAACCTTGATCAACTAAGAGACAAACATGAACATAATGTTACTATGATGGATATTGTTGCTTCTTGTACAGATGCCAAATTTGAAGATATTAAAAATTGCACTACTGCTAAAGATATGTGGGATAAACTTTCTCAAATTTATAGTGGTGATGTGAATGTCAAAAGAGCCAGAGATGAAAGCTTAAGGGGAAGATTTGATGATATGAAGATGAAGGAAGGAGAAAATATTGTGCAGTACACAAAAAGACTAAAATAGGTAGTCCATGCTATTAGAGCATCTAATGGTGTTATTGATGAAGAGACAATGGTAAGCAAAGTTCTCAGAACCTTATTGTCAGTTTATGCAATCAAAATATTTGCAATTCATGAAACTAAGTCTGCATCTGGTAACAACCTTACTCTTGATAATCTGATTGGTAAGCTTACAACCTTTGAACTGAACAACTTTGATAATAGTGATGAACTACAACTCATTTAGAATCTAATTGAAGATATATGATTAGAGATCACCGAGTTGCTGATTAGATATGTAATATGATTAAATCAGTAATATGTTGTCATTGATGTCAACTAGTTTGACAACACTTATTTTGTAAGTTATTATACCTAAACATCTATAGAACAGGAGTAAGAGAGATGAAGAACAAAAATATCTACATGAGGAAGATGTATATGACAGACGAGGATAAGGAATACATTGGGTAACTTGTTGATGAGTCTATGACCTTATGTTATTAACTTGATTATGTTTCATTCATCTATGATGAGGAAAAGAACTGAAAGACAGAAGGCAGTGTGGTTAGTTTATGAAGCATCACAGTATACACCAAGCAGTGTAGTGTATACTGAGCACAGTATAAACTAAGTTTGTGCTCACCAACACATTTCTTTGTTAACCAAGCAGGAGAAAAGGAACTAAATGATTAGTTAGCCATTAAGGATTGATGATCTGTAAAGTACATCAAAATCAGAGATGGAGATAATATTTGTTATGAAGATCAATGAATAGCATAATTCAAGGAAGATTTAAAGGATGAAATCAAAATATGTTACTAACACATCAGCCGAGAAAGGTTTAAGTGAAAAAATGGATGAAGGAGAATAAGCGGAAAAATCTAATGGAGGAGAAGAAAAAGGTTTACTTGTCTATTTAAGAGACTAGAGTTTCATTATGAAACTCATGCCGAAAGAAGGAGACTGTAGAATTATCACATGAACAAGCTTCATGTATGCTTGATCAAACTAGTTAAGGAGAACTGAACTGCAGAGTTTACCGAGCATTAGAAAGCTATTACTGAGCGAAAGTAAGTAATTGATTATTGTTGATAAAGAATTAATATATTGATCAGAGGATTTAAATGAGCATAATATAGATCTAAACATCTACAATTGAAGTTGTATTGTAATCAGATCACCTACTATTATAGTTTAACCATTGTATACAAACAAATCTCTTAACAGAGTGGACTAGGAAATTCTTATATGTATCATTCATAGAATGAAGATTGTTTGTCTATCAACCCCATAGTGAATGTTGGTTAGACAATAATGGTTGGTCTAAAATACTCTAACAAGGTCACACCTCACAGTGTGTTTGTAACCTTTAATAGGGTTGGGTCTTCACTGCCCTCACTTCAGATGAGTAAACATTTTTGGGTTGCCGGTTCTAAGTGGTTTTTCCCTTCACAGGGTTTCCATGTTAAATATTTTGTGTTATGTGTTCATTGTGGTGATTTTTTGTTATCATACTTTACATATTGCATGTTGGATTTGATCGGTAATCATTATATGTTATTGACTAGTAATCGGTAAAAGAACAAACAATATAGTATTTTATGTTACCGGGCTACAGAAGTTTAAGTAAATTATTTTGGATTATACATTTTGAATTGAGACTTTGGATAATTGATTCACCCCCCTCTCAGTTATTCTAACAATTGGTATCAGAGCTTTGGTTTCTTGGAATATAGTTTTAAGGACTTCAGCACAAAGGTCTCAAAATGTTTAAGAGGGAAGTGCCAAAGCTAAATAAGGATAACTTCACAATATGGAAACGTCGGATGAAGCTGCATATATCTAGGATTGGGAATTATGCCCTAGATCTGATGGAGAATGGATACCTTGCACCACCCACTGGTCCCTTGACCCTTGATCAACTAAGGGACATACATGAACATAATGTTACTATGATGGAGATTGCTGCTACCTATTGAGATGCCAAATTTGAAGACATCAAGGATTGCACTACTGCTAAGTAGATGTGGGATAAACTTGCTCAAATTTATAGTGATGATGCGAATGTCAAGAGAGCAAGAGCTGAAAGCTTAAGAGGAAGATTCAATGACATGAAGATGAAAGAAGGTGAAAACATTGTGCAATACACAAACAAAATAAAGGAGGTAGTTCATGCTGTTAGAGCATTAGAAGGAGTTATTGATGAAGACATTATGGTAAGAAAAATTCTAAGGACCCTATTGCCTATATATGCCATCAGAATATCAACAATTCATGAAAATAGGTCAGCACCTAACAACACACTCACTCTTGATAATCTGATAAGCTTACAACATTTGAACTGAATAATTATGATAATAGTGTTGTATCGAATGTTGAATCCACTATCATGACTTCTCTGAAGATTGGTAAGTCTAGTAGCATAAATAATAATGATGATAGTGATAGCAATACTGACAATGAGCTTGATGAACTTGAAGCTCTTATGGACAGAAGGTTACCTAAAAGTAAAGGAAGGTATAGAGGCAAATTACCTCTAGCATGCTTTAACTATAAAGAAGTTGGCCACATTGTTGCTAGATGTCCACACAAGAAAGATGATCATAGAACCAAAGACCGATCTGAAGGAAGCTATGGGAGAAGATACAACAGAGGCTACCAATACTACAACAAAGACAACCGAGACAATAATGACAAAGGCAAGAAGGTATGCTACATTGCTGAGGAAGAAGATATCACCGTTACCGACACTGATGATGATGTGGAGGTAGTATTTGGCAATGAAGGATGATTCCTAAGAAGATGAAAGGTATGTAGAGACAACACTTATCTCTAAGGTTAATAAAAATGATACATAGATTATAGATAGTGGTTGTACACATCACATGACTGGTGATGAAGAAAAATTTGATTATCTTGAAGAATACAATGGAGGATCTATAAGAATGGGTAATGATGCACCCTGTATGGTAAGAGGTAAAGGATCCCTGATGATAAATGATAGCTTAACATGTGAAAATGCTTATTGGGTAAGAGTATTAAACTATAATTTGTTAAGTGTGGCACAACTGAAAAATTCAGGCCATCAAGTTGCTTTTTTGAGCAAAAAGGTGAAAATATTTGATGATGGAGGAAGACTTGTTGGAACTAGTACACAATCCAGAGGTAATCTATTTTATCTTGATGATGATCAGTCTTCTAGTTTATTGATGAAAGATGAAGGTGCATGGTTGTGGCATACTAGGTTATGTCAAGTGAATTTTGATAACATAATTAAGATCAGTAAAAAGAAAAGAGTTAGAGGTCTACCTAACTTGTCAAAGCCTGATCATGTTATGTGTCATGAATGTTAGAAAGGTAAGATGACTAAATCTAGTTTCAAAAGAAAAGATTATTCAACAAAGAAAATACTTGAGTTAGTGCATACCGACCTATGTGGTCCTATGAGAGCTCAAATTTATTATGGAGACATATATTTTATTCTTTTTGTTGATGATTATACTAGATTGATGAAAGTCATGGTTTTGAAAGAAAAATCTGAGGCATTCAAGATGTTCAAGTGGTATAAAGAAAAAGTAGAAAAAGAGACTGGTGAAGAATTGAAATGCTTAAGATCTGATAGAGGAGCTGAATTTATCTCAGATGAATTTACTAATTTTTGTAATGAGCATGGTATTAAAAGATAGGTTTCTGCACCAACGACACCACAACAGAATGGCATTGCTGAAAGGAGAAATAGGTCAATTGTTGACTGCGCAAGGACATTAATGATAGAAAATAATGTTGCTCAAACATACTGGAGAGAAGCTATTAGCACTTTTGTTTATGTGCTAAACCAAGTACAACTGAAGAAGGACACTAATAAGACACCCTATGAGTTATGGTTTGGACACAAACCCACTGTAAGTTATTTCAAGATTTTTGGAAGCAAATGTTTTATTATGAAAGATGAAAGAAATGGAAAGTTTGACTCAAATGGTGATGAAGAGATATTTCTAGGATATTCCAGTAAAAGTAAAGCATAAAAGTGTCTAAACAGAGTAACTAATAAAATGATTTAAAGCACTAATGTTCGAGTTGATGAGTTTGATGATAAGAATGCAGAGGAAAGCAAAAAAGAACCGGAAGACTATAGTAGATTCACTTACATTGAACAACCTAAGTATCTACCGAAGCCACAAATAGTGACAACCGGTCAATAGGAAAACAATACTGAGGAACATGAAAGAGAAACTGACGAGAAAGCAAATGAACCTGCACAAGATGAACAAGAAAGAAGAAATCAGATACTGGCAAGTTTTGTCAGAAGACATCATCCTGAGACACAAATCATTGGAGATAGTCAAGCTGGCATGCAAACAAGGAGTAAGACAAGACAAGGTACATGTCTAGTTTGTGAATATGAATCAAAGACTGTAAAAGTTGCATTAGAAAATGATGAATGGGTTAATGCAATGAAAGAAGAAATAGAGCAGATAGAGAAGAACAAAACTTGGACCTTAGTACCCAGACTTAAAGATAATAATGTTATCAGTACTAAGTGGATATTCAGAAACAAGAAAAATAAAAATGGATAGGCAACAAGAAATAAAGCTAGATTAGTATGCAAAGGATATGCACAGGATGAAAGAATTGATTATGGTGAAACATTTGCACCTATTGCTAGATTAGAAGTAGTCAGAATGTTACATGCATATGTTACACACAAAAAGTTCAAAGTTTACCAAATGGATGTCAAGTCAGCATTTTTGAATGGAATACTTGAAGAAGAAGTCTACATAGAATAACTTGAAGGGTTCATTGATCTAGAAAAGAACAATATGGTATGTAGATTACATAAAGCTTTATATGGTTTAAAGAAAGCACTGAGAGCTTGGTATGAAAGGTTGCATACTTATTTGTTAATTATTGGATTTGTTAGAACAAGTGAGAACACCAATTTGTATATGAAAGGAGATACTGATGATAATATTCTTATAATTGCTGAAATATTTGTGGATGATATTATTTTTGGAGGACAAGATCAAATCTGTAAGTCATTTTCTAATGAAATGAGAAGTGAATTTGAAATATCTATGTTCAGAGAGATTAAGTTCTTTCTAGGACTACACGTGATTCAACAGAATGATGGTATATTCATCACACAATCAAAATATATCAAGGAAGTATTGAAGACATTTGGCATGGAAGATGCTAAACCTATGGGAACATTGATGGCTATTGGATGTAAACTGACTAAGGAAGATGAAATTACAGAGGTGAACCAGACACTGTACCGATCTATGATTGGTAAGTTAATGTATGTAGTGCATAGTAGACCAGACATAGCACATGTTGTGGGAATTGTTGCAATATTTTTTGCAAACCCTAGGGAGTCACACATGGTTGCTACAAAGAGAATCTTAAGATACCTGAAGAAAATAGAAAATTATGGATTATGGTATCCTAAGGAAGGAAAATTTGAACTCAAAGTCTACACCGACGCTGATTGGGCTGGAAATGTGAATGACAGAAAAAGTACCACCAGAGGAGCATTTTTCTTTGGTGAAAGAATTGTTACATGGACAAGTAAGAAGGCTTGCATTTCTCAGTCTACAACCGAAGTAGAGTATGTTGTTGCTACTACAAATTGTTCAAATATTGCATATATTAAGCAAGTATTGGAAGGTATGAATGAGGTAATCACTGAGCTAGTGATTATATATTGTGATAACACAAGTGCAATAAACATTTCAAAGATTCCAGTGATGCACTCTAAAACAAAGTATATATCTATTAAGTATCACTACTTTAGAGAAAAAGTATATGAGAAGCAAGTTAAGCTAGAATTGGTTACATCTAAAGAACAACTTGCAGACATATTTACAAAGCCTCTACTGAAGGATACATTTGAATGCTTGAGGACTAGACTTGGGGTTCGTCCCCCTTTCTACCGGTCACTAATGTGATCTGGATGTTGCATCAGCCTAATCTTATCAGAAAATCAAACATGTTGATGCAGCATAGTTCACACTTTGGATCATGTCTAAAGTTGTGAAAAGTTTGGAGAACTAGAATAGATTGGCATATCAGTATACAGAGATATCGAGTATGCACCAGACAATAGAGAGTTACATGGCTACTACAGAGCTGAATGTTTATTTGTTTCTTTAGCATTATTGTCAAAGGGAGAGATAAACAATATGAACCAATATGCACCGATGAGAAAACATCTATCTAAGTGAGAGACAACCTGGAAGAAAGGGAGAGCACTGAAGATCAGTTACTGAGAAAAAAAGAAGGAATCCAAGAACTAAAAATATCATATCTGCAGAATGTCAAAGCTACATTGGTAATGTTGTTGAGTAATGTAGTGATTAAACATATTAAGCTAGGGAGATCTTGTACAACATTTGTTCACAGAGTTGTAGAATACATGTTTGGTATGTGTATGGTATATTTCATATTACTTGAGTTGTCATCAATGCCAAAGGGAGAGATTGATGAACTACAACTGATTTAGAACCTAATTGAAGATCTGTGATTAGAGATCAATGAGTTACTGATTAGATATGTAATATGATTAAATCAGTAATATGTTGTCATTGATGTCAACTAGTTTGACAACACTTATCTTGTAAGTTATTATACCTAAACATCTGTAGAAAAGGAGTAAGAGAGATGAAGAACATAAATATCTACATGAGGAAGATTTATATGACAGATGAGGATAAGGAATGCATTGGGTAACTTGCTGATGAGTCTATGACCTTATGTTATTGACTTGATTATGTTTCATTCATCTATGATGAGGAAAAGAGCTGAAAGAAACAAGGCAGTGTGGTCGGTTGATGAAGCATCACAATATACACCGAGCAACATAGTGTATACCGAGCACAGTATAAACTGAGCTTGTGTTCACCAACACATTTATTTGTTAGCCAAGCAGGAGAAAATGAACTAAATGATTAGTTTAGCTGTTAAGGATTGATGAGATGTAAAGTACATCAAAATCAAAGATGGAGATAATGTTTGTTATGAAGATCAACGGCTAACATAATTCAAGAAAGATTTAAAGGATGAAATCAAAACGTGTTACTGACACATCAGCTGAGAAAGGTTTAAGCAACAAAATGGACGAAGGAGAATAAGTGGCAAAATCTAATGGAGGAGAAGAAAATGGTTTACTTGTCTATTTAAGAGACTAGAGTTTTGTTATGAAACTCATGCTGGAAGAAGGAGACTATAGAATTATCGCATGAACAAGCTTCATGTATGCCTAATCAAACTAGTTAAGGAGAACCAAACTACATAGTTTATCGAGCGTCAGAAAGCTATTACCAAGCGACAGTAAGTCATTGATTATTGTTGATACATAATTGATATATTGATCAGAGGATTTAAATGAGCATAATATAGATCTGAACATCTGCAATTGAAGTTGTATTGTAATCAGATCACCTACTGTTACAGTTTAACTATTGTATACAAATAAATATCTTAACAGAGTGGACTAGCAAAGTCTTATATGTATCATTCATAGAATGAACATTGTTATCCTGTCAACCCCATAGTGAATTTTAGTTGGACAATAATGGTTGGTCTAAAATCCTCTAACAAGATCACACTTCACAGAGTTTTTGTAACCTTTAACAGGGTTGGGTCTTCACCGACCTCACTTTAAAAGAGTGAACATTTTTTGGTTGCCAGTCCTAGGTGGTTTTTCCCTTCACAGGGTTTCCACGTTAAATATTTTGTGTTGTGTTCATTGTGGTGATTGTTTGTTATCATACTTTACATATTGCATGTTGGATTTGATCAGTAATCATTATATGTTATTGACTGGTAATTGGTAAAAGCACAGATGGTATAGTATTTTATGTTACCAAGCTGCAGAAGTTTAAGTAAATTGTTTTGGATTATACATTTTGAATTGGGACTGTGGATAACTGATTCACCTCCCTCTTAGTTATTCTAACAAATAGTGTTGTACCATTTGTTGAATATGCTTTTATGTCTTCTCTAAAGATCGGTAAGTCTAGTAGCAAAAATAAGAATGATGATAGTGATAGCAATACTAATGATGAGCTTGATGAGCTTGAAGCTCTTATGGGAAGAAGGTTACCTAAAGGTAAAGGAAGATATAGAGGTAAATTACATTTAGCATGCGTTAATTGTAAAGAGGTTGGTCATATTGCTGCTAAATGTGCACACAGGAAAGATGATGACAGAAACAAAGCCCGATCTGATGAAGGAAGCTATGGGAGAAGAGGCAATAGAAGTTACCGACACTACAATAGAGACCATAAAGACAATAATGACAAAGGCAAGAAGGTGTGCTACATTGCAAAAGAAGATGTCATCGATACCGACACTGATGAAGATGTGGAGGTAGTTTTTATTGCAATGAAGGATGACTCAGAGGAAGATGAAAGGTATGTAGAGACAACACTTATCTCTAAGGTTAATAAAAATGATACATGTATCATAGATAGTGGTTGTACACATCACATGACTAGTGATGAAGAAAAAATTGATCATCTTGAAGAACACAATGGAGGATTTGTTAGAATGGGTAATGATGCACCTTGTATGGTTAGAGGAAAATGATCCCTGATGATAAATGATAAAATTAGATGTGACATTGCTTATTAGGTAAAAGGTCTAAACAATAATTTGCAAAGTGTGGCACAGCTGAACAATTCAAGCCACCGAGATTCTTTTGAGAGAAAGAAAGTGAAGATATTTGATATTGGAGGAAGACTTATTGGAACTGGAACACAATCAAGAGGTAATTTTTTTTATCTTGATAATGATTAGTCTTCTTTTTTAATGATGAAAGATGAAGATGCATGGTTATGGCATAAAAGGTTATGTCATTTGAATTTTGATAACATGATTAAGATCAGTAAAAATAAAAAGGTTAGAGGTTTACCTAACTTATCTAAGTTTGATCATGTTATGTGTCATGAATGTCAGAAAGGTAAAATGACAAAATCTAGTTTCAAAAGAAAAGATTATTCAACAAAGAAATTACTTGAGTTAGTGCATACTGATCTATGTGGTCCTATGAGAACTCAAAGTTACTATGGAGACATATATTTTATTCTTTTTGTTGATGATTATACTAGATTAATGACAGTCATGTTCTTGAAAGAAAAATCAGAGACATTTAAGATGTTCAAGTGGTATAAAGAAAAAGTTGAGAAAGAGACTGGTAAAGAATTGAAATGCTTAAGATCTGACAGAGGTGGTGAATTTATTTCTTATGAATTTACTAACTTTTGTAATGAGCATGGTATTAAAAGACAGGTCTCTGCACTGAGGACACCTCAACAAAATGGAATAGCTGAAAGGAGGGATAGGTCAATCGTTGATTGTGCAAGGACACTGATGTTACAAAAGAATGTTGCTCAAACATACTAGAGAGAAGCAGTCAGCATAGCTATTTATGTTCTAAACTGAGTACAACTGAAGAAGGACACTAATAAGACACCCTATGAGTTATGGTTTGGTCACAAACCCACTGTAAGATATTTTAGAGTTTTTTGATGTAAATGCTTTCTTTTGAAAGATGAAAGAAATGGGAAGTTTGACTCAAAATGTGATGAAGGGATATTTCTGGGATATTCCACTAAAAGTAAAGCATACAAGTGTCTTAACAAAGTAACTAATAAAATGATTGAAAGTACTAACGTTCGAGTTGATGAGTTTGATGATAATAATGCAGAGGAAAGCACAAAAGAACTGGAAGACTACGGTAGATTCAGTTACATTGAACAACTAGAGTACCTACTGATGCCGCAGATAGTGACAACCAGTCAACAGGAAAACAATACTGAGGAACAAGAAAAAGAAACCGACGAGAAGGAAGCACCTACCGAACAAGCAAATGAACCTTCATAGGATGAACAAGAAAGAAGAGATCGGATACTGGCAAGATTTGTCAGAAGACATCATCCTGAGACACAAATCATTGGAGACAGACAAGATGGCATGCAAACAAGAAGTAAAGCAAGACAAGGTACATGTCTAGTTTGTGAATATGAACCGAAGAATGTAAAAGTTGCATTAGAAAATGATGAATGGGTTAATGCAATGAAAGAGGAAATAGAACAGATAGAGAAGAACAAAACTTGGAGTTTAGTACCCAGATCTAAGGACAAGAATGTTATCAGTACTAAGTGGATATTCAGAACCAAGCTTAATGAGAATGGAGAGGTAACAAGGAACAAAGCTAGGTTAGTATGCAAGGGATATGCACAGGAAGAAGGAATAGATTATGGTGAGACTTTCACACCTATTGCTAGATTAGGAGTCATAATGTTACTTGCATATGTTGCACACAAAAAGTTCAAAGTTTACCAAATGGATGTTAAATCTTCTTTTCTGAATGGGATACTTGAAGAAGAAGTCTACATAGAACAACCTGAAGGGTTCGTTGATCTAGAAAACAAAGATATGGTATGTAGATTACATAAAGCTTTATATGGTTTAAAACAAGCACCGAGAGCTTGGTATGAGAGGCTGCATAACTATTTGCTAAGTATTGGATTTGTTAGAACAAGTGAGAATAGTAATCTGTACATGAAAGGAAATTCTGATGATACCATCTTGATTGCTGAGATATTTGTGGATGACATAAAATTTGGAGGAAAAGATCAAATTTGTAACTCATTTGCTGATGAAATGAAAAGTGAATTTGAAATGTCTAGGTTTGGAGAGATAAAGTTCTTTCTAGGCTTACAACTAATTTAGTAGAATGATGGTATATTCATCACACAATCTAAATATATAAAGGAAGTATTGAAGACATTTGGCATGGAAGATGCTAAACCTATGGGAATATTGATGGCTACTGGATGTAAACTAACTAAAGAAGATGGAACTAATGATGTAAATCAGACACTGTACTGATCCATGATTGGTAAGTTAATGTATGTAGTTCACAGTAGACCTGACATAGCACATGTTGTTGGAATAGTTGCTAGATTTTTTGCAAACCCTAGAGAGTCACACATGGTTGCTACAAAGAGAATCTTAAGATACCTAAAGAAAACTGAAGATTATGGACTGTGGTATCCTAAGAAAGGCAAGTTTGAATTGAAGGTATACATCGATGTTGATTGGGCTGGAAATGTGGATGATAGAAAGAGTACCACTGGAGGAGAATTCTTCTTTGGTGAAAGACTTGTTACATGGAAAAGTAAGAAAGAGGCTTGCATTTCTTAGTCTACAGCTGAAGCAGAGTATGTTGCTACTACTACTAACTGTTCAAATATTGCATATATCAAGCAAGTGTTAGAAGGTATGAATGAGGTAATCACTGAGCCGGTGATTATATATTGTGATAACACTAGTGCTATTAATATTTCAAAGAATTTGGTGATGCATTCTAAAACAAAGCACATATCTATTAAGTATCACTACTTAAGGGAACAAGTACAGGAGAAGCAAGTGAAGCTAGAATTTGTTACATCAAAAGAACAACTTGCTGACATATTTACAAATCCTCTACTGAAGGATACATATGAATACTTGAGGACTAGACTTGGGGTCCATCCCCTATCTACCGGTCACTAAGGTGATCTGGAGGTTGCATCAACCTAATCTTATAAGAAGATCATACATGTTGATGCAGTAGAGTTCATACTTTGGACTTCTGTCTAAGGTTGTGAAAGGTTGAAGTATTGGAACAAATTTGTACATCAGTATACCGAGATACAAAGAATGCACCGGACAATAGAGAGTTACATCGCTACTACAGAGCTGTATGTTTTTATTTCTCTTTGGCATTGCTATCAAAGGGAGAGAGATCAATATGAAGCCAAAGATAAAGGGAGAGAGTTACAGAAAAGGGAGAGCATTGAAGATCAGTTACTAAGAACAAAAGAAAACTTGCAAGCTAAAAAGATCATATCTGCAGAAGTCAGTCTGCACTTGCAATTTCTTTTATGTAACGTAGTGATTAAACATATTAAGCTAGGGAGAGCTTGTACCATTACAACATTTGTTGACAGAGTTGTAGAATACATTTTTGGTATGTGTATGACATATTTCATATTGCTTGTGTTGCCATCAATGCCAAAGGGAGAGATTGATGAACTACAATTGATTTGAATAAATTGTAAGACTTGAAGATCTGTGATTTAAGATCACTAAGTTGATGATTAGATATGTAAGATGATTAAATCAGTAATATGTTGTCATTGATGTCAACTAGTTTTGACAATACTTATCTTGTAAGTTACTATACCCAAACATCTGTAGAAAGAAGAAGAGAAGAGATGAAGAACATATATATCTACATGAGGAAGATGGATATGATAGATGAGGATAAGGAATACATTGGGTAACTTATGAATGAGTCTATGACCTTATGTTATTGACTTGATTATGTTGCATTCATTTATGATGAAGGATAGAGAAAAATGCACAAAGCAGTGTTGTCGGTTAAAGAAGCATTTCAATATACACCGACGTAGTGTAGTGTATTCCGAGCACAGTATAAACTGAGCTTGTGTTCATTGACACATTTCTTTGTTAACCGAGTAGGATAACAGAACTAAATGATTAGTTTAGCCGATGGAAGTTGATGAGCTATAAAGTGTTATGATTATGAAGTTGAAGATAATGTTTTTTACAAAGATCAACAGCTAACATAATTCAAAGAAGATCTAAGGGATTGAAAAAAAATGTGTTACTAACACATCAATCGAGGAAGGTTAAAACGAGAAAATCAACAAAGGAGATTAAGCGGCAAAATTTGATGGATGGAATTAAAATAGTTTACTCGTCTATTTAAGAGACTAGGATTTCACGATGAAATCATGCTGGAAGAAGGAGACTGCAGAGATATCGCGTGAACAAGCTTCATCCATGCCTCATCAGACTGGTTAAGGAGAACCGAACTGCAGAGATTACCAAGCGTCAAAAAGATATAACCGAGTGACAGTAAGTTACTGAATATTGATTGAAACAAAATTGATATATTGATTAGAGGATTTGAATGAGCTTAACATAGATCTGATAATCTGCAATTGAAGTTGTGTTGTAATTAGATCAACTATTGTTACATTTTAACCATTGTAAATAGATAAATATCTTAACAGAGTGGACTAGAAAGTCTTGTAATGTCATTCCTAGAGTGTACATTTGTTATCCTGTCAACCCCATAGTGAATGCTGGTTGGACGATAACGGTTGGTCTAAAATCCTCTAACAAGGTCACACCTCATAGTGTGTTTGTAACCTTTAACAGGGTTGGGTCTTCACCGACCTCACTTTAGAAGAGTGAATAATTTTTGGGTTGTCAGTCCTAGGTGGTTTTTCCCTTCACAGGGTTTCCACATTAAATCTCTTATGTTATGTGTTGATGATTGTTTGTTGTCATACTTTACATGTTGCATATTAGATTTGATTGGTAAGAACTATATGTTATTAACTGGTAATCGGTAAAAGCACAGACAAAATACTATTTTATGTTACTGATCTGTAAAAGTTTTAGTAAATTGTTTTTGGATATACATTTTGTGATTGGGACTATGGATAACTGATTCACCCCTCTCTTAGTTATTCTAACAATTAGGTGGAGCTAAAAAATGCAACATGTTTGCATTTTTTATAGACATCTTTAATTAGGTATTTTAAGTTATAGACCATCGCGAACATCATGATTTTGACTCTTATAGGCAAGGGTAATGTCCTCAACATGAAAGAAAATCAAGACTTTCAAAAAATTCTTCTTGATGTGTCTTATGTGAGTGTTCAAACATTGTAATAAATTTCCAAAAATACTCTCAAAACATTCATAATACCCTTCAAAACATTCCAAAATATTTGCAAAACTTTTCAAAAGTTCCCTAATCATTCATTCATCAGAAACACCTTGATTCAAAACCATTGTGAACATGAAATTTTAGAACATTTGCCTTGGAGCCTTGTTCCAATCCTAGAGTAATCTTTTGCATGATTAATCCTCATTTTGCATCCTCATATCATACTCATTTTGCAACCTTTGTATGCATTGCATTATCTTTCCTTTCTTGGCATTTGCAATTTCAAGTCCTTGCATTAAGTTGTCCTCATTTTAGTCCTATTTCATTTTTCATTTAGAACCTTCAAAAGCTTTTGCAAAATCTCACAAAAATCCAAATTTTAGAGTCTCTCCTTATGTTCTTGAAAACAAGATCTTGACTTAGTCCCAATATCCCTTTTATAAAAAATTATCCTCTAGTCCTTTTGTCAAACTTCATCTTTGTCATGTTGGATTTGACCTAGTCCCTTTTATCAAATTGTCCTTGTCCTTTTGATCCCTTTTAAAGTCAAGATCCATATTCAATTTCCTAAGGTTATACCCTTAGATTTGTATTTTCCAAAAGTTTTGTCAAATTCCAAATATTCCAAAAAACATAGTTTGCATAATTTGCATTCTCAAAGTCCAAATTTCCAAAGTCCAAATCCTAAGTTAATTTTCATATCATTTCAAAAAACCTTCAAAATCCAAAATCAAGTTGCATTTTTCACAATCCTAAGTTGCACTTTCATATCCTTTCAAAAGCCCTTCAAAATCCAAAAACATAGTTGCATTTTGCATAATCATTCAAAACCCCAAAAAATCCAAAAACATAGATGCATTTTGCATAATCATTCCAAATCCTAAAAATTCAAAAAAAAATTTATATTTTCATATCTTCCTAATTTGCATTTTCACATCATTTTAAATAATCTTTGCATACCTAAGGTTGCTTCCCAAGTTTTCAAAACCCTAAAAATCCAAAAAAGTTTTGTATTTGCATATCTCCTATTTTGCATTTTGCATTTAGGTCATCATGTCAATTAGGCAACAAGGTTCCTATCAATCCATGTACACACAAGCACACTTTGATCGTAGACAAGGTATACCTTTTCAAATACAAGGTTGTGACCCAAATATCATGTACCTTTCTAGACAAGAGACCCTTTGTGGGACATATCAAGCAAGATCAATGATCAACCTTTTGTGGAACATATTCCACCAACAAATTTTTTAATTTTAAACATTATTGTGGTCTCACAATCAAGATCAACCAAGAAGAATAAAAATTCCAAATCTAACTTTTTAAAAGATTTGCTTCAACAATTGGGTTTTATATATGAAAATAATAATGCACCCATTTCTAGAAATAGACCATCCCAAAACAATAACATGGATGACACATATTTCCTTTCAAGAAAAATCCATGTCCCCTTCCATCCCTTTATCCCCTAAATTTTTACTCCTATAGGTGAGGGTAATGTGCTCAGCATGCAAGCAAATCAAGACTTTTTATTTGCTGGATTGTTGAGGACATTCTCTCGCCCATAGTTGCCACAATTGTAACCTTCACAATGGTCTATAAAATAAAAAAATTATAGACCTATTAAAAAAATGTAAACATGGTGCATTTTTTCAGATCCACCTGTTATCCATGCATATTTTGGTTGTGTTGCATGTGCATCCTCGATTCAGAGTGGGAAAATCTTATTTTGGATGCGAGGGAGAGAAGCCAAACACATAAAGAACATGCACATAGACACGACAACTGAGAAACATAAATAAAGATATCATGGTCACAATTTTTTGTAGACAAAACATAATTGAATGGTATACCCAGATGATGCAACACAACCACTACTCCAGTTCCAAGTTGACATTGTGGGATCCAAAAACCATAGATAAAGAATAAATTTAGAGAGCAGAGGAGGGCTGTAACGACCAAAATAATAGAGGGTCCCTATATTATTTCGGTCATTATGGCCCTCCTCCTCTACTCTCTAAATTTATTCCTTATCTATGGTTTTTGGATCCTACAGTGTCAACTTGGAACTAAAGGAGTAGTGGTTGTGTTGCATTATCTGGGTATACCACTCAATTATGTTGTGTGTCCAAAAAATTGTGACCATGATGGGTACATTTATGTTTCTCAGTTGTTGTGTTCTAGGACCCCTTATGACCCTTTATGACCCTTTACAATCCCTAAGAATACATCTTAGAGGTCTTAAAGTGTCGTAAAAGGTCATAAGAGGCTCCTAGGAGAGGCCAGATGAGCTTCCACCTTCACGTGGTTGGCCCTGTTAAGTAGAGAATGTTAAACTATTCTCAAAACAAAGAGAAGCTCAATATTTTAAGGTCTCACTCAATGCATGAATTTTTTTTAAAAAAAATTTAGCATACCATCGCAATTGCGACAGTATTCAGAGAACGACCGATGCCAAAGCACTACATGTGACATCCCGCTGTCAGAAATATCTGACAGATGGATGTCGCATGTACAACATATCCATCGCATACCCATCGTAATGGCAACACCTTATAATGTGTAACGATGGTAGGTTGCCCATCCTATCCGGTTTATATTACGACGGTCAATACTGTCACAATTACAATGGTACGTAGAGAATGTCCGACAACAAAGCACTTTACGTGACGTCAGTCAGTCAGAAATATCTGACAGATGGACACTGCATGCACATCATATCCTTCACATAGCCGTCGTAATTGCGACACTCATGATGTGTAACGACGGCAGGTTGCCCATCCTGACCGTCACATACCATCGCAATAAAGATGGACATCCCAGTCGTTAGTGATTCCGACACCAAAATAGAAACACCGGTCTGTGTCACTTAATCGACGGGTTAGGGTCGGAATTGCGATGCATACTCATTGAAAAAAGGACTCAAATGTACTAGTGTGTAAGCAATTAAGTATTAATTTGTTCCACTCTCATGTAACCTCTATTATTGTGTTTTAAGGATTCGATAATGTATATGTCAATATGGTGAATGCCTTATCAATATTATTATATGAATATTTGATATCTCCCTATATTTTATAAAATATGTATTTTTAAATAATCATCCCTTGTCATTCCCAAAAATGGCCTCAAGAAAATCTGTTCCCAAAACAAGTCCACTTGTCCAAAAAACTTGGTCCTTTCATAGGGTAAATGAGATTAAGAAAAATTTCAACTGTTACAATAGATGTGTATGCTTTGGTCCAAGCCTTGACACATTAAAAGGAACTTCTTTTCATATAGGGAATTCATCTTGCTAATTGATAGTCAGGGATAAAAAATATATCTTCTCTAGCTAAGTTATTCCATAAACACAAGTGGACCTCCTTATTTGCAGTGCTATACCTTTTCTATGAACCATATAATTGGAAAGCCTATTGCAGTAGTTGATGCTTTGAGTAGGAGGAACCACTTCTCACCATGACAGTTTAGGTTGCTGGATTTGGAGAGATGAAGGAATACTATGCAACTAATTAATTTTTTAGCCAAGTATACGATGCTCTCAATAAATTAAATAACCAAAACAAAATGGATCTTCTTATGGATATTTATTGACTGATGGATTTTTTGTTATAGAAAAACTATGTATTCCCATTTGATTTAGAAGACAAAAGATATTTAGAGAATCATATTCAAGTAGATCTAGAGCACATTTAAAACTATGTATTCCCATTTGATTTAGAAGACAAAAGATATTTAGAGAATCATATTCAAGTAGATCTAGAGCACATTTTGGTAAGAATAAGACCTTCAACATGGTAAGTGATATATTATTTTGACCCTTTCTGAGGTGTGATGTAAATAGGTTCACTCCATCATGTAGAAAATGGCTAGAGGAGGGTAGAAAATCATTGGTTTGTACAAATCACAAGTACTAAAAGGGTGATGGATTGACATTTACATGGATTTTGTCTTGGGAATGCCTCGTACTTGGGTAGTGAATCAATTCTTAGTAAGCCATCCATAATGTGAGTTGTCTTCCCAAAGCATGGAAGTGCCATCAAGTGGATTGTTGATGGTCCCTTGATTGATTGTAGTTTAGTTATGGGTTTGGAGTCTGGACATAGGAAGAAAAGATCTAGGGAATCACCAGGTGTTTTGTGTTAATCTAGTATGAGACTATCTAATGAATGTAGGTAAAAAGAGATTACATTTAATCCTATTTCCATCTCCCCTTTGGCGTTGAACCTGCTGATTCAAATCTCTATTTTTTGTGAATGAAAATGACTTAGCTAGACAATTTTTTTGTCTAAGGAAGTTCTACTCTTAGATGAACTATCAAAAACAATCACAAATGATTGAGATATGGAATTTTTGATGTTGTTGGTCATTGTGGAATAAATTTGATAGCAAGTTGCAATATAGCTATTATGATCCCCCCAACAATTGATTTCTATCAGTAACTTATGAGTTTAACATTATAAAACTTCACAAAAACCCTCAACAATAAACTCTAAGTTCAAACATAGTAGGGTTTATTTTTTATAGAGGAATGAATTGAAACAACCTTACTAGATTAGAAAAGTATATACTTCAAATACAATTTAGTCAGATTAGAAATACATGTTCATCAAATACAATCTATTCTGCATCTTACAAATTCAGACAACAAAGAGTATGTTGTTACAAATGACTTTTCCCTGGATGTATTGTTCTTCTTATTGTTGTCTCTAGTCTTGGGTAGGCTGAATGAGATCAGGTGGATTTAATTTGTCACCTAGCTGTTGATTCACTGTTGGGAAGCCTGATATAGGTCCTACAGACCCCCTTCCACTTATGTTTGTCACCAAATCTTGATTCCCTCACTAGTATCCTATAATTTGAAACATTGTGCTTCAATTGGAAGTCACACAGGTCGAGGATCTTGTCTCCCTTAAAGAATTAGGGTAAGAGATACTGCAATATATGAGAGTAGATCAATGAATGCAATCTAGAGATGCAAGAATTCCTCCTTGAGCTTTCCTCCTAAGTGCTTGTTTGGAAATAATTAGCAATCCCTGCAGGTCACCATGTTCCTAAGCGCACACAGCCCTAAAAAGGCCTTTGTCTAGCACTCCTCAAGATCATGTAGCAATAAAATTATAGTGATAGCCAGTGGAAGTGTTCATACAACTGAAATGGGTGGCATGCAGCCTAGTGAAGTTCTATGCAGTCTTTCAGATATCAAGGCCACCTTATAGGGTAAACGAGGTTTTTGTCCTAGGTAAGAAAGTCAAAATTTCTCACAAAATACCAATCAATTCTTTATATGGAGTGCACAGTAAATAGTAACACATAAATACCTATTTGATTAAGGGTGGTAGAGTCTATAAATTGGCACCTAATTTGGATTTTCAAAATTTTTACTTTATTTTATTTATGCTTTTATTTTTTTGAAAGATTTATTAATTAATATAATTTATTTTGGTGTTGAAGTAAACACCTCTCATTTCACTATTGGGTCAATCTAGTTGGGAAGGGATGTTAGTATTTTCCAGATTTATGATAGGAATAAACAAACTATAGAGATCTTTCAACTAAGCACAGGAAAATAGAAAGAAGAAATAACCAAGATAAGAGAGATAGTACCTGGAAATCAAGATTCATAATACGACTTGAGTTTGTGTTAATCTTTGATCAGCAACTTTAAATCTCTCTGATTTATCCTTCAGTATGCAATCTAGGTCATATGTCAATTTTCCTTTTATGTTCCTCTATAGATGCTCAATGAAAAATGGAACAACTTCAATTTGCTTTGAGATTCACTTTTAGTATCTATGCAGATTTTGGTCTAGTTTGATGCCTAATGATAGTCCTTTAACAATGCTTAAAGGATCAAACTTAATTGCAGATATATTGAGAAGTTTGTATAGAATTTATCCAACCAGCACTTAGCATAATTTACTCAACATTATGTATCTATACTTCTGCTCCATAAAATCACTCAAATGAAGACATTTATCGTTGCTCCAAATACTTCAAATTCGTTGCTGCAACTTTGCTTTAGAGAGATCGATCCTTAAGAAGAAAGTATATGTTATGTTTTTGATATCTTTCTTCTCAAATTCAATCCTCATATATATGTGAATGTAGGAGACTCTTTAAGAGGCCAACTTGGGCCTTTAAATAAATAAACCTTGTTTATTTAACTTCTCCTTAAGAGGCCGACTTGGGTGCTTTAAATAAACTTGATTATTCCATTCAAATATTAAATTGATTTTGTAATAAATATTAAATAATAATAATCTCTATATTTATTAATATTATTTATATATCGAAAATATCTCAACCAATGCATGATATATTTTCCGAAAGGCCATAATATCAACACTCCCTCTTGGACTTGAGGCAAAGATCCACTCATGGATTCTTTAACACAAAAACATAACCAAAATGGATTTCATAGATCTCTCATCTATGAAGGTAGATATCCATACTACCAATTTTGATAATAACACATATGTTCATTATCATTTCCAACCATAGATTTCATATCCATATGAAAATCATGGTAACATCAAATCACAAGATGTTTACCAACCGAATGTGGATTTCCTAGATCCACGAGTCTCTGTGACTCAAAGCACAAAACATAACAAAAATGGATTCCTTATCCAATGATGCCATAGATCTCTCATCTATGATAGTAGATCTCTATCTACAAGATATAATGAGAACACAAATGTTCTTCATTATTCCTCAACCATACATCTCATATTCATATGAGAAACATCATATCATATGATGCTTACCATCCAAACGACCCAATAATATCAAGTCCATGATATTCATGATAACATCAAGTCCATGATGTTTATCAACCATAAGTGATATAAAGTCCATGATATTAGATTTATGATATTTCCAATCAATTTGTGAATTTCCTAGATCCACTAGTCACCTCAACTATTTTGAATATCAAGTCCACGATATTCAAGGTAGTATCAAGTCCATCACAAGTTATCATCAAATTCATGATGTTTTCTATCCAATTTGTGGATAACTATATCCACGAGTTCTCTTGACTCAGCCAATAAAATATCAAGTCCATGATGTATACCATCCAATTTGTGGATAACTAAATCCATGAGTCACCAAGACTCAAGAAATGCCAAGTCCATGACATCAAAACAACATCAAGTCCAATAATGTTAAGAGCATTGGTCTAATGAATATCAAGTCCATGATATTCACCAAGTGCTCAAAGTAATGGCCTATCAACATCAAGTCCATGATGTACACCAATTAGTCAGATGTGGATCCCTGATCCATGAGATATCAAATCCATGATATCCTCGAGCATTGGTCTAACGAATATTAAGTCCATGATATTCACCAAGTGCTTGGAGCAATGGCCTCCATACATCAAGTCCATAATTTCCACCATATGCTAAAATGTGGATCCCTAATCCATGAGATATCAAATCCATGATATCCTCGAGCATTGGCCTAACAAATATCAAGTCCATGATATTCTAAGTAACCAATTCGTAAGAAACAACTTAGCCATATGCATAGATGTAATCAAATGAATTAGACACAACCAAATGTATCTCATAATCAAAATCTCATCTCATGAATCCACATTAGTATAAGAGTAACCAATATGATCATAAGATTCAAGTTCAATGTAAAGAAAATGTGTTCACTCATAGAACCACATGTAATAGTCTTAGCTATAGTCAGTAAATATAGACTCAGCTATAAAAGAAAGTAAGATACTTCTTACACAATAATCCACTAAAGTATGCTTCACAAGATAAAGTATACAAATGACATACAATCATATTAAGTAACCAAAAGTAATAACCAATATCCAAATGGACTTCTCTCATAGAACAAGCATAATTCATAAGCATAAGAGTAATCACATAAGCCTCACCACATAAGAGTAACCAAATTTGTCCAATATGTAACCAAGTGCAATGTGATCACAACAAGATGCAATATAGTTCATTCTATACATATATATGATCAGTAGCAGAGCATATATAAAGGATAACATATGTCCATCTAATGTATGCTCCCATGTATACAACAACATTATCTCTAAGTATCATAATGTATGTTCCCCAAAAAAATAAAAATATGCCAATAAAACACATGTGCCAATGTAAGTGTGTTCCAATATTCATAATAAAGAAAACAGTTAATTAGTTATACTATCAATCAGCTGTGTATTTTCCCATAACAACGTAAGTTATAACATGTATCATATTGTAACTGTTCATAATGTAATGTATGCTCCTCATGCATAGCAGAAAATATGCTGCTAATCAGTTGTGTATGACCCCATACATAAGTAGAACATATACTAAGGTAAAGTATGCCTCCATGCATACAAAACAAAAAATATGTCAATGCAAAATAGACTTTCATAGCAAGTAATCAACATGACATAAGGAAGGAGTTCATAACACAAAATTAAGTGAGCCCATGAATGAACTACCTCTTAAGCCACATACCCATAATCAAGTCATACCAAGGTATATGTTACTCAAGGTGACCTACTCCTTCTGGATAATCCTATCTTCTCCCTCTAACAAAATCAAAACTCCCTCTCAAGGTTTGTTTCTTGGATCTAACCAATAACTGAAGGGCAATCTGAAAATATACCTTAAGAGAAGATAATATGCACTAGGAGGTCAACCAATAAATAGAAGACAACCAATGTAAAACATATGCCAATATGTAGCCAAAGCCAATGTATGAGCCTATACATCAAAAGGCTAGCAATCTGCAATGAATGTCCCTTTATGACAGCATAAAAGATAACATATCCCAGGGCAAGGTATGTTGTCAATCAGCATTCCAAATAGTTGATCCAATCAGCTATTAACGAAGAATCATATTCTCCACAGATAATTCCACACATACATGCCAAGGTATATTATAACCAATGAATCAATACTGTAAGATTGATATGCCAAGTGTACTTTCTACACATTAATAATGCCAATGTAAATGCATAAAACCAATATGTGTATACCAATGTGAAACAGTTGAAGTTTCCATACATCATATGCCAAACAATATGAAGGTATGTTGCAATACCATGTGAAGTATGCATCCCATTTGTGCTAGTAGTAGATAATCAACTAGATATGCAAGGTATTAGATATGACACTAACCAGCTATGATCCTAACACTAGAGTCCATGATTATACTCCCTCTGAATCATACATGCCATGCATTTTAACTTAGGATGATCTACTGCCTCTAGATCAATAAGGAAAGACAATTTAAAAAATGCAAGAATCTTAAGTTCTACCCATATCTTTCTAGCCAATGAGAATTAATAAGTTTTCCCATAGAAGGCAACTAATGATATTGTAAATAAAAAAACCCTCATTACAATTTTAGACCAAACCCTAGTTGCCATAGAGTTTCTTAGTTTTGAAAGAGTTAGTTTGTACTCCTAAATCTGAAAAGATCTTTCCTCGACCTAGGCTTTGATACCATATTAGTATTTTCCAGATTTTTGATAGGAATAAACAAACTATAGAGATCTTTCAACTAAGCATAGGAAAATAGAAAGAAGAAATAACCAAGATAGGAGAGATAGTACCCGGAAATCAAGATTCATAGTATGACTTGAGTTTGTGTTGATCTTGATCAACAACTTTAAATCTCTCTGATTTATTGTTCAATATGCAATCTAGGTCATATGTCAATTGCCTTTTATGTTCCTCTATAGATGCTCAATGAAAACTAGAACAACTTCAATTTGCTTTGCGATTCACTTTTAGTATCTAGGCATATTTCACTCTAGTTTGATGCCTAATGATAGTCCTTTAGAAATGCTTAAAGGATCGAAATTAATTGCAGATATATTGAGAAGTCTGTACATAATTTATCCAACCAGAACTTAGCATAATTTACTCAACATTATGGATCTATACTTCTGCTCCAGAAAATCGCTCAAATGAAGACATTTATCGCTGCTCCAAATACTTCAAATTTGCTGCAGCAACTTTTCCCTGGAGAGATCGATCCTTGAGAAGAAAGTATATGTTATGTTTTTGATATCTTTCTTCTCAAGTTCAATCCTCATATATATGTGAATGGAGGAGACTCTTTAAGAGGCCGACTTGGGCCTTCAAATAAATAAACCTTGTTTATTTAACTTCTCCTTAAGAGACCGACTTGGGCCCTTTAAATAAACTTGATTATTCCATTCAAATATTAAATCGATTTTATAATAAACAATAAATAATAAATATCTCTATATTTATTATTATTTATATATCGAAAATATCTCAACCAATGCATGATATATTTGCCGAAAGGCCATAATATCAACAAGGGACATGACAATCCTCCCTTCTCCAAATTGCTTTCCCTCAAGCAATCTTAGACTCAAGTGCTCAAAAATCTCCACTCCTTCCCATGTAGCATCTTTAAGTGGAAGATTCTTCCATTGTACCAAATGCTCTGGAATGATCTTGTTCCTCAACTTGTTTTCTCTCATGTCAATGATAGAATCAAGCTATAAAATCAATTTCTCTTCATTGAGCGGTGGCATCTCTAGTGTAACTTATTGTCCAAAGGCCTTTTTCAAACATGATACATGAAAAACATTGTGAATTCTTTTGTTGTTTGGAAGTTCCAGCTCATATGCAACCTCATCTATCCTAATTATGATCTTATAGGGTCCATAAAACCACGGCTTGAGCTTGTCCACATTACTTCCCCTGAGAGAAAATTGTTTGTGGGGTTGTAAGTATAGCCTCAAGAAGACCATGTCTCTCACCTCAAGAAATCTTTCTAATCTATGGCAATCAGCATACATTTTTGGTTGGTTTTAGGACTTTTTTAGGTTTTCTTTGAGAACACTCACAATATCAAAAGTGCATGTTCTTCAAATACAATTCTGTCAGATCAGAAATGTCAATTCTCCAAATACAATCTAGTATGTGTGTTTCAAGCTTAGACAACAGAGAATATGTTGTTAAAAGTGAATTATCATTGGTTTTATGGTTCTTCCTATTGTCGCGCCTAGTCTGGGGTAGACTAAAAGGGATTGGGTGGATTTAACTTCACCCGCGGCTGCTGATTTGTTGTTGGGCAACCTGATGTAGGTCCTGAAAATCCCCTTACACTTGTGTTTGTTACTATATCTTGATTCCTTCACAAGTATCTTGCAGTTTGAAAGGTGGCAGTTCAATTAGGAGTCACATAGGTTGAGGATCATGTCTCACCTGAAGCATTAGGGTAAGACATCCTCCAAAATCTGAGAGTACATTGTTGAATGCAGCGCGGAGATTAGGGGATTCAACCTTGAAGTCACCACGTAAGTGCTTGCTTGGCAAGAATTAGTGACACTTGCAGGTCACCACAATCTTGAGTGCACACAACCCTAAAAACCTCTATCTAGCAGTCCTGCAGATCATGCAGCAATATACTCAATGTGATAACCAATGGATGTGTTCAAACTGGCAAAATGGGTGGCCTACAGCCTAGTGAAGCTCAGTGCAATCCTTAAAAATGGTGGCCACCTTATAGGCTAATTGAGGTTTTTGTCCCAGCCAACCAGCTCAGGAGTTCTCTCAAAAATCGAGTGAATTATCTATATGAGCACCCAGCCAAAAGTAACACATAAATACTTGTTTAATAGGGCAGTAGGGCCTAAAAATTGGTGTCTAATTTTGAATTTCAAAATTTTAATGTTATTTAATATTTAATTTTTTAAATTCTTATTGATTAATATATTCATTGTGGGGTTAAAAAACAGTTTTTATTTCATTGCTGTGCTGAACTAGCTAGGAAGGGACATGAAATTAGCCCAGTGTATCATTCCCATACAAATGGCCCAATGGATTTGGTGAGTAGAAGCTTGGACAATTTGTGCTGATGTCTAGTTGGAAAGAGCCCCAAACAATAGGAATTAGTTTTGGTACAACCATAGTTTGATTTCAATTCTAGCATGACAAGTTTATTAGTATTTCGTTTTTCCAAATAATGTATGGTGAAAATCACGGTGTAGTACTTGGTTGCTCTACCTGAAAGAGTATCATTTAATTGAGAGAATGAAGATTTTGAGTGGAATATCCAAAATATACAATAGCAAGTCATATAAAACCTGTAGATGATGAATGGGCCATTAACATAAAGAGAGTGGATTTGCACAAAAAAGAAAAAGTATTCCAGGAAGGAAAGCCTGTCATGGTACAGGACACAAAGAAAGGCATCCTCATGGTACCTGCAAGGAATTAATGCCTAAAATGGAAAGCCATTTTAAGATCTTGAAGAGAAGCAATGACAATGCTTGCTTGATTGATATAACTGAAGATTTGGACATCAGTACAATGTTTAATGTAGCAGACATTCATTCTTATAACAAATGCAATGCATGAACAGGATAAAGCAATAAATGAATTCACCAAACATCCTACCAAGAAAAATTAAATAGGGCATATCGAGTGGATTTTTAATGTAACACATTTACTGCTGATGAAGAATCCTGTTTCCAAGTAAACTCTACTGCACTACTTAAGAGTTGATATTATGACCCAACCATAACTTCTATGTATTACATTCATGAAATACCAATATGCAGACAAAGCAAATATTAACGGACACATTTAAATTGGTGTCTCTCTTATTAAACCACGCTCTTAATGATCACTACAAGCACCTGGTATATTTTATTCACAATACATAGTATATAAAGCCGAATAGACATATAGCTGTGAGCACTTTTAAACATGATAACAGCAAAAGATCAGAAAGAACGATCAAAGCTTCTTCTCTATATCTTCTAATTTCTCATACATAAGTGCATAAAAAGACAAGCTGCTATTAACTCTTACTCTCCCCTAACACAAAGCAATTCTACTTGTAATATTCTATTCTCAAAGGTTGTGTTCATTTTTTCCTCTAAAAGATTGCAGTTAATAACTACTATTTGTAGAAGAGAAACCTCCCAAAATAACTCAACCATTCATCAAAATCAAACTCCAAAAACACTCAAGAATCCAACTAGTTAAATATTTTTTTTGGTGATGCTGGATTCCTTTTATCGTAGGATGCTACTGCATCAAACATCCAAGTAAGAGTTGCTCACAAATTTGGGGTAGATGATAGAACCATTCTTTCAAACTGAAGAATTAAGGCATGTCATACCCTTCCACAAATTTAGGTACTTCCATAGTTTTTCACATTATTTTCTCCTCTGTTTCCAACTACTTGTTGGACCATAAACCATACTTCACTGCCAAATTGTTCTCTTTCTATTTTACTAGCTTCTTTGTGAGCTTATACTCATCCTCGAAAGCCATTCTAGCTTTTCTCATTGCTTGTCCAACCTTCTATTGTAATTGCACACAAACAACTAAAAAGATAAATCAAGCTTAGAGAATCAGAAATTCTCTAAGGCGGTTCTTAGATCTTTGTGTTATTGCATTAATGCCCGTTGTCCAGTTCGTTTTTGAAGTCAAGAGTTGATTTTCCTCTTCATCTATTTTTCTGCCATATCAGCTTTTGACATATTCATAATATTGTGCTCTTCACATGTCATACTCTTTTATGAGGAACTATTCTTCACCACCACTACTAGCTTGATTTTCACCAAGCTTGGGCTCCTCATAACCATTTTCATTCTCTCTTCTGCTTATCAATGAAGTTGCTTCACTGCCCGTGACACTGCCTCATCTCTAATGTGGCCTGCTTCCAAATCTGCACTATCTTGGGCAATCACTAGTGATAGGATGCATCCCTCTTCATTGCAGAGCACAATTTTCTAAATATATATGCTTTTTTCCATGGCAATCATATATGTGTTCCCCTTTTTAGCTTAATACAGCTCAAAGTCTTCACACCATTCATTTATGTCCTCTCAAACTCTTTGCAGGACACATTTAAGGACCTTCCATCTACTACTAGTTCTGCCAACTCCTCAAGAGAATTAATGTTTTTTGGCCAATCTAAGACTCTATGCCTTTCTTCTCTGTAAACAGCTTTTACTCACAAGGTGAGTATTTATTCCAGCCATTCTTTTCACCTTCTCAGAACCCTTGAATGCCTTTACTTTCCCATTATTGATTGCCTCATACTACTCCATCCACCTTAATTCCTCCAACTCAAACTACCTTTTTTGCAACTTATTTTGCTTTCTTTTGCCTCTACCTTTGTCTTCTTCTTCCACATTGGTTAACTTCTCTGTCACATCATGCTACAACACCTTTCCATCCATAGCCATAACCACAGCTCCCTCTTCAATAACTAAGGCTGTCCCATGAATCCTCTACTCCCTGCATCCTTGGATGCTCTTTTTTATTGGCATTTTGGCTTTCATGGAGATATAATTGGGATAAAACCGTCTCCGAATCAGGAGGTTCAGAATTCCAAAAACAAGGGGTTGATGATGCACTACTGAATCAGGAGCTAAACTACAGCATAGTTTGATTGAGAAATTGAGGGGGCAATGATATCCTAATAATAAAAGTTATTTATTACTGCCCTATTTTTGAGGGAAAAGGGAAACAAGTACCATCAACCAGCTGTTTTAGAACTTAGAGGGTTAAATAATAAAATCTTCCTCACTGTCATTTTTTGGCTGTGTATAGGAGTGCATTTGATTAGATTGAAGGAAGAGTTTGAAATTATGTAAATTATCTTTCTGATATACATGATATCTTCTGTGTTTTCCCACTGGTTTAAGGATTATTATCTATGCAGCATGATTTTTTTTCTGCTATATTATTTTTGTCTACTGTGTTTCTGCAGTTAAAAGGTTTGCCATAGAGCACTGTAAGGTTGTTGTAGGTTGAACAGGTTGCTATAATAACTGTGCAGGTCAGTGGATTATATGTAGATTTAATGTCAGACCAAGCTCTTAGAGATGAATGTTTTCTGCCTTGTCAATTATAGATAGCAATCATTGTCAGGCCTCCCCTGCATGCTTGAATTTACTGTCGCATGCATTGCTTTATGGTTTGACTTGAAGTTTGGTATAAGGGAAATTCGTTTTACATCTTGTTGAGTGCACTATTATGTAAATGTTTTGACATACATACTGGGTCATGTTGAGATATTTTCAGTGTCCTGCTATAGTCAATAATTTCACAATCAGGGTTCCGTATGAGCAAAAAATGTGCTGTATCAATTTTAGACACCAAATCTGCTTCCATGAGGGCACAAGCATATAAAATGTAATTGATGGGTGTTTCTATTGGAATCATATTACAATTGGATTATTGATGTTGTGTGGCTGAAATTTTGCAGTAACAATAAACACCACAGCTCTTATACCAGCTGAACAAGAGCCCGTGATGCCCCAACTTAAAATATATGGTGAAACAGTTTGGTGAATTAAAAAATTCAATACTGTATGTGGAAAATAATTAAATCAGTGACATATATTAGATGTATTCAAGCTAAGTAAATAAATAGATAATGTATAATTACACAGGCATGTTAAATACCCCATCTATAAAACACACTATCTTTGTCGAGTGCATAGTGCTACTTTTATTTATTTTTACATCTAAACATAAAGCTCTCTTACCAATTTCAGAAGATTTAACTGTAACTAACTCTTCTATAAAGTCTTATACTATTCCTTAGAACATGTAAGTATCCCATTAATCTAGTACTAACTTCTAACATCCACTTGCAAAGAAATTGAATGATGCCTTTTAGCTACTAAGTGTCAAGCTACAGCAGATTCCTAATATTCTGCAATCTACTATTGCCAGATTATGTCAATCTCCCGCATTACAGGAAAGAGGACAAAAATCAGGAGCATTGTGTTACCTTAAAAAGAATTTGCTTCTAAATAACTCAATAGATTAAGGTAAAAGTTCATGTCATTTCATGTAGTCTCTGGATTGATACTCAAAAGATTTTTCAGGCTTAGTAAATCTGTGCATTGAAGAATCAAAGATAGAGAAACAGAGTTTTTTGAACAAGATGACAATTGCATGTAAAAGTACTAATGCAAATTGAAAAGCAATAACAGTACAAATAAGACATTGATAGTTCCAGATGTACCAAGACCTTGTGGTATTCTATATAACAAAGGTTTTCCTGAGAGTAATATAAAAAAGTGAAATATAGATGTATTGAATCCTACAAGTCATTAGAAAATTTGGGAACAAACACATTTTAGGGTAAGCTACTAGAAGGAGTTGAAGTGTCTCTGATTTCAATGTTGCAGATTCATATGGGTAACAAAAGGGTGGTGTATAAACATACATTGCAGATTTATATAAATATCACAAAGGGAATGCATAAAGACTGCAGATGAAGAAGAGGATTACAGATTCCTAAAATTCTATGATTTAGCCCTGCCAGATGATGTAATCTCCTGCATTACAAGAAAGAGGATGAAAATGAGGGAGCATTGTGTTACCTTAGGAGGAATTTGCTTCCAAATAATACAGTAGATTAAAGTACAAGTTTGCATCATTTAACATAGTCTCGAGATTAAGTCT
This sequence comes from Chamaecyparis obtusa, assembly GCA_027943335.1. Lineage (NCBI taxonomy): Eukaryota > Viridiplantae > Streptophyta > Pinopsida > Cupressales > Cupressaceae > Chamaecyparis > Chamaecyparis obtusa. The sequence continues at coordinate 2,346,589 of BSBK01001913.1, forward strand.
CAAAGGTTTTTCAGACGGTAAAATTGAGGGTTGATGAATTAAAGATGGTGTAAAGGAGTTTTCTGAACAAGATGATAATTGCATGTGAAACTATTAAAGAAAAATGAATTTAGTAATAAAAGATACAAATAAGATGTTGATAGCTCCATACGTATCAAGACCTTGGGGTAATCTATGATGGAATTCATAACAAAGTCTTTCCAACAAGGTGAAATATAAAAGTATTGGTTCCTGCAAAGTCTTGAGAAAGTTTGGGAACAAATTTATACCAGTTTAAGCTACCAGAGGGAGTTGAAGAGTCTCCCATTTTCAGTGGTACAGATTTATATGGATATCAAAAGGGTGGTGTATTAACACTGCAGATTTATATGGATGTCAGAAAGGGGGTGTATAAAGACTCCAGATGAAGAAGAGTTACAAGTTAAATGGATAAAGCACTTGGCCACAGCATAAGCCGAGAAAAATAGCTTTTGAAAATTTGATAGCATTTATGTTTTAATATTATGAACTGTCTGTAAAATTTTACGTCACATTCTTGCTCTGCACCATGAGCTGCCTAATTATGCCATACACCATGTTCTCGAGCTTTACCAATTAGAACGCCACCACAGAAATGATAAATATGCTTGTTCCTAATTTCTCAACTGAAAAGTAAGGATGCACGATCCTTTTCGTCATCAATGACCTATGCACATGTTCCTACGTAGAAACAGGCTTCGATTTTTGCTGAGAAGGGTTTAACAGACACTAAAAATTACACATTTATGGAAAGAAAATAAAAAAACAAATAAGGGTTCCTTGATTAACCCAATCTATCAGATTTCTTTAAAGCTCAACCAGATCAGTAAAATAACTACCTATGCTCATCTAGATCAGAAAAAACCAGCAAAAACAAATATCGACATTCTTCCTACCATTTATATTGAAGGCGTAACTGACGTTGCATCAAATTACTCTCAATTAGTAGGAAGCAAAATTATTTACAGAAATGGGTAGAAGCCCAAAGGCTTTCGCTTGTTAGAGAGGAAGCTCCACAATAAATACATTTCAAAATGTACAATCTCCAACAGAGAGAGGAACGAATTATGGAGAGTGAGCGAAGACACCACCTCTAGCCTCAATGGACATTTTTGAAACTCAGTTGAGAATATCAATAGGTAGCTTATCTTTGAGCCCATAGTTTTGAAATTTGAACCCTTACCCTTCAGAAGTCCATGTAAGTAAAGGTATAAATTATCTTTTAGTACCTCTATTCAACAGCTCTAGAACAGAATCAGCATACTTAGATCTCAGATACTGGGATCTCTTTCTCCTTGAGCTGCAACAGTCAGGTTTTCTGCTTTATCCTTATCAGCAAGCCCGTGGTCTTGACTATCTTGACGCTTCAAGCTGTTTCTAGGGCTATCCAATTTGCTTGCTAAGAGATGCTCTTAAAGGGAAGGCAAAAGCTGTTGAAAGTAAATTGCAGACAAAGATAAATTAAAACAGAATAGAAAATAACAGATCAAAAACACAGAAACAAAGACACACAGAATTATAGTGGTTCATCCAGCTATTCTAGATTACATCCACTCTTCAAGTAGAGGATATCTCTTCTATTATTTCCCAATGCATAATTACATTGCTGCAGCTCATAAAATTATATTAGGCATCGCAGTGAGAGGAATGTGAAACAGTTTTCAGCTGCCGGCAAACCAGAGTAATGATTGGTCATCACAGGCAGGCGACCATTACAGTCAGAGCCATTACAATCTCCCACTTGAAGTCCAATCATTCCTGCGATAAGAGCTGCATCCGGATATCCCCCACTTGGTGCTTGTGGCTATGTCGTCACAATGCCGAGAGAAGTTCTATAGAATTCGAACTTCTCTTGCGGTACAACCTTGGTGAACGCATCAGCCGAATTGACCTTTGTATCAATTTTCTCTAACTATAGTCTTCCCTCTTCAAGAGCATGACGGATGAAGTGAAATCTGGTTTCTATATGATTTGTGCGACTGTGGAAAGCTGAATTTTTGGCCAAATGAATGGCACTGTTGCTATCTAAGAATAGAGTAAATGTGGATTGTTTAAATCCCAACTCTCCAAACAATCGTTGTAACCATATCAACTCTTTAGCTCCCTCAGCGAGAGCAATGTATTCAGCCTCGGTGGAGGAAAGAGCAACCACTTGTTGCTTTCGAGAAGTCCAGCTAATCACTGCCCCGACAAAAGTAAACACATAGCCTGTTGTTGACCTCCTAGTATCTAAATCTCCAGCAATATCAGAATCAGCATATTTGCAAATATAAGGGGCCTTACTGTTAAAACATAAAACATGAGAGGAAGTGCCTCTCAAATACCGAAGAGTCCATTGAAGTAGTTGCCAATGAGTTTTACCGGGATTACTCATAAAACCACTCACAACTCCCACTGCATGAGCAATGTCCGGACATGTGCTAACCATGGCGTACATTAAACTCCCAACTACTGAAGAATAAGGAATACCAGCCATCTCATGTTTTTCTTCCTGAGTGGAAGGACACATTTTAGAAGACAATCTAAAGTGATCATCCAATGGAGTGGCAACCGATTTTGCATTGGACATTTAAAATTTTTCTAAAACTTTAAGAATGTAATTTTTTTGAGATAACTTAATTGCTCTCTTATGTCTATCTCGGATTATATCCATCCCAAGAATCCTCTTCGCTGCCCCTAAATCTTTCATGGCAAAACGAAAAGCCAAATGTGTCTTCATCTCATGAATGACTCTCATGCTGTTACCAACAGTCAACATATCATCAACATACAATAGCAAGATCACAAACTCACCAGTAGGAAGCCTTTTGAAGTAGACACATGGGTCTGATTCGCAGCGAGTAAAACCTTGCTGAGTCATGAAGTTATCAAATTTTAAATACCATTGGCGTGGGGCTTGCTTCAGCCCATATAGACTCCTCTTTAATCTGCAATATAAATTTTTTGCCCTTGTTTTACAAAGCCTTCCGGCTGTTCCATATATAACTTTTCAACAATGTCCCCATGTAAAAACGTTGTTTTGACATCGAGTTGCTCAAGCTCAAGGTCCCATGTTGTTGCCATGCCTAGTACCAAACGAATAGTCTGCATTTTAACCACTGGAGAAAAATCTCATTGAAGTCCACACCCTTTTGTTGAGCGAATCCCTTCACTACCAATTTGGCCCTGTATCTCTTTCGACCTCCTTCCTCTTTTATGTGATAGACCCATTTATTTTTCAAAGCTTTACGGTTTGGCGGAAGAGGAACCAAATCTCATATCTAATTCGTGTTTAAAGAATCCATTTCATCTTTCATAACATCCATCCAGAACACTGAATTAACATTAGTACATGCTTGCTTGAAAGTTTGTGGCTCTACCTTATCAGAACACAAAGAGAATAAAAGTTCGTAATCATCAAACTTCCGAGGGCATTTTCTCTCCCCGGTAGACCTCCGTAAATGAATATTTTGGTCAATGTCTGAAGTTTGAATAGGACCAGCAGCCTCTGTGTTTTGAATGCCATGTATTTGACTGTCATATTGTTGTTCTGGTAATTCGAATGCCATAGGAGGTTGACTGGAGGTGCAAAGGACTGTGAAAATTGGATTCAATTCCACACTGGGTTGTATGTGTGTCCCGCGCAGAGGGGCTTTGGGGATGCTGCGTGGGGGATTCAACATCCCACGTAGCAGGGGGTGCAGAGTATATTGTCGTGGCGGGTGTGAGAGGAGGCACGGTGAAGGGATTTCGTAGGGGGTGCAAAGTAGACTGCCCTGCGGCATTTGGATTTTGTCTTACAGAAGCTCCATTATTTAGCGGTGAGAGTCCTGCACACGTGGGAATTAGAGGGGGGGTATTTTGAAACAGAGTTTGGGGCAATTCACAATTTATGATACCCTGCGTTTTGGGAATGCTTGGCATTGACGTGGGATTAATTTGTGTAGGTGTAATTGCTGGGGTTGAGGAGAATGTTGGTGTGGGTGAAAAACTCACTGATTTTCCATGTTGAACTTGGCCTTTTAGAGTAGATTGAGAGCCAGCATGGTGACTGGTGGATGCAAACCTGAGAATGACTTCTCATTGAAAACAACATCGCAACTGCGAATGACTTTGTGAGTGACCGGATCCCACAACCGCCAAACTGATCTTCACCGTACCCAAAAATATGCACCTTTTGGATTTGAAATCCAACTTCGTTCTCTGCTCCTTGTTAATGTGAGCATATGCATCGCATCCAAAAACACGCAAGTGAGAAAATAAAATTCTCTTACCAGCCCACCTCTCTTCCGGAATATCAAAATCCAGACATGACAAAGGAGCTCGGTTTATCAAATAAACCGTTGTATTACACACCTCTGCCCAAAATGCCTTCCCCAAACCAGCATTAGATAACATACACCGAGCTCTCTCCAAAATAGTTCGATTCAATCTCTCAGCTGCACCGTTTTCTTGAGGTGTGTAAGGAACTATTTTAATCCTCCGAATACCATGATCTGCGCAAAAAATGTCAAACTCTGAAGAGCAATACTCACCACCATTATCCATTAGTAAACATTTTATTTTTTTGCCAATCTGATTTTCCACCATAGCCTTAAAACTTTTAAATTTTAGAAGTACTTCTGATTTTTTATTCAGCATATAAACCCAAACTTTGCGAGTACAATCATCAAGAAATGTGACAAAATAGTTAGCACCACCGATAGAAGTTACCTCCGTAGGACCGAAAACATCGGAATGAACGAGCTCTAATGGAGAGGATTTCTTCTCATGACCCGTCCTTACGAAGCTGGTGCGATTTTTCTTGCCATAAAGACAATGCTCACACAGTTCCAAGTCAACCGATTTAAGACCCGGAAGTTGGTCTCTTCAAAGCATGACTTCAAGACCAGTTTTGCTCATATGACCAAGCCTCTTATGCCAAAGTTCGGCATTGCTTTCCGCAGCCGCCATGGCTGCTCCCACTTCACCATTACACTCTAATGTGTATAAACTTCCAATTTTCTGCCCTCTAGCTAAAATTAATTGACCTTTGGACACTTTCCAAGAAGCGAGATCAAAACTAACATTATAACCTTGTGTATATAACTGACTGACTGAAATCAAATTACGCTTAAGTGTAGGAACACGCCTAACATCTTTTAGAAGCCATTTACTTCCATTTTTCAACGATAATAAAATATCCCCTTTGCCGACTATATCACATTCTTTATTATCCCCAAGAAAAACTTTGCCAAACATACCTTCATGGTAATTTGTGAAAGCACTCCAACATGGAGTAGCATGAAATGAGGCACCGGAATCGAGAACCCACGAGCTTGAATCCGTGTCACCAGCTGCAAGTACCAAAGCTCCATCTGTTGTAGCATTGACGCCATCATTGATAACTTTATTTTGAGCCTTTTTATAATTCCAACATTGTTTTTTTGTGTGCCCAGATTTTCCACAAAACCAGCATGTGCCATTTCTTCCTCTCGATTTCGAGTGATGATTCGATCTACCTCTTCCATTATTATTATTATTGTTTCTTCCTCTCTCACGACTTCTACCTCTATTGCTTGTGCTCACAGCTGTTAGAGCATCACCAGAAGAGGGTTCTTGGTGCTTCCTTCACATGTCTTCACTAAGTAGTGTGGCTGCAACTTCATCAAATTTCAGCTTGCTCTTGGTTGCAACTGAAGTGCTCACAGCCATTACTACGCCTTCCTAGCTGTTCGGAAGTGAGCATAATAATAAGATCACCTTTATTTCATCATCTAATGGGATACCAACCGAAGTCAGCTGAGTAACTAATGTATTGAACTCGTTGAGATGATTCGATATCACTCCTTTCATTTTTAGATTGTATAACTTTTTCATGATAAATACTTTGTTAGATGCTGAAGCTATATCATATAATGAAGATAACTTATCCCATATCTCTTTCATTGTCGGCTCTGTTGAAACATTGAAAAGCACATTGCTTGATAGAGATAAGAAAATCGTTGCCTTTGCTTTTTGATCGATCTTCAGCCAGTCTTCATCTGATAAAGTTTACTTTTGGTTTTTCCAAATAATGCGAATTGCAAATCCTGCTTGATAAGCAAAGACTCTATGTGCATTTTCCATAATCTGAAGTTCTGCCCTGCAAATTTTTTGATCTTCCATTTGTCTGCTTCTTCCATTCTTCATCGATTTTTAGAAGAATAAAAATGAGCTTTCCCAGCTCTGATACCAATTGTTGAAATTAAATTGTTGACAAAAATAAATTAAAACAGAATAGAAAATAACAGATCAAGAACACAGAAACAGAGACACAGAATTATAGTGGTTCATCCAGCTATTCTGGATTACATCCACTCTTCAAGCAGAGGATATCTCTTCTATTATTTCCCAATGAATAATTACATTGCTGCAGCTCATAAAATTATATTAGGCATCGCAGTGAGAGGAATGTGAAACGGTTTTCAGCTGCCGGCAGACCAGAGTAATGATTGGTCTCCACAGGCAGGCGACCGTTACAGTCAGAGCCGTTACAAAAGCTCGTGTGCATGGGCAGAGAGCTCAGGAGAGAGAGATTTGGAATCATTCTTCGCTCTTTTTAAAACAATCTTATGCGAGGGTGCTCCAGAGGGATGATGGATTTGCCACTGCCCCAATGAAGTCATAGCCTTATCATCTTTTTTGTAACCATTTTTGAATTCCCGAACCGCTAAATCCGCCAACATATTTAGTGCAGCAAATGATTCAGGATTTTCCTTCTGAACTTTAACAGTGCCATTGGTGAGCAAGCTGTGGCAGCTTTTGCGTTTCTTGCAACGCGAACACATGTCACTTGACATGGTAACTGAACCACCCATGATGTCCTCCATTGAGCTTTCTCTTTTGCGGATTCCTTCACCGCAACCTGCTTTTTGATCCATCTTCCTCACCCTTAACTCCGACGGCTCCTTGTCATTCAAATTTCCATCTTCGAGCAATTTTTCATCTGAACAGGGGAGCAACTGGGGATTCAAATCACCATGTGGGTGGCAGGAAATTGTATCTGAATCAATAGAACTAATTTGCAATGAGGAAGAAATCAGAGCTCCAATTACTGAGGTAGGAGAGCTTTTGCAATTGACCTCGATGTTCTTGTTCTTGTTCTTGGAATTGGAGAGATTAACTTCCAAACTTTCAATACTTGAACTTCCAACTCTGCAAGGACCTCCAAGCTTCGATGCATTGACTTCAAAAATCATATGAGATCCGGGGCCAAAAGCACCATCCATGCCTTGCCTAATGTTCAACGGGCCTTCTCCGTTATGAATTTTGAAAGAGAGCCCATCTGCAACGGAGCTTGCTTTATCAGGCATTGAGCAAGACACACCTTCAAGACATCTCTCTTTCGTGTATGCCATCTTCTTTCGAGCATTGCCCCATTTCCAGAAACTATCACATGACTTCTCCATCGCCTCTACACAGACAAAAGAAATCTCCACAAAGGGGTGCCTCAGATGGGCTTAAAATGCAGTTGAATGAATCGAATTGCAGCAGCGGGGAACACGGTGAGAGGCTCTTAAACTTGAAACACATAAACTGATCAAACCACTGAAGGAAGAATACGGTCTGAAGACGAATGCACCCAAATCAAGAAAAACAATTCGATAAAATTATTTTCGCAAAAACGCAGCCGCCGTAGCAAGTAATTCAAAATGCAAAATAGGTAGAATGATAGTTTTCTTAGTTTGTGTTAAATTAGGCAATGCACTTGCTCCCGCTAACTTTTTAACTAGCAGTTAGATAACAATGCTCTGCATGCACTCTTCTTTTTAAGGTGTATCTCTTTTGGACATGCTGAGTTTTGAACTTTTACTGTAAAAGTTTAATGTTTAAATACAATATTTGTACATAAAAGGTGCCATTTGTTTTTAATTTAAGGTGCTATTGGTATCTATAACATGTCTATTTATAGTTGTAGGCTATAATTATAAGTATAATCTTAATTTAATTCATGATTGTCAATAAATTGGCAATTATTAATTATTCGTTCAAGCCAATATGATTTCAACTAGTATATATTGATAAATTTAAGTACATTTTTTTAAAATTTAAATGTTAGCGTGGTGGTGTATAAAAGAACAAATTGTTAGGTCATTTAGAGCGCACATCACTTTTTCATTTCATGATATAATCCTTCACATATTATTTTGATAGTAGAGACTCACATATAACCTAAATAAATGGTCTGCTAATATGCACAAAGGTATGTTACATTATTCTATGAGTAGATTAAAATAGTGAAAACATAGTTATATTGCTCTCTCCAAATTAACTATTCATTAATAGTTGAAGCAACAACAAAAATTGAATAATTTATGCACAAATGTCATAAAATTGTCATCCTCATGTACTGATCATGTACTGATACAAGTAAAAAGACTACTTGAATCACATGTATTAATTAAACTGCATCATAACACAAATTCCCAAATTTAAAATTATCATTGCATCTAGTACATATGCTTCCAAATGAAATAATTTCATCTTAAAATATTTTTTATATTAAATATCGAGTAAACACATTACAAAATATAATTTGGAACATTTTTCAGATCAGTGTTTGTATCAACTTAACCTAGGTAATTACAAATGCCAAAACACAACAAATATGGAAGTACAAAAGGTTACAATTTCACAACAATTTTATACAGCGTTGCATATATCAAAAAGATAAAACATAGAATCCTAATGTTGATTCCTACTCTCATTAAACACATCTCACTTGAGTTGCCCTAGTGATGAAGACGCCGCAAATAGATCCTCTTTAGAGTTGTATACTTCAATTTCTACGTCATTGTCACTGTTGAAGTGGAATTGTGATTCATATTTCTTCTCCTATTTCTTGTGTGTGGTTACCTTTTTAGCTTCCAATTCATCGACCCTTTTTTTACAATTATAAGAGTTTCTTACGAAATGTGGTATTTATCTCCGAATTGTAGGCCCATGTGTGTCCATAGTGCATCTCCTTTATGTTGACAGTGGTGATCCCATCTTCAAGGAGTTTGTAGAACTTTTCTTTCAAATTTTCAATTTCTATAATTACCTACAAAATAATGTTGAAAAATGTGAGTCTCTTATGTAACTTAGAAAGCATTCTTCTTAAACCATTAAACACCTCTTCATTCCTTGTCTTCCATAAGTGTCATAGAGTTTCAGTAGAAATTACTAAAAAATATTATGAATCTTATCCATATTATTAAAACACCCAAAGATAATTTCAGAAATCCTATCATAATCATTCAAATTCCAATTAACAAATCCATTACAAAATGTGATCCATATCTCTTTGGTATATAAACAATAAAAAATATGTCTTATAGATTTGGTTTACTTGCATAATAAACAAAGAATACAGTCAGGAGAGTGTTGTTTAAAAGGGAGTTTTTATATGACAAGAAACCATCTAAAGCAAGTCTTCTTAGGCTTTGAGATATGTGACCAAAGAAACTGCACCTATTTTTGATAGAATACATTAGTATGATTCAAATTCTAACAAGCATTAATATGATGAAAGATAGAATAATTATTAGCCAAAGTTCTATAAAAATCTTTAGCCTTAACTTTTCCTATCAAAGAGCCATCACACCATTTGAATTTACAGAATTATTCAACCTCTCCTACACTAGAGACGTAGGTGTTGAACATTTGGCAAGCCTCTCTAAGGATCAAATAAGTCATCCAATTTGATTGAGGAAAGAAAAATTTACTGCTCAATGTAGTCCAATTAGTGAAAGTTCATTATTGATGATATCCTTGAAGCATTTGATGTCACTCTCAACCCATCTCTTAGCTAAACACCCATGTAAAAGTGCAAGGGGTTTCCTTTTATGCTCCAAATTCCACCATATTGATCTATTACCAATGACTTTAGATTTGTCCATCAAGAAGTTATAGTTGGTAACCCTATCCTTAAGAAGCTCTCATGCTTTCCATAGACTGTGAAACACCCTAGACCTAGAAGGAGTAAATTTACGCTTGCTGATAAGAATGTCATTGAGGGAGAGATTCTTCCAATGCTTAACATTCTTAGGAGTAGCTAGTGCAATGTTATTTCTAATTAACACCTTCCATGGTTCATTTCCTTCTAAGGCCCTGATAATCCACTTAACAAATAGTGAAATACTTGCAATATGAGATCATTTAGTCTGAGGCTCCCCATATTTTTGTCCATATAGCATTGTTCCCTTCTAACATGATGCTATTTTTTCTTTCCTTTACCATGAAACAATAATAATGATCTTGTAGACACCTAAAATTATCCATTTGCATTCTAATATTAATTTTTATTAATATTTTCCCTTAACATTAGAGTTGATTTTTATTAATTAACTATATTGTTTTTGTAGGATTTGAGCAATACAAATCCACAAAACCCGAAGATCACCTGCATACAAAAACTTGTTACAAGGAAGTAGAGACAAGACGAGGGCAAGGGTTTGACTCAAAAATATGAAGAAGAAAATATCCTCAAATAATGAATGAATAAAATATACAATGGATCATCCATATAAAGGAGATCAAAAGCCTTGAAAGGCAAACCCTAGTGCATGTAATAATTAGTTTAATTATTACATGACTAATGCATGCAAATTTATATTTAAAACAACTAGTGCATGAGTTTAAAACAACTAGTGCATGAGTGTTTAAATATAAACAACTAAAGCAAAAGAGTTGACATCTTAAGAAGGGAGTAAAGTTAATTTAATTAACACAATTAAATTAATACTTTACTCTAACAATTTTTTATTAAGGTAACTGCAAGTTTTGAAGGGACCCTGAAACCCTTTAACAAGGCAGAGAGAAGATAAGTGTAGAAGAACTTAAAGACAAAAACCTATCCCTGCCAAGGATAGAAACCAAAAGGGACATATCCCAGATAAGGAATTAAGCACTAGTCCAAAAAGATAAAAAAACAAGACAAAAACTCTCAGCAACACAGGGCAAAAAAAACTACCAACAACAGGATCACTTCATAATTTTAAGGAATTCCTCAGATTCCTCCATTTGATACTGCATGTTCTTGATGGACTCCTTCAGATTGGCAATATCTTTATCCTATGCCACAGTCTTCTTTTTGGTGTTGGATCTGGTTCTGGTGCCTGGACCAAGCTGCTGAAGATAATCTTTCCCTTGATCTTTATCTTTTATTTTGTCAGTATTATTTCCTTCCAGCACGGTACAGAGGGATTTGAGGTTGTCCATAGTTTCTTTCATGCCCGTGTTGGATAAAGTGATCAGATTCTTAAGCATAGTTTCATTGTTGTTAATCTTGTCAGTAATCGGGCTTATCACAATATCCATATCCTTGTTAATATTTTCCTCTAGCGTAGTAGTATTAACATAAACCTTCTCAAAAACATCCATACCTTTTTTTTACATATTGACATCATTCCTCATTTTTTTAATGATTTCCTCCAGCAAGTCGTTCCTTGCTTCCATCTTTTTACATCTATTTTGCAGCTCCTGGATATCATTTTGAACCCATTTGTCTATGTTGTAACCATACATGAATTTTTTTCTAGCCGCCTATAGCATTGTCATGCTGATGGTTCTCTTCACTTTGAAGTCCATGTCCCACAACTCCTCCTCAAGGCTTCTTTGGTTATGGGTGTTCCCTTCAAACTCGACAGTGTTATTCCTTAGGCTTTTAGGGGGGAGGATCTAACCTCACATTCCTCATCTTCATTGTCAATTTCCTTATCAGACTCAAGAGTATTATAGTTGACCTGAATTTCCTCTTCCATAGTCCTCAAATCCTCATTACTGATGTCTTCCTCTGTAGTATTAGTAGTAATTTCCTTACTTTCTTTGTTATCTTCATTGTTGATTGCTTCCTGATTGTAGTTAACATCCTGATTCTCCTCCTTATCCTCTTCATTTTTAACCTCTTCAACTACATCCAAGTTGTCAGAGTTTTCCTTCAAACTATACTCAACATTGTTCACCTTGTCATTGACATTGTTGTTAACCTCCAAGGTATCATTAGGATTCTGATGACTAGTACCAAAATAAACTTTGTTAATTTCAATTATGTTTTTAGAAACATCCTCAGGGCTCACCTTAACCATGTCTTGGGTAACATCAATACCAAGATTACTCATTGATTCCTTGTCCGTGGCTACAGAGTTGGAAATAGTCTCTTTATCCTTCCTGGAACTATCCCTGTTACAGTCTTCCTCTTTCACATTTTCAACATTCTCCATTAACTCCACCTCTTCCTCTTGAACTTCCTTAGAAATTGAATCTTCAGCCACAAAAGAAGGAACATAATCTTGGATAGGGGAATTTAGGGCTTTTTTGTTTGAGGATACTTTCTTCCTAGAAGTGGACGCAATAGGGTTCTTCCTTTTTTTGCTGGTAATATGGATAGGAATCAGCTCATGAATATGATCCCTGGCATACTCAGCAATGAGAAATATAAGGCCCTCATGAAGAATAGGGGAATCTCTCACCTTATGGTCAATAATGCTCTAGTTAAGGGATCTAAGCAAGAAGAATGGGAAGGAAACCCTAATATCATGCCTAAAGTGATTAACCAACACAAAATGGTAATTGTACAGTCTAGAGTATCTACCCTCGAGTGTGAAGTATTCCATTATCACCCTGATGACCGAACCTTAAATAATCTTGATATTATCCAGGTTAACATAATCATATTTACCTTTCACCAAAAGGGCATGTTTTTCATAGTTTTAGGGAAATCTTTATATGCCTTGTTGCCCACCTTTTTCTCTTTCGAAAAGTGCATTCCCTCGAGAGGGAGACCAGTAATTTCCACAAGGAGTTCCAAGGTAAGAGTGAAATATTTCCCTACCAAGTTAACCTTTCCTTTATCCCACCTTGCCACAAATGCTCTAGAAATTTCTTTGTCATTCCCATGCAGCCGATTCAGGTAATGGTGCACTTTTCCCTTCTTAAGCTTCCTCCAAACATCTTTGTCTTGGCTCCATTTGCATTCTGTTGGTTCCTCCCTCTTAAGATCCCCACCCATGTTAAGATACTCCTTAAGGAAAGACTCAGAGAGAAGACTCAATTTTTTTTCCAGAATTTGGTTTCTCCAGTCGCTCAAGCTAAAAACAAGCAGCTTCAAACAATGAAGGCAAGGCTCTTGTTTAATAACCCAGAAAGCATGCGAGATCAAAGAGTTATGACAGAAATTAATCACAACTTGGAACTTCACCTTCAAAACACTCCAGTTCAGAATTAAATTATTATGATGTGTGATCATTAAATTTATTAAGTCCTTCACAACTTGCCACATCACTTCACCTTGCTCCAGTTCAAAATTATGTCATGTTGTATAATCATTACAAATAATTCCTTCCTTTTGGTTAATTCTATCATAATTGATACACTAGTTAATCTCGTCATTGATTTTACAAGATCCATACCATTTGTGTGTGATGTCACTTCTAACCTCGAGGTTAGCCAATCCATCCACCACCTAGTTAGTTTCACAGTAGTTGTGGGTAACATGAAAAGAGTCAAGACTAATGGTAATATTTTTTATTTTCTCAATGATGTGCTCTATGGTCTAGGAAGAATTGCTAATACCTTTAAAATTATTAACAATATTAAGGGAGTCTCCTTCCAGCCAGACTTTTTTGCACCCAGTTTCTTCCACCAGCATCATAACATTTAAGGTAGCCATTGCTTCTGCTCTATGATTCTATTGCAATCCCAAAGGGGAAGCTATACCTCCAATACAGTTACAATTCCAATCTCTGATAATTCTGCCACCACCAGAAGCACCTAAATTTCCTTTAGACACCCCGTCAAAATTAGCTTTGATCCAACCATTCAGAGGAGTTGTCCAGGTAGCACAAGCTCTTGGATGATTGGGCTGGGATTTAGATAGGGGGAAGTTCCAATTTATCATATCCTCTTTAGAAACTTGGGCCTTAATCTTATGATTGTTGTTGATGATAGCACTGATAAATTTTTCCTCTAGCCCTCTACAAATATGATTACCAACTACTTCTAGTTTGGAAAATTTCTCCCTGAAAATTTTGTTGTTTCTTTCCTTCTAGATACGCCAATAAAAGTGATAAGGGATAAGTTTCCAGGAATCTTTAGTCAAATCATTAGTAAATGGACAACTCCATTGACTAACAAAATCCTACCAAGATAGAGGGAAAAGCCAAAAAATATCCCACTTTTTAAGGATTATATCCCACACCCTATGAGCATAGGTACCGTGTAACATTAAATGATGACAAGATTCAGAATCTTTCATGCAAAGACAACATCTATTAACTAGGTAAAAAACCCTTTTAGATAAATTATCAAGGGTTGAAGGTTTATTCTAAGCAAGGATCCAAAAGATGAAGTTAATTTTGGGCGTAAGAAACTTATACCAAACATTCGAGCACAGGGGTTTATCCTCCCTAGAAAAAGGCATATCACAGGATGAAGAAACCATGTAAACACCATTAGCAGTAGGGGCCCAAATCACCTTGTCCTGGGAGTTATCCTTGATGAACCTATTGGTTCCTGGAAAGGATTTTACACTCCATGAGACACCAATATACCTAAGACTGATATTGAGGAGGGGTTAGTTCCAAATGTGAGAAATCTTTAGGTAACTGGACCAACTATAGGGACAAGACTGCCCTCTTCACTTCTGGCTCTACAAAACCAAGGTGCATGCACCTGATCCAATAGATACAATTCTTTTCTTGACTTAATACTAGATCTAACAATAGATATCAGTGAGAAAGTACTAAATAACAACCTATTATTCATTGACTCTCCATCACTGGGTAGGATAACTATCCAAAGTAAATGAAATTAAAATTACTGGTTCTAATTATAAGTTTCTTATTATAATGATTTCAATCATTTCTCATGAAGCAAAGATAGGTCTATACAGGCCAGTGTCTTATCCATTGGGCATACAATACCAGAAAATAGAGTCAATGTAAAAGATCCTTAAAATAACTAGTTTTTGAACATAAATACAAATACCCCAACTCTTTCCTACTTGTCAATAATCCTTATGCAGATCCAAGGAACATATATCCCACTCTAAGCAATATTTAATCCAACCCTAGATCAGAACTCAAAGAAAAAATACATACATATAAATCTCTGAGAGACTTAGAAAATTCATAGAATGAACACAAAGGAGAGGCAAAGACTTGAGATTTGTATTAAGTATAACCTTTTTTCGTTTGTATACAATATGTGTTGAATAGCAAGCTTGCAAGATAATAGTAGCAACCTGTACTTCTTCTCTATTACTTGATAAGAAAAAATACAAAATATTACAATCCTCGACTGAGGGTTAGGGTTTCAAAATTTTTGTATTGTCAACACCTAAAACTCTCAATGCCTAATATGATCATGAAAAATCCTTTTATATACAAGGAGATGCAACAAGCTACCGATCATATTAGGGAAACTACAAAAATTTACCCTAAAACTTTACAACAACCCTATTGGGTTTACAATAAATGCCTCGATCAGATTTGGATAGATATTTTGTAAGTGAACCACCATACTTTATGTCTTCAATCTTTTCCTCGATTTCTTCAAGCAAATCTGATCTCCATTTCTTTATGGTCATCCCTGCAATAAATACATTTCATATCTCAACCACTTTTAAAACCCCAAAGTCATAGTCCTTGTTCGGCTCAAGAAGTAGGTGGAGTGTCTACCTTTTCTACATGTGGAATGTACTGATACTTCCACCTATTTTACACCTCCTCACTTGGGAACTCAAATTTAGAAAATTCAGCCTTCCTGCTAGATAGTTGTCCCTATTTATCTTCCATTTGCTTTATCTCCTACTGAATATATTCAAACTTTGACTTAGCAGTTATTAACAATTTGATGGTATGAATGAATGAAGAAGCATCTTTCAAAACATTTGTCATTTTCTCTGAAAAAAAGTTCATCCATCTCCTCTCTCCATTTATATAATTCTTTCAAATCACTAGAATTGTTAAATAAACTTGGCACTAACTCACAATTTGGATGTGTTAATTCTCTTTTTAACACATTAGATTTCCTCTTAAAATCATCCAAAATTATATTATACTCCACTATTTTCTTCACAGATTGATGTACTGGCTTAATTAGTGGATCAAGATCTTCCTGGCTTTTAGATAGCCACTGAAACAACTTCACACTTGAGGACCTCTCAATCCATTTATTCAAAATTGGTCCCAAGTCAGTCTTATCCTTATTCAAAGCTGCAAATAAAACTTGTAACCTATTAGCATGCTCAAACAAAATTGAAGGCTTCAAGTCATGTGCAAATTGCATTATTGCCTCTGTTACTTTTTCCTCATATTTCTAGTTTGTTAAGGATGTATCCCTCACATGCTCATCCTTATCCTTTTCTAGTTGCACCCTGATCTCTCTCAACTTATTTGTTTCTTCGGTCAACTGTTGCTTCTCCCAACTGATTCTTGCATCTATATTTGTTTCTGGGAGTGGTGATGGTGGGAACTCAACAATAGGGCTAGATGAAGAGGCTACTGCTAGCTTGTTAGCAATCATCAATGGAGTTGACTTGTGATCCTGTGGTCTAGACAATTTTGTAATTAATTTGTCTTTTTGGATCAAATCTATATTTAGCTCATTATAAGACTTAAGCACAATTTCAAACTTAATCCTTAACTCTTCCTTTTCCTGTGCATCTTTTTCTGCTACCCTCCTCCACACCAGAAGTCTCACCAACTCTTTGTACTAATAAACTACCAGCATAATATGAAGAGAGAGTTTCTCCTTTTCCTTTGTTTTCTTCCCTCCTAAGGGACCACATGACTAATGTTGCATGATCATCTGAAAAAGTAATACCCCTAGCAGCCTGTTGTGCTTTCTCTATTGTAGTGAGGGTCTTCACTTTACTCTTTCTGACTAAATGAAAGACAATTACATCTACAATATCCCATTCAGGAAGAATCAAAACTCCTGCAGTATGAATCATAGCTCTTCCCTCCTCAGGGGTAATTTTCTCAAATTTCTTCATCATTTCCATTTTGGTCTCATTTTCAATCTTAGTGATATCCCTATCAGGGAAATCCTCTTTCTTTTTCTCACAAACTTCAATGAACTGATTATTTTCATTCTCCATAAAAATTGAAAGAATGCCCTAGTCTTTACAAACTTATCATCAACAATAAAAGAATCAGTAGCTTGTTTTAAAATTGGGTCTATTTGCTTACCCTCAAATTATGCCACTGTAAGATCCATATCAATTCCTTTGGGTGCCTCTGGCATTCCCTCTTGTAACTCATCATTGGAAACAAAAATATTTCCTTCAGTACTCAATTGTACCAATTTCTCAGCTACCCCATGTTCATCTAATTGTAAGGGGGACTGAGAAGGAGAGTATACATCCTGCTTTGGCCTTGACTCCTCTTGCCTTTGTCTCTTTGGAGAGGGCCCTTGTGTTATTTGGTCATCTATAGGTCTTTTCCCTCTGGAATTAGATGGAAAATTACCATCTCTTTGTTGGCTCAAAATTCTTCAACGGGTCATAACCCTTATCAAAGTTCCTTATAAAATCTACAGTCTTCTTGTAGATTACCCATTTTTATTTCTTAATTTCTTGAGTTTGAAGATCAAACTCATTCCTTATTATATACTTAGGGAAATTAAATTGGTGCTCCATAAGAGAACACCTTATCTTCTCTCTAAACATCCTAGATAATAATCCCTCATTATTTTCACATCTGGCCACAACTGTAGCCATTCTGTAGGGTTGCAAGACCTAATTCAAATGCACCCATCCTTTCTTAACAATGACATGTTGGTGTGCAATTGTGATGTCTAGGAACAAAGTTCCCCTTCCTTTACCAATGAGGGTTGTTTCTTACAGATCACCAATCTGCGTCAGAATTTCTACATACCTTATCTTCAGTGGAATTTGGTAAGGAAATATGTATGGTTCCTTCTTGCATCCATATACCCTAAACACTGTAGAAACTGGAGATAATATTATGTCACCAAAGTTATGCACTATGGTGATGTCCTTACAATATTCATTTGGCCTAATCAACCTCAACAATTATCTTGGGATCCTAGGATTTTCAAAATATAACAAGCTCCTAAGCCTTGAAGCAAAATTTCTATCGAATACAAGGAAACTGGCATCAGTTATATCCCATGAAAAATTTGCTGTCCACAATTGAACTAGAAGTGTTTCCCCATCCTTCACCTTGACAATATTAATTGTTGAACTGAAAAATTGTTCAGCCTTGTACAAAAACATATGCATTAGCATAGAGTACCACCCAAAGGGTCTACTTATCTTCATGTTTTTTATTGCTATCAATCCCTCATGTATTAAATCAATAAGGTGAGAGGCAAAGTCAAAAATCAGTGCCAACTGCAGGTGTAGAGACTGTACCATCATAAACATATATGGAATGGGCATGTGAGTAGCCTCATCATGACCAAGGATCAAAGTCAGGGACTTGTAAAAACCTTGTGCTCGTAGACTTGTAAAAACCTTGTGCTTGTAAAAACTTGTAAAAGGATCAGGTGTACTTGGGCTAATCACACACATTGATCCAATCTGGTCAAGGAAATCTCTTAAGGGCCCTGTTCTCAAATAATCCCTTTGTGCCTCATAAATTTTAGTAAATTCCTTAAAATCTATCTTTTCCAACCCAACAGAAGGGTCATTTAATGAGAAAACCTCCCTAATCTCATCCTTTGTGATATTGATCAAATCATTCCCATTTCTATCCTTAACACACCTGGTCACATGATCATAACACCTAGCAATCTGAATCAATAAATCTACTTCCATGAATACTCCAGGGACAATTAATTTCCCTATATCAAATTGCCAGGTATTATTGGGAGGAGTGCATGAATTCCTCTGAGAGTATTTTGACCTAAATAATATCAGACCATTGTAATCTTTCCCTACCCTGGCATCCCTCATCCACAACCCTCTATCATAAAGTCTGTCATTTACTTAGTCTCTAGGGTTTCTTGGGACTAATTCTTTTACTTTAGCTGGCCCATTCTTTGAATGTGGGAGTAACTGCATCAAATCTTTGAAAACACCTCTATCCTTATACTCTGTTTTACCAGAAAGCTCCCTTTTAGGTGACATCTTAACTAGGGTTTTAAATAAATGCATAAATACCAGAAAAAACCCCAAATATTACCAGATAATAATAACAATATATAATCTCTTTACACTTCTTTTCCTTGAAAATTCATGCACTTTCTAAATTAAAAGCTTGGCCTACCAGATGCTTGAAAAACTTCACTTGATGTCGCTTCAGAGGGAAAAAATAGTCCAATCGCCAAGATACTTTGAAAGAGGTGAAATCTCCAGCAATCAAATCAAGGTATATAGTATTCTTCCAACCATTTACAATTCATCTGTATGAAACTCATTAAGTTTTCCATTACTAAACACTAGTGGCTTCAACGTTCAGAGGACATGAAACAACATCACTGAACAAAAATTTAAACTTGAACCATCGATTGTCTTTACTTTTTGGTGCATCGGATGGCTGGCGAAATTGGCAGCATAACCTTTTAATATTTTTCCCTAGATTAGTTCTCGACCAATGAGAACAATCCAAATTATGCATGTGTAGAAACTTACACTTAATTAAAGCTTTGATCAGCTTGGATAGGTGTCAACCTGTCGCTAAGGAGCAATCATAAATTTTGAGCATTTTTCCTTGGTGGTAATACGACCACCAGAGATTTTCCTTTAACTTGATAGGTGTTTATCACTTCTTCAAAAATGGTGTCCCCACTTCATAAAGTCCACGTTGAGGCATCTAAAGACTTCAAAATGCTGACAACTGACAAGGCAAGAGACAGGGGTCAACAAGTTGCTAAAGCACAAACAAAAAATTGTCAAGATTGTTAGGTTGAGATAAAGTGACAATCGTCGATGCTTTCAATCATATGATCATCATCAATCTACAAACTTTGGCCCCACTTTCCACTTCACTAATTCTTTACTTAATCAAAAATTGCCACGTTGAAAAAACTGGCAGGCAGACCTTGACCCTTGTCTTTCTCAGTGTCAAACATATTGACAACCACCACATCATCCTTTACTTCAACCAATGAAGAATAAACATGTCACCATGACCTAGCAATTAATGGCCCACTCCTCAGTTCGCATCTTACACATGAAATCTAATGGTCATCGCTATACCACAAGCCTCAAACACCACGCATCTTCTCTTAGCAGTATAACGACAACCACAAGATTTGTCAGAGCTTTAATCCTTTGAGAATTCCTGACCCCACTTCATTATGTCACCTAGGACAAGTGTCATCACAAGAAAATTGCCACAGAAAAGGAACTGTCAGAACTCTACCTTGTCAGAAAAAGTCTTAATCAGATGCTCGTTGCTAAAGTGCATTGATTAGAAGATGGTCAACTCAACCCAACGGTATAATGACAACTGTTGATGCATCCCACTATTTAATCAACAACACACTTCTAAAGATGGGCCCGCTTAGACAGATGTCAGTTTGTCACCATTTCACATTTCAGAGACTTTGACAATGGGAAGCCTTAAGATTTAACGACAACCACTAATTTGAAAGGGTAGGTCGGTTAAAGAAATAATGGGGAATACTAATGTTTTTAAAAATAATTTATTAAAAAGGACCCCGCTTAAAACCTAACCGCATAACACATAAAGTAGACATGTTATAAAGGTTTATAATAGCATGTGTTATTGGAAGTCTTGATGAACAAAAAAGTAACACTCAAACATAACGAAGCTCATGTCAAACTAGGGTTTTGAGCAAAATCACTCAATGCTAGGGTTGAAAACAAAGGCTCCCAAAATCTTTGAATTATGAGGATCAAACTTTTTGAATAGTGCTAACAGACCCAAGTTTGTAATTCATGCATGAGAGGAATGAATCTTCTTTCTATAGCTCCAATGTTCTTCCATTTATTATCCTGCTAATAGTGATTTACTTTAATCCCAATAATCTCTTTAACATGATCAATAGCTTACTTCCAATCTTGATTAGTAGAAAGAGGCTCCTTTTGGATCCAAATTTCATCCCATAATTCAATTTTATTACCATCCCCCAGCTTCCATCTCTTCCCCTCAGTAATAATGTCTTTGGCTGAACTTATACTATTCCAAATGTATGATCCATTTAGATTTTCTCCATTCATGATATAGTCCTCAAAGGTACTAGAATTGAAGAGATATTTGTTTCTCAGGATGTCATTCCATTGTTTTATGTCTCCATAAATTTTCCATAATTGCTTGACCAAAAGGGCTTTATTAACAACTTTAATAGGTCTCATCCCAAGACCCCCTTTACTCTTGGGTTTGAAAAAATTTATCCCAAGCAACCAGACTAAGTCTTTTCTTTTCTTCCACTCCAAACCAAAGGAATATTTTTTGGATTTTTAAAAAAATCATGGTAAATTTATGAGGAATCTTAAAAATACTCAACGCATAAATAGGGAGGTTTTGAAGTGTGGATTTGAGAGGTTGGATTTTTCCATAATTACTCAAAAGAGTCCCTTTCCATCCAACTAATTTGTTAAATTTGTCAATAATCAAGTTCCAGAAGCTTTCAGGAGGCTTGTAGCATAATAGTAATCCCAAATAGGAGGAAGGAAGGCTCCCAATGTTGCAACCAAGGATTTTTGAGATCTTCAACTATCTCTCTTGAGGATTATTAATAAAGTATATAAAGCTCTTATTCCAGTTGATAAGTTGGCTTGAGGCAATAGTATAAGTGGAAAGGGCTCTCTTCAAATTTCTCGCTTCTTTTACTCTAGCTTCTCCCATAATGAGCATATCATCAACAAATTGCTCATGAGAATGGTAAGATCTTACAGAAGAAGGCTGGAGGCTAGAGATTCTTCCCTATTTTCATGGGCCACCATAATAGAATCCAAGATTTGCCTTCCTAGAACAAAGACATTTTGCTGGGGTGGAATGATGGAAGACATAATAGAAAGCAATCTAGTAGTGAGGACTTTAGAGATAATCTTATACATAGAATTACAAAGACTAATCAGTCTGAAAGCTTCAACTGAGTTGGCTCCAGTCCTTTTAGGAATCAATACCAAGAATGCAACATTCAATTCCCTGAGAAGGATTTTGGTACCAAAAAGTTCTTTGACAACATCCTACACATCTTTACCAGTTATATCCCAAAATTATTGAAAGAAGAATAAAGGGAACCCATTAGGGCACATATATTTTTCCCCTTTAAAGTAGAAAACAACTTCTTTAATCTCCTTTTCCAAAGGAATAGCCTTCAAAATTTATTTTTTTCTTTGATCAATCAATTTGGGGATCATTGAAAGGATATCAACTTGATTTTATAGGTCTAAATTATCCTCTTTGGATAATTGGGAAGAAAAGAAGAAGAACATCTATTTTCTGATGTCTTCTTCCTTACTCAGGGTGTTACCATTAGAGATGAGAGAGGATATCCCGTTGATCACTTTATGCTTCATATAAGTCATATGAAAGAATATGGTGTTTTTATCCCCTTCTTTGAGCCAAAGATCTATTAATCTCTGTCTCTAGAAAGATTCTTCTTTGGATATAATATTATGAAATTCTACCACCAATGTATTTTCAAAATTTTTAAGATCCTAAGAGAGCCCTTCCTTCTGAATTTTCTCTTGAATTTCCTTAATTTCATTCTGATTTCTATCTTTATAAAGGAAGATGTCCCCAAAGACTTCCTTGTTCCAAATTTTAACATTCCTTTTGATAGTGTTTAACTTTTTGGAAATTCTATACATAGCTCCTCCATCCTAATTATAATTCCACTAGTTGGCAATACTATCTTTCAAGCTAGGATGGGCCATCCACATTTTTTCAAACTGAAAAGGGATGTTCTTTTTCCCATCAATGAGGTTAGCGTTTAAAGCTATGTGGAAATGATCAGATCCAATTCTCAAAGAAGAGGATAAAGAGAAGGAATATTTAGAAATCCAACCATGAGATAAAAGAGTTCTATATAATTTGACTTGGATAAGATCAATACAAAAAAGCTTGATCATTGATGTAGTCCATTAGGTCCATTCTGCTCTCTATCTGGGATGGGATGCCACCCTTTTTGTCCTCATTTTTAAGGGGAGTATTGAAATCTCCCATCACCATCCAGCTTTCCTCTTAAAAATTACTTATGATCTCTTTTAGCCTTTTCCAAAATTTTGATCTACCATTTTTGGTATTGGGAGCATAAATGTTCATCAGGTTCCAAGTGAAATCATCTTTTAGATGATTAACTTTGACTAACATGATATTTTTATCTGAAAGCAATAAAGTATAGTTGATAGAATTATTATTCCATAAAATGACCACTCCACTAGAGGCTCCATCAGAATGACTTCCTATACAATTACCATTCTTGAAGGGATGAATTTTTTCCACTTTTTCTCTGGTCATTTTTGTTTCTTGAATAAGAAAAATGTCAGGTTTTCTATCTCTCACCAAATTTCTCAAAACATCCTGTTTATGGGGGACTATTTAGTCCTCTTATATTACAAGATATGATCTTCATTTATAAGGTTGGGGTACAAATCTTAGGGATGGTAGCTTTCTTTCCATCCACAATATTCTGCTTTGCCTCTAGTTTCCTAGAAAATTTGTAAGAAGGTCTGCCTCTTTTTTCCCCTTTTGATATGCCAACATCAACTTTCTGTTGTCTTCTAGTCTGGACTCCTCCCAGATGAGTAATTTATTGTTTCTTACCTGAACCAAAATAGTTTTGACTTCCCCCACCTATTTCTGAATAGTTTTTGAACCTCTTTTTATGAATGACATCTAACCAAGGTGCTTCTTGATGTACCTCTGAGGGTAGATCATTTTCTAGGCTATCTGTTTGGCTATCTTCCTCACTAGCTTCAAATCAACTCTTACTTCTAATAGCAGGAGTAGAAGAGTTTGCAATCCTGGAGATCGGGGATAAAACATAGGTGATCTTCCCAGAGTTGTTCTCTCCTTGGCTCTTGAGGAGATTTTCTTTTTTGTGGCCTTTAGAATCTCTTTTAGGACTTGTAAGGTCCTGTTGAATATTCTCCACTACTCTTTCTAACTCTAGAGGGATTTCTAAAGCTTTCAAAATCTCAATTGTATCTTTAGAGCCATTTTTCTCAACATTAGTTAAAGATTGTTTCATTTCCTTTCCTCCTTCTGGTTTCTCAACATCCTTATCTTCCCTATTCCCTTCCATGATAGGAGGAATAATAGTCTTAGAGAGATTTTCAGTAGATCCTTACTTTTCTTTCCATTCCTTTCTTATCTCATTCTTTTTACCTTGACTACCTTTCTCCTTATGAGGTTTCATCGGACATTGTTTCACCCAATGGCCTACTTTTTTACAAGTAAAACAAGCAAAGGGAACTAACTCATATTCCACAATTTGAATATATTTTCCTAGCTTCAAATTTATAGTGATAACTTTAGGCTGATCTGCCTTGTGATGGATATTGACATAGATTCTAGCATAAACAAGCCTAGACATAGCTGAAGTCATTGGATCTATAGATAGAAGTTCTCCAAATGCCCCTGCCAACCCCGCAAAGATGTCCTCATCCCAATATTCCAGAGGAAGGACATGAAACCGAACCCACACTGGGGTTTTTTCAAACATATTTGTATTAAGGTCCAAGTTAGTTCCCCATTTTTGGAGAGCCAAAGATTATTTACCAAACATCTAGGGTCCCCCACAAAGGATTCTAGAGAGATCTTCAGAGCTTGAAAAAACAAAGGAGAACAAATTCTTCGAAAGAGCCACTATGTCTACTTGAACCTTAAGCTTCCATTTTATAGTTGAAAGGACTCTGACCAAATCAATGTTAGGTCTAGACCTCATAAACTTTCCAATCAGGGTATGCACCATGGAAGAAATGGTATGGTCTACAAGAGGATCAGGGAGAGAAATATTGAAAACTCCCTTTTCTACCTCTAATGTATTATTAACACAAGGAAATGAGGAATTTCATGTTGGTTTGACCCTAAATAAGGATGACCATCTACCTTTTTTCAGATTTTCAAAAAGAGTTTTACTAGCACTCCTAGCATAGGGAAACTTACCAACACCTGCCATTGAATCTGGTCCACCACCTTAAGAATGATCATCATCTAGGTCCTTGTCCCCTTCTGATTCCTTGGTGGAGCCCTCCTCTGGTACTCCCCCCACCTTCTTCTTCTCTCCTACCACTGTTGACACTTGGATTCTTCCAGTTGTAGGTTTCCCACCTGAATAGGAATTTGAATTCTCTCCCTCTAGTCCTCCTCTGCCGCTCTCCATCCTTCTCTCCATTGGAATTTCCCACCTGAATATGATCCTCCATTAACTATATTGTTATATTCCTCTATTTATTTAAATAAATTCATTTTGCATTTTCATTCTAATATTAATTTTTATTAATATTTTCTCTTAATATTATAGTTGATTTTAATTAATTAACTATATTGTTATATTCCTCTATTTATTTAATTTAATTTAATTAAATAAATTTATTTTCCCTTTGTATTTAAATAATATAATATATTTGTGATCAGAGAAAACCTAACCTATTCGGAACAAGCGTGGACATTCAAACATTAGCCTAACAACATATTCCTAGCATATAGTAAAAATAATTTGCAAAGACACTTCAGATAGAGCTTAGCGAGAGCACCCTGTCACCGTTCGATTTGCTCTAGATTTAGGGATGTGGGTGTGCTCTCAATATAATTTGAGCATGTCCATAATGCAGATTAGGAAGGTTTAGGATCAATCAGGGAGCATCAAAACCCCATAGTGGCATAAAATCAGGTATAGAACACCTGATTTGCCGCTAGAGTCCCAAGGAGCCTAATGAAGCTAAAATGCAGATTAAGCTAAAAATAATTATGCTAGATTGATTTTAAGCCCAAATATGAATGTGAGTGATGATAATGCTATGCAAAGCAATAAAATAAACTAGGTTAATCCATTAATGCTAAGCTAAGATGTGAGTTAGAAAGCTTAGAAATGAACTAAATCTAACAATTAGGATTAAAGCTAAGATTATCTAGGTCTAAATTAGCATGATAAAAATACTTAATATGATTACATGAATTGGAATTTTTCTCTTGGAAGTGAGGGTATTTATAGGATTTGAGGAAGGGCATGGGTTAGGAAGGAGAATTAGGGTCAAAGTCAGGGTTAGGGGTAGAGTTAGAGGTAAGGTCAAGAGGATGAGGGTTAAGGTTGCTCACACATGTGTGAGAAACACTAGGGAAGTGTGCCTAGGGGACCAAGATGGAAGAAGGGTCATGGGCTTCATCATGAGGCTGTAAAATCCTTAATGAGGGTGTAAGGAGTCATTAATGAGTCTCTAAGGCTCATTAATGAGATGGTTTGACCAAAAGTCAAAGCAGGGTGGTTTAGACTAAGAAGGTTAGGAATCACCCTCTAATCTGGTTTAGGAAGATTTTAGGAAAGTTTAGAAGGGTTTAGGGTTCTCTAGAAGATTCTAGGGTTTTTAGGGTTTTAAATAAATAATTTATTTATTAAAAGGGTTTTGGGATAATTTATTAAATAATTAATAAATTTTGGAGGGAATGATGTTCAAATTGGATTTAAATTTTTTTGGAAGGATTTCTTAATTAAATATTTTAAAGTAAGATAGAAGAGATTAATGGCATAATAATTAATTAATTAATTAATTAAATAATTAACAAATGACGATGTCATCAGGGGTTTTTGTAAAATAAAATATTTGTATTTTGGCAAAGGCATTTTAGGTGTCTACATTTTCCCCCTCTTTGATGTGATGCCGCAAGTGGCATGGTGTCAAAGACAAGAAAATAAGATTCCCCAAGCTAGAATAGAAGATAAGGGGTTGTGCCCCCTCGAGAAAATAATGCGAAGAGGAAAATTTGTGGAGTTTTCTCGAAAAGAACACAGAAAGGAAGGGAAAGGAAGACAAGAAGGGGGGATAAACAAATGTCCTTCCAAGAGAACAGATAGGTGAATGCAATATGCAGGATGCAAGATGAAACTATATTAAGGATGCAAGATGCAAGATTTAATCTATATGATGAAGGATGAGGGGGATTTGGGGAGCTCCATGTGTAAATGTGGAGAGAACAACCTAGTTTAATATAGAAA
The DNA here is from genome assembly GCA_027943335.1 of Chamaecyparis obtusa. Taxonomy (NCBI): domain Eukaryota; kingdom Viridiplantae; phylum Streptophyta; class Pinopsida; order Cupressales; family Cupressaceae; genus Chamaecyparis; species Chamaecyparis obtusa. The sequence continues at coordinate 2,373,688 of BSBK01001913.1, forward strand.
TGCTAGAGACCTTCCAAGGTTACTAGGAACACAAGGCCTTGTCACCAATGTTGCATAGGACTAACATGAAAAGACACACAAGGGTTGCCCCAACATCATGCATGAACCCAATAGGATGCATGGTAGTAATGATGCTAAGAAACCAAAAACAAACAACATTTCCCAAGTGCACCATGTAACCCAGAAGATCATATGTGAAATGTGCAAGGGTCATATCCGATTGACTCACAAATAGAAGTGAAAGATCAAAAGACATTGCCCCAAATTGTCCTCATTTGTAGTGCACCATGATATAAAGGATCATGGAGACCTTGAGGATAGGAACAACAAGAATCTATTAAAAGATAAACAAGATCAAAAGGACAAATTCCAATACCAAAGTAACAAATCCACAAAAGATCCTTTGCCAAGGAGAAGGAATGATTTGATTGATGGGAGAAGATTAGGTCTGAATGTGAGGAAGGATACATCCTACACAGAACTAGTTTGATTGATGGAAGATTAGGTCGGAAAAGAGGAAGGATACATCCTCAAGGACCCATTTGATGAAGTGAATGTTGTGTTGTTGTTGGCAAATGCTGATTCAAGGATAATCAATGATTGAGGATAGTATAAAAAAGATGTTGTGGAAGTACAAGGCTAGGTGGGACAAGTTATCTGATCAAAGATGATGCAGGACTAATGAGGATATGTACAAAAAGATAGGATGATATGTACAATGGATATGTATAGAAGGATTTGGGATAGGAGGATCTTGCTATACAAGATATATATAGGAAGCTCAAAATTGGGGATATGAACTAATTGTTGCATTGGATAGGCTAGAGGATAGAACATCTTGGGATTAATAGGGATGGTGGTGGGGATGGGGATTGATAAAGAGGATTTGGGATCAGGAGTGGGATGGGAGTTTGATAGATAATAACTTAGTCCACTATGTATGGTGCCTTTTTCCATGTTTTCACCAACATACTTGTCCAAGGCACTTGAATTGCCAAGTTTTCACCGGACGCTTATTTTTCTTTACATTTTTTCTTTTTTAAAATTTTTTTCTGGATTTTCCAATTTTAATGAATTTTTTTTATTCAAATAGGATCTGGTTTAGGCATAGAACCTCTTTAGATGTATGATTTTGATTGGATCATTCAAGGGCTCAACTTTTGGTGTTGATAGCTGGTAGGCTTTGGAGCCAAAACATGTAGTGACAACATAGGGGCCCAACCAAGTAGGCTCAAACATTAGCTATGTTAGGTCTAGTATGGGTTAGATATTGTAGGCCTCCAATCATTGATCTATACTTTATCTGAAAAACACTTGCACTTTCATCAGTATTAGTAAGTTTATAACCAATAACCATGGGTGTTCCAATAGGTATACAATCTTCCATTCCAAATTTGTTTAACATCTCTTTAAGATACTTTTTTTGACAAATAAAAATTCCATCTTTATTCTAATTAATTTGTAAGCCAAGGAAAAATTTCATTTCACCTATCATTGACATCTCAAATTCATTTTCCATTTCCTTAGAGAACTTCTTATTCATCTCATCATTACCTCCAAAAGTAATGTCATCCACAAAAACTTCAACTATTAGAATTCCTTCTTTACTAGTTCTTAAATATAAATTATTGTCAGCATTACCTTTTCTAAAACCAAGACTCGGTAGATACTTAGCCAATCTCGCATACCATGCTCTAGGTTATTGTTTCATTTCATACAATACCTTCTTCAGTTTACATACCATATCCTCATTCTCTATCAAAGGAAATCCATTAGGTTTCTCAATGTAAACTTCTTCCTCAAGATCACCATTCAGAAATACAAATTTAACATCCATCTGATATACTTTAAATTCTTTATGTGTAGCATAAGAAAGAAATAGTCTTACTGCCTCCAACCTAGCAACAAGAGCAAATTTTTCTTCAAAGTCGATGCCTTCTTGTTGAGAATAGCCTTTAAAAATAAGTCTTTCTTTATTTCTTATTGTATCACCTAAAATGTAGGGTTAAGAAATACTAAACTAAGTAAAGCATTCAACAAAACAAAGAAGATAAACACTTAGATTAGACTAAAAGAAAGCAATAACAACAAGAATGAAAATTACAAGTAAGCACTCCAAAAGACCTCTTGAACTTTAGATGTAGTCCAAAGATTTGAATGTTTTCTCAATGAATGATTCTTAAGTTTCAATGGTTTAGGAGGATTTTGGAATTATAATGGTAGTCTAGTAATTTTTAGGCTCTCAAACTAGCATTATAACTTTGCATAAAAGATGGATCATTTATGAAGGGATGATAATTAAATTTATAGGAAAGAGAAGAGGTGAACGGATGGTCAAGATGCAAATCTGAGGAAGGGTAAATATGCATTTGAGAGAGAGCACATGGATTGTGCTTTCTCAAATGCATCTTATTGTGACAAGTGTCACAATGGGAGAGGTTGGAAGGTTTGGGGGAATGTGACCATTTTGGCAGATGTCAAAGGGGACAAATGTGTAAGAGGGAGATGAAGTGTGTAAGGGATGTGTAAGAGCATTTAAGGTTGACATGAGTTGAAGGAATTGGGGGATGTGAGGATGTGACATGAGGGTTGACTTGGGTTGGGTTAGGATTTCTTAATCCATGGATTATGATTGTGCAAATGTTTAGGGAGTGATTAGGCTCGATTAGGAGGAAAGTGGGAGAATTAGGAGGATGTGATGGGAGGAGAGAGAATGAGTAGAGGGTTGGATTAGATAATTATGGGTAATTAGCTAATTAAGAGTGATTAGTATGTGTGAATGGGTTGGGTTGAGTAGGAACTCAAAGTTAGGTTGTTGGGATTGGTTAGGTTAGGGGTTAAAGTTAAGAGCCATGTGCTCAAATTGAATTAAATATTTTATTTAAATCCAAAATAGGAAGAAAAGGGGTTTCATGAATTAATTTATATAGATGGGCATATTTATTTTATTTAATAGAGGAAGAGGGTTTTAATTAATTATCAGACTATGGGTTGTCATTTAGATAATTAATTGGAGTATAGTTAATTAATTAAATTAATCAAATAGGGGATGACATAAATCAATTAAATAATTAATATTTAATTAATAAATATCTTAGGAGAGAACTAAATGAGATTACTTAATTGTGTAATCAGATTTAGGTGTCTACATTTTGCCCCTCTTTGACATAGTATTAAAATAACATTATTTAAAAGATGTTTAAAATAATAAATGACATGAAGAATTTACGAGGTGATGAATTTGCCCTAGAATATGGGAAGAAAGGTTTAGAGTGGGTGATGCCCCCTCGAGAGTGCGATAAGGAAATAAAAAGGGGCCCAGGTGGCATCTCAAATGAAAGGAAGGGGTCAGGTGCAACAGATCGAAAAAAGGGTATGAATGGGTGAAAAGAGGGTGAAACAGGCAAGAAAATAGTGATATGCAAAAGAATGAGATGGATGGGTAGGTTGGGTGGCTTTGGGAAGGAAAAATAGTTCATAGGAGGCCCTTAATAAGGGATGGGAGGGCCATAAATAGGTTATTTGCACATTTTAGAGCTTAGAAAGATATAGCTATTCTGAGCTCTCAATTTCCACATAGCGATGGAGAGAGGAGGTTGACTGAGGCATCATTTTGATATTGTGAGGAGCATCCAACAGAATCGGGTACCTGACTGAGAGGTAGGGTGGAAAAAGCATCCTTGTACTTTCATTTTGGTACATTAATTACATAGATTAGGTTACAAATGTGCAATCCCGCAGGGTCGAAGTCGGTGGGATTGCCACCAAGACCTGCAAGATCGCGATCCCATAAAAATTTGTTGGGATTAGAGGGTCGGAGGGTTTTTGGGATTTGTGGTGGGATCTCCACATTTCTTAAGGGTAGAAGAACTTCTACTGGGATCATAATCTTGAAGCAAAAGAGGGGAAAAAGGGGGATTTATGTGATCCTGTGAGGGGGAATAGGGGGTAGGTAGGGGTCGTCATAGGAATGCATTCCCATGACCATATGGATGGGAGGGTAGGTTGTAATCCTACTCTTGGGGATGGCAAGAACAAACATTATGCAGGATTGCGAGAAAAATAAAATTGATGGGATCATGGGAAAAAATGGGGTTAGAAGAAAGGTCAGGATTAGATAGAGGAATGAAGACCAAAATTAGTTAGAATTTTCTAGGAAAACAAATTGATGTAGCTAACTTGGATTGGTTACAATGGTCCATGGAGTGGCTTAGGAGCCATGAGAGACATGCAATGGTATTGGTGGTAGGGGATAAATTCACACCTATCGAGTGGGTACTAGTGGACACCATTGGCCTAGACTACCTAGCATGTATGTCACGGAGGCGGACCTATATGTTGATGGTGATGACACTATGTGATAGATGACACTCTGAGATGATGACCTTTCATCTATCGATGGGGGAGATGATAGTGACCCTAGATGATATCTATAGGATCTTCTAGCTGCCCATTTGGAGCACACCAATCATGGTGGGGACTACACACAACACTAGGAAATGATGACATATTGGGGCTAGGAGTGGCACTCATATTGTGACATGGCCAGCTAGCACTAGCTAGACATCTAGTAGTGACATCACCAACATGCCAAGTATACCTCTTTATGTGTGGATTGGTCTCAGAGTATATTTCCCCTAACATGGGAGGGATGAGTGTGACTCTCACACTCATCCCTAGGATCATGCAGATCATGGATGCAAGTGTCCCAGTGGCCTGTGGCATGCTTATATTAGCAAAACTATATAGGGACCTCAACCATATAATATATTATGGGGGAGAGACATAGGGGAGGAGCATAGGATTCACCTACCTTTTATTGGTATAGGTCTTGGAGCATATTGCAGTGCTTAGGCTGTTGGGTAGGAGGGATATATAGGCAAAGGAGCCTATAGTATACAACTAGGGAAAGTCATTGACCTACCACAATGTTGATGACATTGACTAATGGTGGGAGACATTAGATAATATTCGATAGGGCATTACATGAACACCATACCTAGGACTAGTTGCATGGGTAGAGGATTGGCGGGAGCTACCATATTCTATGGTGCCCACTTTCTTAATAGGCCACTAGGAGTACATCGTGGAGCAATATAGGCCAGACTAAGTATCCTGATAGTTTGGATATACCTAGGGGGTGCTAGATGGAGAGCACTAGTATTAGAGGATGACCTGAGACAAGAGGTCAATGTTCAAAGGTTGGCTTGATAGGGATGGGCTACTAGTAGCATGGTAGGTGATACAACCTATTCATTGGGATTAGGTCAGAGGGCTAGTAGATGGAGGGAGTACCATGAAGTATCAAGCCTAGTTTTAGAGGCCATGAGTAGTAGGGAGGAAAAGGCTACCAGTTGGGGGGGTACAGTACCAATGGTGCAAGGATGAGGCTAGGTAGCCACAACTGGGTGGTTGGGGAGGAGAGGAGGTAGGCTAGCTGTAGGGAGAGTATGCAGGGGGAGAGGAGGGAGAGGGGGAGATGTGGATAGGGAAGGGGATGGGGATAGTATGGACATTGATGGAGGAGGGGTATGGGATGGAGGGGGATGAGGGGGAGATGGGGGAGTGCAAGTACTAGTAGGTCCACCACCTGTAGGGACACTACCAGTATAGGGACCACTAGAAGGACCACCACTAGATGTGCCACCACTAGCACATGGACTTGGGGTTGGATCATCATGAGGTAGGGGTGGTGGAGTTCTAGCAGGGTGGCTCACATCCCTACAAGTTGCATTTGATAGGACAAGTCAGATGCTCTAATACATGCAGGAGGAGAGAGACACACTAATGGTAGAGTTGACATAGGTGTTATAGGATGGCCTAATGACCATTGATGAGAGAGAGAAGCTACATCGAGAGAGGGATAGTTTTAGGATGGAGAGAGATTGACTACAGGGAGAGCAGGATGGATTGCAGTCTGAGAGAGAGATAAACTACAAGGGAGAGAGATATGGTAGTGTAGTAGCTAGGGGTGGAGAGGCAGGCAAGTAGGAGAGAGAGTGGTTGGGGCACATAGGACATGGATAGGTCTAAGGAGGTGAGGAGGTTGTAGAGGGACCTAGCTAATTTTAGGGAGTAGGTAGGGTGGTACCAATATACGTATCATGCAACAGTGCTACTAGCAAGATGAGAGAATTATCAGTGAGCTAAAAAAATCTGAGGCCACTGGGATAGGTACAGGTGTAGGGATAGGGGTTGGGAGTAGCTAGAGGACCACGAGGAATAGTTTGGGTGATAGATCATCATAGAGGACCAATTGAGCGAGCCATCAATATGGGTAGTCACAGAGTCTGTAGTAGTCGGTCGGTGAATCTGTTTAGATGACAGAGGAAAAGGGGTTGGGGGTCAGTATGGAGGTGGATGGTGGAGGGGGAGGGGTCAGAGGGCCAACACGGGTACCCACATAGGTGCAAGATATAGGTATTTAGAGCACAGTGGAGAGACCAGCACCAACGGTTATGCGGATAACCATTTTTATGATGCCACCATAGGATCTACCATAGGTTGACCCCTTGACAGATGTTGAGATGTAGCCACCCCTAGGGGAGGTAGATAGGCAATGATATGCTACACATTTTTTATATCTATGTATATTATGAATCTTTTGGAGGGCATTGTCCCTATTATTGTACATGTATTTTATTGATGGACTTGGACTTAGACATTTATACATTGATTTATTCTTTGATGGGGGATGGGGTATTCTTTGATTATTTTTCAAGACCTATATATATGATGATGAGCTGAGTGGGATGTAGTGTGTTATGAGTTTAATTTTTATGCATGATGTTATGATGTTTAGACATGTGTGATGTGATGTTTATGACTATGATATGAGGCCAACATGTTAGTGATGCAGGGTTTGATGTGCTTATATGGTTTTAATATCTATGTGATGTGTGGGATTAGATGATTTATGTCAAATGTAGTTACTGCTATTTTTTTGGATGCGGGATGGATGATTTTTACATGTGATGTATGATCTACTTATGTTGTTATTTATGATGTATGCATGTATGTATTTATGGATGATGCAATTTTTACCATGTCTTAACAATGTAAGATGGTAAATGACTTAACAATGCACCTTAGATGAATGAAATGATTTAATTATGCAACTTAAATGAACTAAAATGATTTAATTATGCCACTTAAAAATGGCTTAAATATTTTATCAATGCATGATTAGATGAACTAAATAATTTAATCAATGCATGATCAAATGAACTAAATGATTTAACAATGCAAGATCAAATGAACTAAATGATTTTAACAATGCAAGATTAAATGAACTGAATGATTTAACAATGCAAGATAAAATGGACTAAATGATTTAACAATGCAAGATAAAATTGACTAAATGATTTTAACAATGCAAGATGATATGGATTAAATGATTTTAACAATGCAAGATAAAATGAATGAAATGATTTTAACAATGCAAGATAATATGGACTAAATGATTTTAACAATGCAAGATAATATGGACTAAATGATTTTAAAAATGCAAGATAATATAGACTAAATGATTTTCTTCTAAATGGTTTAGGCAACTTGAATTTAACTAATTTACTCGATGCGACCTAAAATGGAGTAATAATGCGGGATAAATGATGACACAAAAAATTAATCTAAGATTGAATTTAATAATGCAAGCTAAATGATAATGCAAAAAATTAATCTAAAAATGAATTTAATAATGCAAGCTAAATGATAATGCAGAAAATTAATCTAAAAATGAATTTAATAATGCAAGCTAAATGATAATGCAAAAATTAATCTAAAATAAATTAATAATGCAAGCTAAATGATAATGCATAAATTAATCTAAAATGAATTAATCAGGCAAGCTAAATGATAATGCATAAATTAATCTAAAATGAATTAATAATGCAAGCTAAATGATAAGAGATAATGCAATTAAATGTAAACTATAATATGAATGGGAATGCATGCGATGTGAGATGTAAATGAGTGAATGCATGGATGGGAACAAAGGTGGTAGATGTAGCATATCACTGCCTGACTGACCTATTGCTGGGGGGAAGATGAAATGGGATAGGTCATGGGGAGGGATTCACACAATCAAAATCCATGGGTTAGGGATAGGAACAAGAATGAATGGTTTTAAGGTTTGCATCGAGATGAGAGGTTTGTGTGGAGGGAGGTTTGGAGGCAATGGATAGGTTGATGGTGATTGGAAGTAGAGATCAATTGGGTTTCTAATTTTTTAAGATTCTTGTTTAGATTGATGGCGGGATTTATAGTTGAGGAGTTGATAGCCTGGGGATTTTTTTATTTATGAATAGAGGCCTTTTCTATTAATAAAATATAAAAGTATAGTATTCACAAAAAAGGGGTCAGGGGAAAAAGTCACCCCGCGAAGAGTCACATGGCACCTAGGCTAGAATCATACAACTATTCATCAAAAAATCATATGAAGAAAGAAACCCTCAAGCTATGAGAGCAGTAGAAAAAGAGGGAGGAGGATCTCTATCATCGAGATTACCCCAAACATTGGGCCCTAGGGTCTAGTCGGGGAGGGACCAACCATCATCTTTATCTTCTTCTTTCTCCAATTCTCCTTCCTCCCGCCTGGGAGAAATAACAAGCGTTAGGTGGGGAAACTTATCAGAAGTGGCAGGAGGCCACATAAGAACACTAGCTGAAGGCCAAGAAGATGCAGTCATAGTAGAAATAAGAAAGGGAGTCCAGCCAACATCTGCAACCCTTCGAGGAGGAGGAGAGGTAGAGTGGTGGCGCCAAGGGTGCAGTGTTTTGGAATGCTTGGCAGAGGAACTTTGGCTATGATGGCAGCCCTAGGGTGGTGTGCGGTCAACTGAGAGAGAATCTAGTGGCTCTTGAGAAACTGTACATAGGGCATTACCCTAGTGTTGTAGCAATTCCTACAAATGGGTGACCTCTAGGGCCACTTTGTTAGCTTGAACTTGAATCTGCATCATGACATTATTACACAAACATGCCTTAGATAGAGAGAAATATTGATATCCAGAAATCTATGAGAATAAAGAACAACATTTTGGTCTTTCCATAAAGTAAACAAGATCTCCATCTTGAAAGCATGCCAAATTTGGGTATACTCGGAAGGCATTCTGGGTGAGTCACCAAGGAGCACCATATGCCAGGAAAAAGGCTTAGGCTAGAAAGGCATAAAAAGGTCATGTATCCAGTTCCAATAATTCTAGTCTTGACGATAGAACCCAAAAATGTGCATAATAGTTTCAGAATGCCCACAAAAAGGGTATTTAGGGTCAGGCACACCCAAATGCTAGAGCTGAGATCCCAAAGGCAAACCTTGGTAAAGAAAACACTAGGAAAAGTGAGAAATCTTGGTCTCATTGATAGCATCCCAAATATTATGAAATCACTAGCTCCAGGTTTTTTGGGAGGATGAAAGGTGCCATCTATGATTGATAGAATTAATCATAGGCAAACAAGGCACAAGATAAGAATACCCAAGCTTGGATTTGTAACTGGTAAATGGCATATCAGGGTACCATTTCTAGTATTTCCACCAAGGTTTAACTGATTGAATTCCCAACTTATGTAGGAAATGGGGTGGAATAGCCAAAATAAGCAAGTCAAAAGTCTGACAATCTAGGCGAAGGAGTTGGAACTGAACACAAAGATCATCCCAAGAGAGGAGACTCATAGTGGCTCTGGAAAACAAATCTTTGGGTATTTGAATGCCATGTTTGTGAAAATGAAGAGCACTCATCCCTTGAATTTTTGGCCGGAGGAAGCCCTTGCTGAGAAAACAAAGGGGACCACCAAATATTTTGTTGGTTGAGAGAAAGACCATCAAAGAAACCATTCCCAACCCAATCAATCCAAGGCTTGACAGCTTCCCAAGCTCTCTAGATACTTTTGGTAACAAAAGTACCCTAGATATAAACAGGGTTCTTCATAACCAGAAGGGTTTGAAAGCCAATCCCCTTCCAAGAAGGCTTGTGTAATGGATACCCCAAAGAGATGCAATGTCGAAGAAAATTTTTCTAGGCCTCATTACCTATGAGACATCACATAATCCATTTCACACAAAGGGCCAGACCTTGTTTCTGAGTATCTAACTGACCAAGTCCACCAGATGCCTTAGGGAGACAACAAAAATCCTAGGCCACTCTACGAAAACCATGATGATCAATATCAAAAGCCTAAAGGAAATCCCACAGTAATTTCTTGAGCTTCTTGTAAGAAGATTTTGAAGGAGCCCAACAAGAGGAGTAGTAAACATGAGTCCCAGCCAAGACTTTGGAGTAGATCTGAAACTTCCCAATGAGAAAGCGGCTTGGTGATCTAATAGGTAAGCTTCTTTTCAATTTTGGCTAAAATTGTATTTGATAATTTTGTAGAAGTATCTTGAAAGGAAAAGGGGATGCCGAGAAAGAGGAAAATTTCCCCATGTTGAATCCTGGACCATCCAAACTAACAAAACCAGGGCAGATCGAGAAGGGTAGATTGCCTAAAGCAAAAGGTTTTATTTCACTGAATGGTAGAACTAGAGGCCAGGAAAAAAGTGTCTAATTACTGCAAAACTATCTTGATATTATCTTCATCCTCTTCGAGAGTGAGAAATGAATCATCAACAAAATGGCCATTGACCAATTTCTAGGTAGAATCTAGTAAAGCAATTCCCTGAGCATGGCCCATATAATTAGAATGAGCTAGAAAATAGCCAAAGCCTTTGACCACCAGAACATACAAGGCAGGAGCCAAAGGACAACCCTATCGAATAGATTAGAAAAGACAAAAACTAGAAGATTGTATGCCATTGATGGTGATGCAAGTAGAGGTATCATGAAAAAGTATCTACACAAATTGAATAAATCTAGGGCCAAAACCAAGAGCATGAAGCATAGCTAAAAAAAGGCCATTCAATGTAGTCATAAGGTTTAGCAAAATCAATTTTGAGAAAAAGGGCTTTCTGATGAGACTTATGAGCCCATTCCATACCTTCCCAAACTACAATGATATTATCAAGAATAAATCTTGATTTAATAAAGACATTTTTCTCTGGCCAACCAATTTGAGGAAGGATTAAGAGCCAAAGCCTTAGCAATGATATTATAAGAGATATTGAGCAAGGTAATAGGCCACCAATTGGAGATATCCTCTAGGTCTCTAGATTTGGGAATGAATTTAATATTGCCTTGGTTGATGATGTCTCCAAGAGATTGGGAATGATAGGCTTCAAGGTAGACCTGGTGTAAATCAGGACCAATAGCATCCCAGAGGGCTTTATAAAACTCACAGGGAAAGCCATCACATCCTAGGGCTTTATCATCAGCCATAGAAAAAAAAACTTCTTGAAGATCATGCAAGGTCAGAAAATGATCACCAAAAGCACGCTGAGAGGAGGAGACACATTGAGAGACAAAAACAATGTAATCAACAAGAGCTTGATCATTGGCAAGAGAAGATCCCTGAGTGGCAAAAACTTGCTTGTAATGACGAACAAAGGCTTGCAAGATATCAAGAATCTCTATGATGAGGCATTGACCTTCTTTAATCTTGGTTATGCCCACATTGGTATGACAAGCACAGAGAGTAGCAAAAAAATCTTTAGAAGCTTGGTCTCCAACTTTTAACCAGTGCATATGAACTTTGATCTGAGCACCTCTGGCAACATAATTGTTTGCAACTTGCTTCTGATGATGAATCTTGGCAAGGTGGAGTTGTAGGTCTTGATTGAAAGGATCCTGAGCTAAGGCCTCCATGGAAACACAAAGAGATCTGGTGTTGACATCACAGGATCTACAATGATACTTAGAAAGTTTCTTGCCATAAATGCATAGAAAATGTGTCATACACTAGATGGAATCATTCCACCATTGAATTCAGCCAGGTGAATGTGACAGTTGAGGCTCGAGGTTCCAAACTCGATGAATGTGGGCCACTATAGAAGGGTGGTGAAGGAAAAAAGTATTAAAAAAAATTGAGTGGTGGGAGGCCATGCCTTAGCTATCTACCATACAATATTAAATTAAATGGGAAAATGATCTAACAAGGTCACATCAACAAGAGGAGTAACTGATAAGGCTTTCTTTTTAGAAAAAGAGAAACAAGATTGTGTCAAAATCATAGCACGATCAAGCCTTTTATGAATTCTATCAAAAGAAGCTCTAAAGTTAGACCAAGTGTGCCAAAATCCATCAGGATGGCAGCAACCAACATTGGGATAAAACATCCCTAATTTATTGTGTATGTAGTACCAGGATTCTCTCTCACCAACTGTCCATAAAAAATGCAAAAGGCCATCCTTGTCAGAAGCCATTTTGACCATATTAAAATCACCACAAAAATTCCAAGTTGTAGGTGGTAGAGAATCCACTAGCCAACGCCAAAGGTGAGATCTCTCAACAACATCATTGGGAGCATAAACATTAACTATGCCAAAAAAATGGTTCTCAATAATGAAAGTGGCCCAAATAGTTCTCTGCATGCGATCTAAACCATGATTAACCAAAAAAGAATGCCAACAAGGAGAAAGGAGAGTAAAAACTCCACCTCAACCAACCTTGTGTTGAGAATAGAGAGCAAGGCTCTTAGGCCAAATAACCTTGCATGCAGCATCAAGAAAAAAACCATAAATTTTAACTTCCTATAGGCATAAAACATCTAGATGAATAACATGATGATGCACATCCTTGACAGAATACTTTTTGGGTAGGTCTTTTAGACCTTGAATATTCCATGAGATGTACTTCATGAGAAAATAGTGTCATCCATACCATCACCTTCCCCAAGGGAAGGAAAAATATTTAACAAATATGCTGGAGTGAAATCATTCCCAGGAGACTCCATGGAAATATTTCTCCACTTTTCTTAAATGCCCTGAAGCCCGATCTCAGCATGCCCAAGAGGGCTACGAGAATGGAAAAAATGAAGAGGGGAGGAAATCATGGAAGCCTCCTGAGGCATGATAACCCAAGGAGGGTTAACACTAGAATAAAAAACCTCTTTCCCCTACAGGCCAGGGTTTGAAATTGGAGCAAATTTCTTAGCACGAGCCTCAACAGGAGGAGGTGGTGACTGAGATGTGGAAGCTAAAGGAGAAGGTTTGGCTTTCTTGTGCTTGCAGTCGACTGTAACCTAGTCTTCTTTCTTGATTTCCTCTTTTTTTCCATAGTCAGTTGGCCGAGAACTAGAATCCATAGGAGGAGATTTGGTATGAGGCACTACCAAAGGGAAGTCCTTAATCTTGTGTTCTAGAGATTGACAATGATGACAAGTGTTGGGAAGGTTAAGATAAAGTACCTTGTGAGTGAAGGTGGTCTCACCAACCTGAATCTCAATAGACTCTTTAAGGTCCTTGGAAAGGTCAAACTTAACACAGAGCCTCTTCTGAGGCCAAAGATTAAGAAAATGGTCATGCTCACTACATATAACCCTACCTATAATTTGTGCAATGGAATGGATGAAAGGCCAACATGGTAGAGGGAGACTAGGAAACTTGACCCACACATGAACTTTCAATTTCTTGTCATCAGAGACAAAAAAGTCTTGAGACCAGCATTGAAAAACTAAAAGGGAAGCCCTAAGATTATAGGGTCCTTTGGAAAAAATGGTGTCCACATGGGTGGGATTAGAAAAAAGAAACAAAAAAACCCTTGGTAAGACTCTAAATGTCATCCAAGTGGATTCCATGAGGAGTCTAGGCTTTCACAACCCAATCCTTACTAACATTTTAAAGGAGGGTTGCATCCCAGAAAATAACCAATAAGGGTATGTGTTTCTTTCCAAGTACAGTCATCATCAAACTCATGAATGGGTAAAACAATATCAGGCTGGGACATACCTCGTGAAACACTTTGGGAACAAACTTGTGGGGTGCAGACCATTTTCTGTATGATAGGGGGATTTTTCTTGAATCTTGAGCATGGGGTATTGCGAGAGGGAATACCACCATGTAGTTTGACCACTTAGTTTGATATAGAAACATAAGGGACCTACCGAGGTTACTAGGAACTCAAGGTCATGTCGCTAGTGTTGCATATGACTAATATGAAAAAGACATGCAAGGGTTTCCCTAGCATCACACATATATGAATCCAGGAGAAGGCATGGTGGAAATGATGTCGGGGAACCCACAAAAAAATGACATTTCCCAAGTTCACTATGTAACCTAGAAGATCACATGTGGGATGTACAAGGGTCATATCCAACTGACTCACAAGAAGAAGAAAAAAAACAAAGAGATCCCACTCCAATATTATCCTCATTCATAGCGCGCAATGATATGAAGGATCACAGTGACTCTGACGAGAGGAATAACATGAATCCACAAAAGATAAACAAGAATCAAAGAAAGAGATGTCAAATCAAAGTGATAAAATCCAAAAGACATCCTTTTCCAAAAGAGATTGATTGACTATGGGGTAGTGAGATTAGGTTAGACATGAGGAAGGATACATCCTACAAGGACTTGGTTGGTGAGACTGGCTACAAATTGGGTATGATTGGCAATAGGGGGCCTTGGGATAATCACATTGTCTAGGAACTCTTGTTGATGTAATGATTAGGAAATGTGACATGATTAGGTTATGCAATTTTGACTATGTTATTGCGGGATGAACGGGGATATGTAAAAGCGTGAACTGACAATATTGTACAAGCGCGAATCAGGACACTATATACAATAGAATTCTACAAAGCTCAGGAGTTTAGGATAGACCAACAAGATGACGGTTATATACACAGCTCAGGATTTGGGGATAGGAGATGCCCTAGTATGTACAAGAAGCTCAGGATGCAGGATAGTAATTCATTCTTTTTGATGTGAGGATAAGAACACCTTGGGAATATGGATGTGTGGATGGAGTGGAGGCGAGGAGATGCTGGTTGAAGGCACATTTGGTTGTGAGATGGGATTTTGATAGATAATGGTACAGTCCACTATGTATGGCACCTATTTCTAGGTTTTCACCAACATACTTGTCCAAGGCGCTTGATTACTAAGATTTCACCATTGGATGATTATTTTTATTCACTTTTTCTTTCATTTTTTTAAAAAAAAATTTTAATTTATTTTTTGGATTTTTTGAATATTTTTGATATTATCAAGGCACCTATTTACCAGGTTTTTCCCAAGACAATGAATTTTTTATGATTTTTTTATGATTTTTAGAGATTTTTTCTTTCAGATACATAGGAGCTGGTTCAAGCATAGAACCACTTCAAATGGATGATGTTAATGGGATCATTCAAGGGTTCCCCTTCTGGTGTAGACAACTAATAGGCTACAAAGATAAAATAGGTTGTGACAATATAAGGACCCAAGCAGGTAGGTTCAAACTTGCATTTATTATCTTGATTTTCTTACACCTTTTGATTCTCTTTTAGGACCATGTCTCCCACTTGGAACTTTCTAGGATGGAATTTATTATTATAGCTCCTTTTGAGTCAATTTTGGTACATAATCAAGTGATCATAGGCTTGCTACCTCTTTTCATCTAAAAAATCTAGTTGGGTAAGGCATGCCACATGGTAGTCTTCGTTAGTGGTGTAGTTATTCATGGACATGCATAGTGAAGGGATCTCGACCTTTGTTGGTAAGACAGCTTCAGAACCATATACCAGGGAGTTTGAGGTGGTTCATGTGGGAGTGTAGAATGTAGTGTGGTAGGCCTAGAGGGTGAGATTGATTTAGAGATGCCAGTCATGACCAGAATCATTGACAACCTTTTGGAGGATTTTTAGGATAGTTTTATTGGTTGCCTCAGCTTGGCCATTTCCTTATGGGAAATATGGGCAGGAGAAATGATGATGGATGCAAAATTTGGTACATAGATAATCCAAATGTTGGTTTTGAATGGGGTACCATGATTCGTGAAGATGTTGGAAGGGATTTCATAGCGAAAGATGATATGGTAGAGGATGAAGTTAGATATCAAGATGCCAATAGCTAGGATGGCATAATTTCTTCAATCCATTTTGTGAAATATTTTGTGGCAGTTATGATATAATTATGTCCATCTAAAGAGTGGAGAGTGATCAAACCAATGAGATCAAAGCCCCAACATGAAAAGGGCCATGGTTGTGTGATGGGTTACAAGTCTTGTGTTGGTGAATGGATTAGAGTAGCATGATGTTGATAGGATAGAAAATTCTTTACGAACTCACATGCGTTGTGCTCCATTGTTGGCCAATAATACCCAACTCTAAGTAGTTTCTTTTCTAGGACTATGCCACTTGTGTGGGCACCAGAAATGTGAGTGTGAACCTCTTGTAAATCCATGACATCCTCGTTTGAATCTAGACATCGAGAGAGGATGTTATGATACCCACGATGATAGTGGGTGTTGGCTACAAGAGTGTAGCAGGAAGCTTTGTGAATAACATTCTAGGATTGGGTGTTGGTGAGGTGAGGGGATATGATACCATTTTTTAGGTAAGTGTGGATTTCATGGTACCATAGGGATTGAGGACCAACCAAAATGCACACCATTCCAGAGTTAGCATTCTCATAAGTGGGTGTGTATATCTTCTCGACTATACTCATATTGCACTGTAACTCGAGGGATTTCCAAAAATGACCTGATAGTCATCATTGTGTCTACTTTTTTTTTTTGAAGCCTCGACACTTGTGTGAACTATAAAATGATGGATTGTTGTTTTAATTTGTCCACCAACTCTTTGTATGGTAGTAGCTTGTCATCCTTGGTTTGAAACTCATCCAATACCTATTTGATGATCAGTTGTGAATCCCCAAATACCTACAATTCTGTTGAACTACAACTAATTTAGAATCTATGATTAAAGATCATTAAGGAGTTTCTGATTAGATATGTAATATGATTAAATCAGTATTATGTTTTCATTGATGTCAACTAGTTTGACATCACTTATCTTGTAAGTTACTATACCGACACATCTGAAGAAAGGTGAAAAAGAGATGAAGAATAAAGAAATCTACATGGAGAAATTTGTACATGACAGATGAGGATAAGGAACACATTGAGTAACTTGTTGATGAGTCTATGACTTGATGATATTGACTTTATTATGTTGCATTCATCTATGATGAAGTATAGAGCTGAAAGACACAAAGCAGTGTTGTCGGTAAATGAAGCATTTCTAGTATACACCGATGAAGTGTAGTGTATACCGATCGTAGTATTAACTGAGCAGTGTTCACTGATGCATTTCTTTGTTAACCGAGTGGAACAGAATGAATTAATTGATTAGTTTAGCCGATAAGATTGATGAGCTAGCAAGAGTATAACATCAAGGTCATAGATAATGTTTGTTACACAGATCGATGGCTGACAAAATTCAAGGAAGATCTAATGGAGAAGATTGAAATGAGTTATTGACACAAGTACTGAGAAATTTTGAAGCGGAAAAATATATGAATGTGGTTAAGCGACAAAACCTGATGGTGGAGAAGAAAATGATTTACTCATCTATATAAGAGAACATAATTTCTTTATGAAAGATGCCAAAAGAAGAAGCTGCAAGAATATCATGTGAACAAGATTTTCATGCATTCTGATCATACTGGTTAAGCAAGAACCGAGCTACATAGAGCAATTACCGACAGATAGTAAGTTGATACAGTATTGAATTTGAAGTGAAATATTGATTAGAAGGATTTTTATGGACTAAATATTGATTTGTAATCTGCAATTGAAGTTGTATTAAGGCAGGTCATTTACTGTTACATATTTAACCATTGTATACAGTCAAAATCTCTTAACCGAGTGGACTCTAAAAGTCTTATGATGTATCATTCATAGAATGAACATTTTTATCCTGTCAACCCCATAG
The DNA here is from genome assembly GCA_027943335.1 of Chamaecyparis obtusa. Lineage (NCBI taxonomy): Eukaryota > Viridiplantae > Streptophyta > Pinopsida > Cupressales > Cupressaceae > Chamaecyparis > Chamaecyparis obtusa. The sequence continues at coordinate 2,391,478 of BSBK01001913.1, forward strand.
TGAATGCTGGTTGGATGATAACTTCTAGTCTAAAATCCTCTAACAAGGTCACACCTGACAGTGTGTTTGTAACCTTTAATAGGGTTGGGTCTTAACCGACCTCACTTTAGAAGAGTGAACAATTTTGGGTTGCCGGTCCTAGGTGGTTTTTCCATTTATAGGGTTTCCATGTTAAATCTCTTGTGTTATGTGTTGATTGTGATATTTTTTTGTTATCATTCTTTATGTGTTACATGTTAGATTTGATCAGTAAACTGTTATAGTATTAGACTGGTAATCGGTAAAAGGATTGACAGTGAAAGTATTCATTGTTTACTAACGAGTAGAAATTGAAGAAATAGTTTTGAATTATACATTTTGTTTTGGGACACTGGATAACTGATTCACCCCCCTCTCATTTATTCTAAAAAATTCTATGATATTCCATTGAATAGTTGTTCTGAGGCTTGAGATAAGTGCCTTGTATTCTACAATATCATTTGTGGAAGGGAATTTGAGTTTGAATGACTTGGGGATATAATCACCTTGAGAGTGACAAAGAGGATCCTTGATTATGATCCATGAGATGTGTATGATCCATCAAAGTATAACTTCCACGTAGCTTATTCTTTGACCATGCAGAGATGTTCATCTAAAAACTCCATCACTAGCAGGTATGCATCGACCAAGGGTGCTTTAGCTAGCTGATCTGTAATGACCTACCCATTTTTTGTCTTTTTGTCCATATATTGGATGTTGAATTCACTTAAGAGCATAACCCACTTTTCCATCCAACCTATAAGTGTCATTCTTGAGAGCATGTATTTGAGAGGAATGAGCTTGGAGATGAGCTTCACTATATAGCTTAGTGTGTAGTGTCAAAGCTTATGAGTGGAAAAAACCACTACAAGACATGCTTTTTCCATGGGGGAATAGTTTAGCTCATATCCCAAAAGTGTACGAATGATGTAGTAGATAGCTCATTCTTTTCCATTATCATCAAATTGTGCTAGGAGTTACCCTAGTGCTATCATGGTTACCAATATGTATAAAATGAGAGGGAAGCCTGGCATTGGTGGCATGAGTATGGGTGAGTTAGCCAGGTACTCCTTAAGTTTTTCAAAACTTATTTGATAGATTGAATCCTATTTGAAACTCATATCCTTGTATAATAGATGTGTGAATGGTTGGCACTTGTCTGCTAGCTATGAGATGAATCTACGAACATACTACAACTTTCCTTGTAGGCTCCTTAGCAGTTAGAGTGTTCGGGAGGAGGTATTTCCATTATGGCTTTTACTTTCTTAGGATCATTCTTTATGCCTAATCATGACACGGTGAACCCTAACAACTTTCCTGATGTGACACCAAAGACACATTTCTTTGGGTTCAATTTTAGGCCATAGTGATGTAGGTGATCGAACACATGCTCAAGGATATCAAGGTGTTCCAATTGCATTCTTGACTTGGAAAGGATTTCATCCACATAGTCCTCAAAGATTTTGTGGATCATGTCATGGAAGATTGTGGTCATTGTTCTCTAATACGTAGCTCCTGCATTATTTAACCCAAATAGCATCATGTTGTTACAAAATGTTCCCCATGGTATTGTGAATGCTACCTTATGTTGATCTTCTTATTCTATATGGATTTGGTTGTATCCTGAAAAACCATCGACTATGGATAACATCTCATGTCCTGTTGTTAGGTCAAAGATCATGTCAATGTTTGGTAGGGGGAAGTCATCTTTCGGGCATGCTTTGTTTAAATCTCATAAATTCATATAGATTTTGATTTTGCCTGATGGTTTGGTAACTAGAACCATATTGGATATCTATTATGAGTAGTCAATGGTGTAGATGATCTTTTCCCATAGGATTTTTTTGAGCTCTTCTTTCACTAGGAGGGATACCTTTGGATGCATTTTACGTAGCTTTTGTTTACCAAGTTTTGCATTTGGATCTACTACAAGGTGATGAACAACTAGATTTGGGTCTAATCCAAGCATGTGATTGTATGACCATGCAAATTTTATGGTGGCCCTCATAGAGGAGTGTTGTGAAGGCTAGCTCTTCTCCCTTTGATAGGCATGTTGTAATATAGGTGATCCTTGGACATTCTTTTTTTCCAAGTTGATGGGCTTGGTGTCTTCAATTAGGATAGATGATTGTTCTAGTTTGTAGTCTTGGATGGGAGGAAGAGGCAAGTCTTCATCTTCTAGCGGGTAGGGGAGGTTTCCACTAGAAGATAAACCCTTTCTTTTTACTATTTGGGAATCAGAATGTTCCCTAGAGGAGTTTTCAAAAAAACTCATTATTTTCTATATTATTTATATTTTTGCAGTTGAAGACTTCCTCTTCTCTGAAGTATCCCTTGGGGTTGAGCTGATAGACGTATGTTGATTCTTTCCCCTAGTTTGATTATTGATCTGAAGCTCCCATGAATATAAATATTTCTTCCTCACTTTGAAGCTCATCGATGTGTGCCATGCTTGGTTAGTCCTAGTATATGAGTTGATGGTGGATAAGGGGGAGGTCGATTAGGTTAATGGCGAGTTGCAAGACAAAATTTCCTAGGAAGGTTTCATCATCAAACATATCATCATAGGATCTCTTTTCTTCCTCTTCTAGAATGTCTTCTATTTCCACAAGTTCATCTTGGATGTTCAAAAGGGTGATGTTGGGTGAATTGGTGCCCCCTGTCATAGTATCAAGTCCTCGTACATGTAGGAAATTGGTATTAAAGCCAAGGCATTGAGGTAGTAGATTTTAGGAGGCTTTCATAGGGTCTTTCATACCAGCTTCTTTAGGTCCTAGAGCATCACCTTGATAGTTCCATTGTTTAGTGGCCCATTTATATGATGTGGGGTACTTGTCTTTGAATTATCCAAGGAGCTCAGTATAGGGAGGTGGAGGGTCTTTGTACAACCATTTATTAATGTCAAAATCCATTTCTTGGTTATTCAAAATTCCATGGGAGAAGAATGTAGATGATCCTATTTTATCAACTTTGGGGTCTTCTTGAGGGGATTTGGTTTGATGACAAGGGTTTCCCTGAGTGTGTGGATCCAATGGCAAGGTCCCTACTAAAAAAACATCTATTAGGTTGTATTTTCTACAACCCCTATTGTTGATCTTGATACTAGAAAGGGTAGAGGCTAAGATGGTCTCTAGATCATAGTGGGATCGGGATGAACTGGCGACAAAAGTTCCAATGTCGATGTTAGGATAGTGGGTGTAATGGTGGAAGGAGGCTTCCAATGCATGACAATATGTGAAGGGTTGGGGATCAACATGAATGGTGATTTTAGCACCCTGGTGTGGGAATTTGATGCACTGATGATAGGTGGAGGGAATATCTTTGATGGAATGGATTCATGGTCATCCAAGGAGTATGTTATATGGAAGGTCAAGATCAATACCATGAAAAATAGTCTCCTAAACTGCTGGACTCAGCTTATTGGGTAACAAAATGGTACCTTCCAAGGTAGACTCCAAGTTATCATAGGCTTTTATGGTGATAAAATCATGAGAAATGTCAGCCTCTATACACCCCACCTATTGGAAAAAATTTAATGTGCATAGGTTTAGGGCCAAACCATTATCTATTATGACCCTCTTGACCAAAAGGTCATCGACCATTACAATGATGTGGAGTGGAATATTGTGATCTGGCTCAATAGATGGTGTGTCTGAAGATTTGGAGGAGAGGGTGGAGGATGCAGATAAGTGCCCCATGAGGTTTTTGAACTAGATGGTGTTGATGTCCATGGGGACACATGCCCCTTGGAGGGCATGATTAAGGATCTCTTGATGGAGGGGTAAAGTGCGGAGGAGATCAAGGATAGAAATCTAGGCAAGTGTATTCCCAATGTGATCCAGGAGGTTGTACTACGCATTAGGGGCAGTCACAGGATTAGCATCGACAACAGATATATGACCTTTGTATGTGGTAACTGCACATTGACTATCAACACCTTTGACATGGATTACATTCACAATGGGTTCAACCTAGGAGATGCAACTAACAAACTTGTCATAATTGATATAGGTTGCAGTATAGTCCTTTCTATTCACATTATTGCCTTGTTTTCCATTGCCTTGGTTTTGAGGTGGCGGATTAGCATTGGCTGGGTTCTTGCCTATGTTTTGTTGAGGAAACACATTTTGGTAAATCTGCAAGTTGGCATTAGGCGATTTTTGGTTGGGTGCATTAACTATGATTTCCTTTTTATCGATGAGATCTTGGACATAGTGTTTGAGTTTAATATATTTCATGATGGTGTGTTCCTTGACACGGTGATAATCACAATAGTCATTGTCTTTGTACCAGGTTGGCTTGGGGTTTGAATCATCAAAAGGATGGGTCTAAGGGTAGACAATTAGATTAGCACTATCCATATGACAAAAAATGGCATCCAAGGGTTCACCAAGAGGGGTGAATGAGTGCTTTTGATTATTCTAAACATGCAGCTTGTTTTGACCTTGGGTAACTGATATTATGTTGGTGTGGTTGGTGTGAGGTTGAAAAGGTGGTTTTTGCTAAGAAGGTTCTTGTTGCTAACATATTGGTAAAGGAGGATTAGGATCAGCCATGATGACTTGTACATGTTTGGTATCAGTGGCCCTATCTGTGACAACATTTTTGTTTTTATTCTAGTAATGAGGGGGTGGTATAGCTTGGGAGATGGTGGATAACATGGAGAGATAGTTGGTGAATGTGGGAAGGGATGTATTTTGAGGTGGTGGTGGGGGCTATGTTGCATGCTAGGTAGGCCACATTCTTGTAGGATTATAATGCATTTTTATCTCCAAGGAGTTCATTTGTGCCTAATTAAAACCCTAGGAAGACCCAGTCCTTGTAGCAGGTTGAGATGTGGAGGTAGCTGGGAAGGTGGGAGCAATGGTGGGATGTTGCAATGTGGATGGTGAGTTTTAGGATCCCATGAATGACATTCCTATTATGAAGGCAAGTTGATGTGATTGTGTGCTAGCGAAGAAGGGTGGGAGAGAAACTTGTGTGGAAGTTGGTTGTGTGATGGATTGGGAAAATGTTGGCTAAGTGACAAAGGGAAATGTTTATGTTTCCCCCTAGGAGATTTATGCTAACATGGAGGCTTGGCTTGTAAAAGGTGGGGGTATTGTTTGTGTGGCACTTTTCATGGGAGGAAGAGGTGGCGTTGGTGTATAAATTTGTGCTTAAGAGGTTTTGTGTGATGTGGTAGGTGGAGGTGGTGCATCCATGATGGAGAAGGGGGTAGATTGTGTCATTATTTGAAATGTGGTGGTTGTGGAGCTCACTTGCAAGAGATGGGGAATAGGTGAAGATGCATGGGATAGTTATAAGCTAGGATCATGGATTTGTTAGATAATAACAAGATAGGCATTAGCAAGGATATCCATGGGTTTCATGGGGTCAAAGGGATGAAGATGTGGTGGAATGGGAGTACCCTCCTATGCGTAATTTTCCAAAATGGCAAGGTGGTTTTGACCTATAGTCACACTTACCATTTTAGCATGTCTGGGATGGTTTGTGAATGCTTCCATAGAATATATGGTGGATGATTTGATAGGATCCTCCCACACATTATTGACTTGTGGCAGTTGAGGGTTGTATGTCACTATGGCGCTATTAGGATCATTTGGACCAGATGAACTAGTGGCACAGTTGTGGTCCATACCTTTTCTCTTCTTTAATCATGTCTCAACAGGTATGAAATGCAAGTCCTAAGATGTGGAAGATGAAAATGTAACAAGGGGATGTATGCAATATGTTTCTAGGCTTTTGAGGTTGGTGTGGATACATGTAGGACCTAGGATGATTTTGAAGGATGCTTAGATGATGATATGGGGATGACAAAGTCCCAAGGATTTGGCTAGGTGTCAAAATGAGTTTCTTTTCTAGATGTGGGATCTTGAAATAGAGGGGATTTTCAACCTCTGATAGACTTACAATCTTTGTAAGATGGGATCCTTGTTAGTGCAATCCAATCTCTAGATCGAGATGATGAGGCCTATAAAAACAAGTACTAGCTACTCTAGATAATGCTTAGTCGGATGAGTGGAGCTATGATAGTTTTTATTTAGGATAAGGTTTCAAGAAACTCAAAAGGGTGGTGACACTAAGCTTCTTCTTGGATGGTAGATGATCTCAAATTTGATCTGGATAAGGATGATTTTGGTTGAATTAAGGCTGCCTAGGAGAATGACATGAATGCACCTAGGGGATGATTTAAGATGTAGGGATGTTGAAACAATTTTGTGAGATTCGAAAGGATGTGATATGTCATCTAGTTCTCTCTTTCAAGTGTAAAAAATTGGTGATTAACTTGGAAGTGTGTTGCAAATTGCATGACTCTTGCATTGTAACCCACATTATCTAGTTTCTTTTGGCACTTGTCTTCTTCTTGGATTGCATTTATGGTAGGTTGGAGATCTTTGAGCTTTCATTCAATGACCTTTTTCTGTCAATATACACGTGGTGTTGGTAACTTTTCTTTCTTGTGTTTCACTGATTTGGTCATAAGTCCAAATATCTTCAATATTTTGAGCATGGATTTGGAAGTCCATCAAGCTAGGAAGTGACTACGATAAGTGTACCTTGGCTTGGTTTTGAGAAAATTTGGATTTTCTTGGAATGATGGACAAAAAATCCCATAAGAGACAAATAAATCTTGTAGGAACAAAGGAAAATGATCTCTTTGGAAAACAACTTGTAACTTCATTTTGTGTATGTTTGAACAAATGTTTTCATTGGTTTGGTAACGTCGAAGATACACAAAAACAATTTCTATCCTAAGGAAACAACGTGACTTAAAAACCTTTTCTCATTAACTTAGGCACACATCTAAGAGATAATCAAAATATGGTCATCACCAAGCATGCAATGGCTCCAGTCATGATGTCATATTATTCGGTTCCAAATTGTCAAGGATGGCACAATATGATGAGTGTCTTGGAGGGATTACTATTCTCCTTGCACAAATATTAGGAAGCCTTTAGGGGTAGATCGGGTAGGTTTATGATTCATGGATTTTAGTAAGATCTATTGTGTCCTCCCAATTGGTTTGTACGCGTGTGAATCACTTAAGAGCCTAGTTGACCATGCCAAAATTGTATGCCAAAATTGTAGGGATATTCACCTACCTTGGACTACCATCAACATGCCTCACTTGAGCTTGAGAGAATAAGGTGAGATTTTTCTCAACTCCTTGTTTATATACCGATTGGGGAATTACCAGTTTGAGGTCATTCTCTAAAGAGGAAGCACTTCTCTTTAGATAGGCCTAGCTAGAAGAAAAAAAAATTGAACTTGAGCTTTCTCTTCACCCAAGTTCCACAAAGGTGAGGGGAGAGGATACAGATATAAGTTAATTATTTTCATGTTACTTATTTTAACAAGTTTGAAAAAAAATGAAAAATCTCTAAGGTAGTGCTAAAAAATACTCCTTCAAACACGCCAAGAAGTGTTCATTTTCAAATTGAACCTAGATTTAAGCTAAGTGTTTTCTATCCTAGAACATAAAACACTTGTGCTTAGCATGCAAGGTTCTTTGGAAAGAAAATGACAATACTTAAAGGAAAGTTTGATTGTTTGCAAAAAGCAATAAGTGTTACTTTTTCCTTAGCATTCAAGACCTTGTTTTGATTATTTTTAAGCCCAAATCAAAATGTTTAATGCATTGGTTTATTTTTCCTTTAGGCATTCAAGATTTGATTCATTCATTTTAAGCACCAAAATGAAGTTTGAAGGTTTCATTTTAAATTTTATCCTTTGTTCATTTTATGCCCAGATCAAAATGTTTGAAGTGTTGTGTGTACAAACAATGTTCTTTTTAAAGCACCAAAAGAAAATGTATTAACTCTATTTTAAAAATTTTAAATCATGATCCCATCACCTGTTCCCATAATCCCATAGCCAAAAGACAAGCGATCCCGTGGGCCATACACATGATCCTACAGACCCTTTAGTCTAAAAAATTAAGATAGAATGTAAAATGATAGTATTAAATGCAATAACTATGGTCGCAATCCCATAGGGTCAACGAGTGACCCTGTAGGCTATTAGCAGATATGCGGCCACAAATTCCAAGATTTTTTGACAAATTTTAATTAATGCCTTACGGCTTACAAATTTATCTCATGATATCTTAGAGTAAAATCACATTCCCACATTACAGATTCACAATCCCGTGGACTATTTAATTAATTACTGGTGAACGAGAGAACACGAGAGAAAAAAAAAAGATAGAAGCTAGAAATTTTTCATGGGAATGCGATCCCATAGATTGTACTCGCGATCTCACCAACCTTCATTTTTCATGTTGTGTGAAATATGAATGTGGGAAGAGTGGTGCAAATGTTATTTCTTCCTTCTCCAACCAGAAAAACACTCAAAAAACCTTGCAAAGAACTTAAAAAAATAAAGAACATTGATTTTTGGGTTAGTTTTGCAATGAAAAAGGGATGCAATGAATGAAAAAATGACCCTAGAAGTGGGTCCCACCGGGTGTGCCAAAATGTATCACCTAAAATATAGTGTTAAGAAATACTAAACTAAGTAAAGCATTCAACAAAATAAAGAAGATAAACACTTAGATTAGACTAAAAGAAAATAATAGCAACAAGAATTCAAACCACAAGTAAGCACTCCAAAATCCCTCTTGAACTTTAGATGTAGTCCAAGGATTTGAATGTGTGTTCAATGTATGATGCTCAAGCTTCAATGGTTTAGGACAATTTTGACATTATAATGGTAGTTTGGTATTTTTTAGGCTCTCAAAATAGCATTATAACTTTGCATAAAAGATGGATGATTTGTGAAGGGATGAGGATTCAATTTATAGGAAAGAGGATAGGTGAATGTACGGTCAAGATGAAAACCTGAGGAAGGGTCAATATGCATTTGAGAGAGAGCACATGGATTGTGTTGTTGGAAGGTATGGGGGAATGTGACCATTTTGGGATGTGTGAGAGGGGACAAATGTGTAAGAGGGAGATAGAGTGTGTAAGGGATGTGTATGAGCATTTAAGGTTGACACGAGGTTAATGAATTGGGGGATGTGAGGATGTGACATGAGGGTTGACCTTAGGATTTCTTAATCCATGGATTATGATTGTGTAAATGTTTAGGGAGTGATTAGGCTTGGATTAGGAGGCAAGTGGGAGAATTAGGAGGATGTGATGGGAGGAGAGAGAATGAGTAGAGGTTTGGATTAGCTAATCATGAGTCATTAGCTAATTAAGAGTGGTTAGTATGTGTGAATGGGTTGGGTTGAGTAGGAACTCAAGGTTAGGTTGTTGGGACTGGTTAGGTTAGGGGTTAAAGTTAGGAGCCATGTGCTCAAATTGAATTAAATATTTTATTTAAATCTAAAATAGGAAGAAAAGGGGTTTCATGAATTAATTTAAATAGATGGACATATTTATTTAAATTAATAGAGTAAGGGGATTTTAATTAATTATCAGACTATGGGTTGTCATTTAGATAATTAATAAGACTATAATTAATTGATTAAATTAATCAACTAGGGGATGACATAAATCAATTAAATATTAAAATGTCTTAGGAGAGAACTAAATGAGATTACTTAATTTTGTAATCAGATTTAGGTGTCTACACTTGCAATAGTCCCTTCTTCATTCATCTAATTTCTAAAAACTCATTTATTTCCTATCACATTCTTGTCTTTAGGTCTAGGAACGAATTCCCAAGTATTGTTTTTCTTTATCTGATCCAATTCTTCCTGCATTTATTTAGTCTAAGATTCATCCTTACAATATTTATCAGTAGTTTTAGGTTCAACTTGAGAAATCAAACAAATTTCATTCCTTAATCCAGACCTTGTCAACAATCCCTTATTAGCATCACCAATGATTTGATTTTTAGGGTGGCTCTTCTTTACATATCTTGGTGTCTTTTGAATATCAATAGATATATTCAAACATATTTCCATTTCATGATCAACTTCAAAAGGTCCTTCTTTATTTGTAACAACTTCTCTGTTATCTGAATTCTGACTATAACCATGAACTCTTTCTTGAATCTGAAACTTCTCATCAATTCTCACATTATCACTTTCAATCATCTTTCTCAATCTTAGATTAAAAAATTTGTAAGTCTTTCTCTTAGTATAATAACCATGAAAGATCTCTTCATCACTTCTAGCATAAAATTTTCCTATGTCATCATCTCTTGTGAATAGCATTTAATACCAAATATTCTGAAATATTTCATAGTAGGAGTATGATTAAACCATAATTCATAAGGAGTCTTATTTGTACCTTCTCTGATCTGAATTTTGTTCAAAGTATAAACATAAGCACCAATAGCTTCTCTCTAATGAATATGTGACACATTTCATTCCAGCAACATAGTTCTAGAAGCATCTAAAATTGTTATGTTTCTTCACTATGTAATCTCATTATGTTGGAGAGTCCTAGGAGATTATGTTTGTCTATATATGTCATGCTCTTCACAGTAGTTATTAAACATATCTGAAGTAAATTCTCCACCTTTGTCTAATCTCAAACATTTTATCTTTAAACCAGATTCATTCTCAAATTTTTCTTTAAAAATCTTAAACTTTCCAAAAGCCTTAGACTTTTCTCTAAGAAATGCAACCCAAATCATCCTAGAGAAATCATCAACAAAAATTATAAAATACCTCTTATATGCAATTAAAATATAGACCTATTTGCTGTAAATATAAAACACCAAAAAAATAAACAATCACATTAGATGTTAGTAATTTCAAATGCAACAAAATAAGTAATTTTCATTACAACCTCTCATGAGCTAAAACAATGGCACCCAAAGCCTTGTTTGATTTTCTCTTTGAGATTATTGTGGTTATGATCTCCCAACACAAATGAAATGCAATATAATACAAAAATATGGGATGCAAGCTAGATGATCATGAAGGATTTGAGAACAAGTATGAGGAACTTGTCCCAAGCTTCACAAAAAGACTATGATAATGATAAACAAGATTAAGATCTATGATGAATGAAATACGATTAAGAAACTAAGCTAAAGACTAGATTGCAATGAAGAAAATAAATAGAATTATTAAGAATGATAGAAGATGCAAGAGCTAAGAGATTAAGAAGAAAAAGAACTTAGACCTAAAATGAGGAGTGAGGCCTCCTTTTATAGAAAATGAAAAGAATTGGACGGTGGAGATTAAGAGGCAAAAAAAGGAGTGGCCAAGATTAAGAGGCAAAAAAGGAGTGGCTAAAATGAAGAGGAAAAATAAATGAGTGGCTAGGATTAAGAGGCAAAAGGATGTTAGGTAGGATTTGAAAAAGTCAAACTTCACTTTTAGAGGGAAAGAGTAATTTAAAATTGATTGGTGGAGGAAAGAGATGGGGAGGTGCCCACCTTGGAAAAGGTGATTGTGCACATGTTTAGAGGTAATCCACCTTTTAATTAAGATTAGAAGAATATTAGAAAAAGATAAGTATAGGAAAAAGGGAAAAGGAATTAAATTAAAATAAATTTAATTTAATCATGATTTAGAATAATTTTAGACTAGTGGGGGAATAAAATAAATAAAAGGGATAATATATGAAAATGAATGTGACAATGACTACGAGATGGAGGATAGGTATGTCAAGATTAAATATGTGAACATGGATGAAATTATGAAGGAACATGGATGGATAAGGAAGTAAGGGTTATGGAAGGGTATGTATGGATAGAGGTGATGCATATGATAGTCAAGATCAAAGATGGGAAAGGAAATGATAATGAACTTAGATAGGACAATGGATGGGGGATAGGGAATGTGGAAGACTTTAGGCTAGTGGAGGAATAAAATAAATAAAATTTATTTTATAGAGGGAAATGGAGGGATAATATATTAAATTAAATTTAATATATTATAGTATTTAAATAAAATTTAAATACAAAGAGAAAATGAATTTATTTAATTAAAGTAAATTTAATTAAATAAATAGAGGAATATAATGATTATAGTCAATTAATAAAATTAACCATACTATTAAGGGAAAATATTAATAAAAATTAATATTAGTGTGAAAGGACAATTTTAGATGTCTACATTTTGCCCCTCTTTGATGTGGTATCAAAAATCGGCATCACATCAAAGAAGAAGAAAACAAGATGCCCTAGGAGTTGTGCCTAATAAATGATGGGAGGAGGATGAGGATGGTGCCCCCTCAAGAAAATTGAGCGAAATATTAATTTTGACAATTTTCTCGAAAAGGATGGGTGAGGATAGCGGAAGTGAATAAAAGAAGGCCTCCAATGCAAAATGAACCTAAATGTAGACTATCATTGTGTCAACATGGGAGAGCATATCCTATTTTGATATTGTACTTGACATTATGCACCAAGGTATGAGGAACCAAGATGACCATGTGCCAAGTACGTGATAAAAAAGGTCAAATATAACCATATGCCTTATGATGCCATGACATTGAAGACCATGATGCCCCTATGACAATAGGATGCAAAGAACATGATAGATGCAAAAAATGCTAATACATACAAGTAACAAGAAAGCATGCACAAAAAACCAAAAGAAAACCAACATATTGCCCCTAGTCAAGATGAAAACCAATTGATTGAGTGATTGATTGATTGGGAGGGCAGGGCCTCAAAGATTGGTAAGGACACATCCCATGATGATGATTGGATTTGAAATTGATCAATTGATTATCAACCAATTTGGTTTAAGACGATGGCTTGATTAAAGATTAATGTGCTAGATTGCAAGATTGGATTGCTTGGATTAGTATTGATTGCACTTGATTGGACTGAATTGGGATCTTTTAGATTATAGGGATTTTAAAAAAAAATTCAGGATCATATATCAATTTTTTTGAATTTTTTCAGGATCATTTTATATATTTTTTTTGAATTTTTGAATTTTTAAATTTATTTGGATGATAGGATTGGATAGAATGGGATTGGAAGAGAAGATGATTGGATAAGATGAGATTGAAAAGAATGGAAGGGGAATAAATGGATTGGATTAGAAGACAAAGATATTTGATACACAAGATGGTTTGAATAAGATGAAAGGATGATCAAGGGATTGAATAAGTGGATTGGGACCAATGACAAGGGATAACCAAGGAATGATAGTTGATGGAAGGATGGAGAGATGTTTGGCTAGACAATGAATGGATGGAACGGAGGGATGATAACACTGTATAGGATGAAAAGATGGTAATAGGAGATGGGGATGATTGGGACGAGGTGGATGAGACTCCAAGGACCATGTTGCAAAGGATATAAATTCCCTAGACCATAGGTAGGGAAATAAAAAATGGAAAGATGTGGGCTAAGGATGTATGAAATGGAAAGATGGTGTGCACGGGGTGTATGAAGAAGATGAAGGCTTGTGCATTACCCAAACCATGCAGGGATATTTTATTTGTTGTACTGCCTCTAGTTTTTTTATGAAGGGAAGAGATATGAAAGTGAAAAGTGGATGGATAAGGGATATGAGATGGAGGGTGTAAATAGGATAGGGGATAATGATATGGGGGATATAGATGGAATTGGATAATGGATAATGGATAATGGATGGAGGAAATGTATAGGATAATCAAGATCAAGGATGGAAAAGGAAATGATAATGAACTTGGATAGGACAATGGATGGTGGATAGGAAATGTGGAAGATATTTATGGTAGCATGGTATGGATGGAGCTTGCCCCCAAGTATAGAGTGCAAGGGGAGGTGGATAAGTGAATGGACAAGATATGATATGTATGTGAAGTAGATGCTAGGGAAGATGGATGGATAGCAAGAAGGAATTGCCCACAAGTATGAAGAAAAACTAGAGGGAGGGATTACACATGATGCTTGTTTGTCAAGTTTTCATCATGGTACTTTCCCAAGGCGCTTGATTACCAAGTTTTCACCATTGGATGATTTTTTTTTTACTTTTTTTTTAGAGGAATTCAATCCTGATGCTCTTTGAATAATTTTCCTCTATAAAGATATGCTATGATTGGCCAAGGCCGCTAAAAAGTAATCTCAAAGATGTTGATAATGGTGATGGTAGAGGAAAGATATGGAGGCTAAGGTAGATGATGGCTAAGGATTTATGCGTAAGATGGGGTAAGAAGAATGAGAGGATATGATATGGAAGGATAGGGAGTAGATATAGGATTTGATATGATATTGAAAGATTTGTGTGGGAGTAGGTGGAAATGATGGCAAGATCAACATTGACACACACCTTGAAGGGTAGTGGATAGGTGAAGGGAGAGTTAATTGGCTAGCGTGAGGTTTTGATGTAGGAAGTGATGTGGATTTGGTTTTGATTTTGGATTTGTGAGGGTAGGACCTTAAAGTTGGATATGATTTTATTTTACTTGATTGATGATTAAAGTCAAAAGATTATGATGGTGCTCCTAAGCCAAAAGTAGAAGATTAGAAGATGGTGTTGATAAGACTTGGATTAAGAATGGAGGAAGCGGAAGAATAGATTAGGGATGTTTGAAGACAAGTTGAATGGATGATGTGATTGATTTGAATGATAGGGTATATATGGATTGAATTAGAACATAGAAAGTGTATCGTCTTAAAATGGAAGCACTTCCATGTTAAGAGTGTTTAGCCATCTGAATAAGTGATTTGGGGTCATGTTAAGCACTTTGATTAGGTCTTTGCATGTATTTGGCTTTCTCCCCACTTTCCACTTCTTCTTTGCACTTGATTTCTTCATTCTAGGTGAAATTAGGGTTAAGGTCTTAAGGAATTTCCTAATTTTCCTTCTTCTATGGCTCTATTTTATAGGTAGGGTTCAAAAATGAGACCTCCTAGTCCTTCATCACATCAAACAGAGGATTTTCTATCTGTTCCTGACATTGGGTCCTGTTCAGATATCAATTTCTAAGTTTCTGGGATCTCCTGGAGCCTCTGTTGCAAATCTTGATAAAGTTAGGGTTTGAGGTCAAAGTTGACCTCAACCCTAACCAGGTTAGGGTCAAACTCTTCCTGCTAGGATTTCAAATTTCAAATGTTGGCAGTTTGGCTTTTGGGAAAGTTATTTCTCCGCTTCTGGGTCGGCTGTTTTGTGCTCCAAAATGGTAAATCCTTTAATTGTATTTAATCAAGGTATATTTTCTAAAGGTGAGGACCTAATTGGGATTTAATTCTTCAAGGTGGCCCATCTAGAGGAGTGTGCCCTAGATCACTATAAAAGGAGACCTTCCTCTCTCATTTTCACATCACTCCATCATCAAGATTTCTCAATCAAGTATCTAGAGCTCTCAAGTGCAAGCAAGTCTTCAAGCATTCAAGTGTTTAAGTATTCATCCATCAAGGAGTTCATTGTTAGCTATTGAGGGATTCAATCTCTTTGGAGCCCCCTTGAAGATTCATCCTTCTCCATTCATTCAAACCTTCTCATATGCAAAGATCAAATCAAGATTGGTGTTGAAGATCAAAATACCATTGATTGGAGACATCCTACATTCACTGAAGCATTCTTACTTGTGGATTTGAGCATTTGAGTCCTCTACAAGGACTTCAACATAAGCGAGGTGATTTTTTTCAATTACTTTGTTTATGCACAATATATTTCAATTCAATTTCAAGGTTTATTCCTAAATTGGGGTTTGACCAAGGCAAACCCCCCATACAACCAAAGACCCCCATTTTATTGTAGGTACAAGTGTGAAATCTTGGATCTGAGAGCAAATTTAGATACCCTTTTCAATAATCTTTTAGGATCTGCAAACAGAATCAGAATCGGACTTCAAATAAATAATGTGGTCTTTGACCTTTTAAAAGGTCAAAGTCAACCTGTGTGAATTTGGAGAAAAGATTTCTAGGTTTTGTTTGCCTCGACATTTTCGGTCCAAAATAGGTGATGAAATCTTCAAAAAGTTCATACAGAAGCCAGAATCCAACATTTTCCAGATCTGCCCTAATTCAAGGTTAGTATTTGCACTTCAATTATTTCAGATTTCAAGTTTAATCCAACTATATGGAAGTATAGGGTTTCTCTCTTTCTTTCATATTCTTCATAGATTGATTCGATTGTGTATTAACCTCTTGGTTGATCAAACTGGATCTCTCCTTTGGGAATTTGGATTTAGGAGTGAATCTTACATTTTCCCCACACACTTACACAAATAGTGGAGATTTCAAATTACTACTATTCAGAAAGCAATAGTGCAATGTGCATGTCCAAAAAGATTTCCATGGGTCTCAACACAATCAAAGACACATCAAGCACATTCTACCTAAGGTTAAAAGGGAGGTGTTCCAACCTTTTCCCACAACTTGATGCTCTTAGCCCCACAATTAAGTGGTTGAATGGCCTTTCCTAGGACTATGCAAGTTATGGATCAATTGGAAGAGATCAATGCTCGCAACGCATGTCTTTCCACATTGCCAAATTCAAGCTTTATCACCCAAGGGAGCACATATGGTCAGTATCTTGGGGTGATCTGGGTAAGTCCACTTGGATCAATCCTTACACAAAGGAATTCACACGGCTAAAATGGTTGGCCTCTAATTCCTTAGGTGTCTAGTAAGGTCCTCTGTTCATGACTATCCCTTGTAGTTTCGCAAGCGGAATTTAGGCCTATAGCCTTACAAGCATCCAAAAAGCATAGTTTCACAAGAAAGATTTAGAACTCTCATCCCTATACTAGATGAATGTACTTCCCTTGTAAACAAGCACCCAATCAAATGTAGTCTTTCTTAGCAAGATTTAGGCAACTAGGCCCTACACATGAATAAGAATTAGAAGTAGAAATAGCCACATCTTCCCTCTCTTTGGATTGAAGGAAGCTTTTGATTATAGTGGGGTGGAGTAGCCAGGTTCGCTTGTTCTCCACTTGGGTCGTTCCCAAATGATTACTCTCCTTGTAGGCCCTCTAAAGGTAAATGCAAGAAAAGTAAGATGGATAGCTAATGGAGGTCAGGATTTTTGAGCATACTCTCCTACTCCATAGTTTCTCCCAAAAACATCAAGCACATGCTCATTTAACCAAGATTTCTTTCTAATGACCAAATTAAGTAGGTCTAAATTTTTTATTTCCCCTTAAAGAGGAAAGAGAATACTCTCCTACTACCCAATGAAATCAAAAGAAATGAACCTTACTAATTAAACTAGGTGCCTATAAAAATCAACTTAAGGTAGACACAATGTTTGCTTGAACCTCCAAGGCAACTTACAAAACCAATGAATTAGTAGTCTCAAATCTTTTCAAGATCTTCAAACAATGTCCTACAAAACAAATTGATTAGTAGTCTCAAAAAATCTTAATCTTGGTCAACCATTCTGCAAAACAACTATTAGAAGATTGAAAATATCATAAATTTGCAAGAAAATTCAACCATGCATTGAACAATGTGCAAATAAAGTACAAACTCATCACAATTTTTATTTTTTTGTATTTGACCTAGTCAACAAGATCTGATTTTTTCACTATGATTTCCACCACAAAAATAGAAATGCAAAATAGAGACCCCTACTAAAAAATAGAAATATTTCCAAACATGTAAAATTTTTGAAAAAATTCCTTAATTTGTGCCTAGGGACCTGATTTATCAAAACATACCAATTTTCAAAGATTGAATTTTTGAGCCCTATTCGTGCATCAAAACAAAAAACACAAAGAACTTGCCTTATGTAAAATTCTTAGAGCTTTCTGAAAATGTAAAAATGTTTGAAAAATACAGAGATTTGTGACCAGAATGAATTTTCATTGAAAATCATAAAAAAATTATAACTTGTAGAAAAATGATTAGAAAAATCTATGCTTCGGACTGAGACATACTATGATGATCCCCCACCTACAAAAACAAATTCAGACCAAAACTCCCAACCGCTTAAAAGATATGATCAAATCTTTCAAAAAACCTTAGGTTTTTCTCTTCAACTCAACCTACACAAGCATTAGCATAAAAAATCTTCAAAAATATAGATCTAATAGGGAAGTGGGTCCCACCAAGCGTGTCAAAATGTATGCAATGAAAATATAGACCTATTTTCTACAAATACAAAATACCAAAAAAAAAACAATCACATTAGATGTTAGTAATTTCAAATGCAACAAAATAAATAATTTTCATTACAACCTCCGATGAGCTAAAACAAGGGCACCCAAAGCCTTGTTTGATTTGCTCTTTAAAATTATTGTGGTTATGCTCTCCCAACACAAATGAAATGCAATATAATAAAAAACTATTGGATGCAAGCTAGATGATCATGAAGGATTTGAGAACAAGTATGAGGAACTTGTCCCAAGCTTCACAAAAAGACTATGATGATGATAAACAAGATTAAGATCTATGATGAATGAAACAAGATTAAGAAACTAAGCTAAAGATTAGATTGCAATGAAGAAAATAAATAGAATTATTAAGAATGATAGAAGATGCAAGAGCTAAGAGATTAAGAAGAAAAAAAAACTTAGACCTAAAGTGAGGAGTGAGGCCTCCTTTTATAGAAAATAAAAAGAATTGGATGGTGGAAATTAACAGGCAAAAGAATGAGTGGCCAAGATTAAGAGGCAAAAAATGAGTGGCTAAGATGAAGAGGCAAAATAAATGAGTGGCTAGGATTAAGAAGCAAAATGATGTTAGGTAGGATTTTAAAAAGTCAAACTTCACTTTTGGAGGGAAAGAGGAATTTAAAAATGATTGGTGGAGAAAAGAGATGGGGAGGTGCCCACCTTGGAAAATGTGATTGTGCACATGTTTAGAGGCAATCCACCTTTTAATTAAGATTAGAAGAATATTAGAAAAAGATAAGCATAAGAAAAAGAGAAAAGGAATTAAATTAAAATAAATTTAATTTAATCATGATTTAGAAGAATTTTAGGCTAGTGGGGGAATAAAATAAATAAAATTTATTTTATAAAGAGAAATGGAGGGATAATATATTTAATTTAATTTAATATATTAAAGTATTTAAATAAAATTTAAATACAAAGGTAAAATAAATTTATTTAATTAAAATAAATTTAATTAAATAAATAGAAGAATATAATGATTATAGTCAATTAATAAAATTAACCATGATGCTAAGGGCAAATATTAATATAAATTAACACTAGTGTGAATGGAAAATTTTAGGTGTCTACACCTCTCATCATAATAAGATCTTGTTCTTGTAGGTCCATATAGATCTATTTGCACCAGATCTAACTTCCCTTTAGCTGAGTAAGATTTACTTTGAAAACTATTTAGTCTATTTCCCCATTAAAAATTCTCTACACATGGTGTTAGATGGTGTTACAATCTTTGATAGGTCTCTAACAACATTTTTCATACTTGCCTTCACAATATTATCAAAATTCACATGACAAAATCTTTTGTGCCATAACTATTTGTCATCAATCTTTGCAACAAAACAAGAAGCCTCAGAGGTGTTCACCTCAAATACATTACCTATTGATTTAGTACCTGTTGCAATCAAATCTCCTAACTTGCTTATGATAGAACATCTCCCATTAATGAACTTAAGTTGATAACCCTTGTCTACAAGCTGTCTAACACTTAAATTATGCTTAAGTCCATCAACATGTAGTACATCATCAGTATTAGTCTTACCATCCAGAGAAATTGATCCTACTCCAATGATAAATTTAGGAACATTATCACCAAATCTAACTATACCACCATCATACTTTGTTAGCTTAACAAACTTATATTTATCACTAGTCATATGTGTATGAACTAAATACGGGCCTCTGATTTAGCTCCACACTTCAACATAGTCATTATTCACTAGTTGCAGCCAAGAATGAATATCAGATTATTCATCTCGCCTGTCTGGATGATGCGACCTGTTGCCTTCTATCTAGGTAGGGTTTGAGATTTTGCTCTCAGAATCGAGAGTCCTGCAACCATAGACTAACACTAGAATGAAGGATTTGATTGAAAATAAATGCAGTTTTAATCTAGAATGAATGTGAAATTAATCTAGAAATGATGAAATTAATCTAAAAACAATGAAAGAAAACTAGATTAAGCAATGAAATGCATGATTAAGCTAAACATGATATGCTAATCTAGAAATGAATGTTATGCTAAGAAATGAAAGCTTGAATGCAAAAGAAGTTCTGGTGACAATGCGACAACACTTCATTGCTCGAAAAGTTGTCATCCTTTGAATGAGAAATGAGGGTTCTTTTATATAATCCCAAGCTCAATCGACAGTCGATATTGAGTCAGACGAACGGTGGAGATTGAATGAGCGATCAATTCAGAATAGAAAGTTTCCAGCAGAGAGGCAATCAACTACCTATTTTTGTCTGTTTTAAAGTTGTTAACTGTTTTATTTCTCTTTTTTATTTTCAATTAAATCAAAGTTTCCTTTTTTGAACTGAAGAGCAGATTTTATGGAGAATATTTGATTAAATAAATTGAATATTACCTCATAAATGGATTTTCTTAATTATTTAAATAATTAAATTCAATTTTTAAGATGAGGATATTTATTTAAAATCAAATATTCATTTAATTCCCCTTTTTATGTGTATTAGCTAAAGGGGGTGAATTTAATTTAATTAAAGTGCTAAGACTTTATGATTAAATTAATCAATCATAGGGTTTATTTAGCCAATTATAGTTGATATTTAGGAATTAAATATGTTATGTGATTGATGCAAATTTAAGGTTTTTGCATTTGACACTAAGTCAAGTAAAGTCAATAAGAAGACAAAATTGCCTAGTACAATAGGACTTTGATGATTTAGAAATTGATAGAACGAGACTAAATGCAAAAAAATTGGTTAAGATAGCAAGATGCCAATTTTTGGGTATTACATTTTTCCCCTTTTTGAATCGATGTGCGAGCAACACATTGATTCAAAGAATAGTCTAAATGTGACAATTGATGAGGTTTTTAGGATTATCTCCAAAACAAAGCTTAACCATCGAAAGTTGAGGTTAGATTGCCAAGACACCGATCAAATCGAGTTGTAGAACCATCTTCCAGAATGAAGCTTGATTCTTTGAAGTCTGAGTTAGATTGCGAAGACATCAGTTAGATTACCATTCTTTTGCAAGACAGTCCCCAAAATGAGGCTCAATCTCTAGGAGTCATGGTTAGATTGCCCCAATACCCATTGATTAAATAAAACATGATATAGATTTTCAGGACTATCTCTAGAATGAAGCTTAGTCCTCTGAGATCTAGGTTAGATTGTCCTGATACTGGTAAAAGAGTTTTTGAGAGCCATCTCTAGGATGAAGCTTGACTTTCAAGAATTAGGGTTAGATTGCCCCAATACCTAATAGGGATTTTGAGAATCATCTCCAGAATGAAGCTTGATTCTCAGGGATCTAAGTTAGATTTCTCAGATACCTATAGATATTTTGAGAATAATCTCCAGAACGAAGCTTGATCCTCAGGAATCTAAGTTAGATTGCTTAGATAACTAATAGTAAGATGACAAGATGCAAGGCACAAAGATGCCCCTAGTGACACTACAACATTTGGGGTCAAATTTTGATGCTAATTTACAACGCCACTACAATTTGTGTTCATTTTTTGTGTTTTTTTTGCAAGTGCACCTGACGGTGTTGTAATAGCGATGATAACATTGTAATTGTGACACCCCTTTAGTTATAAACAAAAAAAAAAGAAAAAGAAAGTGTCATTTGTAATTTTTGTGATTCAAAGAGCTGCCATGAAGATGAAACTACACTTTTATGTGGTGTGAAGAGGCATTCAAGTTTGGCGTGTGTGAAGAGGTGGGCACCATGTAGGAAGAGGGCACTGGCAATTGAGGTAGGCATTCAATCTTTTTCTTCTAATTAACTCAATTTCAGTGGCATTGTTTACATCTTAGCATTGTTAATAGTGGGATTGTTTACATCTTAGCATTTGGAATTATCAATGACCCGTGAACTTTGACAGCTAGGGCATCATTGCTATTACCTTCAAGGCATTGTGTGAAGTGTTTGATCTCTTTTTATTTGTTTTTCTATTGATATTCACTATGTGGTACTCCCTGTTTATGATCATTTCATGAGGAAATGTCTTGATGGCTTGCGGGCTGCAAGCTAGGGCATCATACACTGTTCATGAGCTCACTGTTTAGTACTGGCATTATTTACATCTTTTCATTTGGAATGCTTGATGACCCATGAGCTTTGAGAGCTAGGGCATCATTTCTATTACCTTCAAGGCATTGTGTGAAGTGTTTGATCTCTCTTTATTTGTTTTGCTATTGATATTCACTATGTGGTACTCCCCGTTTATGATCATTTCACAAGGAAATGTCTTGATGGCTTGCGGGCTGCAAGCTAGGGAATCATACATTGTTCATGAGCTCACTGTTTAATACTGACATTGTTTACATCTTTTCATTTGGAATGCTTGATGACCTGCGAGCTTTGAGATATAAGGCATTGTTTCTATTACCTTCAAGGCATTGTGTGAAGTGTTCTATCTCTCTTCATTTGTTTTGTTGTTGATATTCACTATGTGGTACTCCCCATTTATGATCATTTCATGAGGGAATGTCTTGATGGCTCATGAGCTGTAAGCTAGGGCATCATACATTGTTCATGAGCTCACTGTTTAATGCTGGCATTGTTCATGAGTGCACTATTTAATATCTGGCTAGGCCATGTAAATGGTACCAGGCCAACCCAATCAGCCCAACAAAATATGTCATGTTTATCTTTGTCAAATACACTCATTCACCATTTTGTTCTTGTTCTTCACACAAATATTGCATCAAAAGTAATTGTAAACAATGATTCAAAAAAAAAAGAAACAACTACAATAGATCAGACCCAAAAAGAATACAGTCAAGGAGAAATAATGCCCTAATAGTGTCCTTTAGATCTAACCCCATCTATTCCTTCCTTGCAGGGTTTGGATCATACAAAAGCATACTAGATTGAACCCTAAGTCAATACTTCATTACTTTAGGAAATGTTTGGTACCTTCATTATTTATGTTCATCCACTTATGTAGATTTGCATATTCATTCATATTCTTCTGAAAGTTGGCTATTAGTGACCATATAGGACCATTCTTGATGAAATTTGGCATGAAATTTTATAACATAGTTTCTTAGCATTTGATCTTTATATGGAAACCATGACTTGAGGTAGGCATTCGAGATTTGTCTTCTCATTAACTCAATTTAATTTTGATGGCATTTGTTGATTTAATGGAAAAATATGAATGTTAATACTGGCATTGTTTTCATCTTTGCATTTGGAATGCTTGATGACCCGTGAGCTTTGAGAGCTAGGGCATTGTTGCTATTACCTTGAAGGCATTGTGTGAAGTGTTTGATCTCTCTTTATTTGTTTTGTTGTTGATATTCACTATGTGGTACTCCCCATTTATGATCATTTCATGAGGAAATGTCTTGATGGCTCACAAGCTACAAGCTAGGGCATCATGCATTGTTTATGAGCTCACTGTTTGGGCACCTTATGTCCCTATTTGATTGGCCAGTGCTATGTTTTTTATATTGATGCTATTAGATGAAATAGGGACATTAGTAATAAAATAGGGACATCAGTAATAAAATAATACACTTATTGTTTTGAATTTGAGCTTTGGCATCATGCAATGTTATTGCTATCAAAACAATAAGTGTATTAATGTATGATCAAATAGTAGCAACCTCATTGATCATTACCTTTCACTCCTCCATCATTATAGAAGAGATAACTACCTACAACTATATTTCATAATTCCTCCTTTGAAGTCATAGGTTAGTTTAAAATGGAGAGAGGTCTCAAAATATCGTAAGTAAAAATATTACACAGTGGCATTCAGATTAAGTACAATATGAATTCACATGTCTTTAATAATGTTACACTTTTGAAATTATCACTCATTGGTCATTTGACAATTCAAGATATAATTATCAGAATATAAACTGTTGTAAAAGGAAGAAACACATACGTATCATCATTTAATAAAAAATATAAAAGTATCTTACAGACACATAGTTTCTATTATAACAACCATCCTCTAATCCCATGGTGTACTAGTCTCAAGGTAAGAAAAATTTACTTAAGCCATCATATAAGTATCATCCTAAAGTTTAAATAGACATTGACTATGGATATACAACACTGAGCCATAATAAATTACAGAGTTTCACTGCAATTTCTATGTCCACTTACGATAATAAATTATAGAGTTTCACTGCAATTTCTATGTCCATTGCCATTAAAATATATCACTCCTCCTGTTACATAGGAATCCTTCTCATTAAGTGTTTCCATTAAAATATATCACTCTTGTTATATAATATATATGCATACTTGTTTAAAATGTCATACTTGTTGCTCTTAAATATTATTACCCTTTCACTCAAATTTACATAACATTAAAGCCAAGCCCAAAATGTATACATACGTGTAAGTACAGGAGAAGCTGGATTCTGTGACTATTGAAAAGAAAAAAACTATACCAATAGCAACTTATGAGAAACTATGCTTTGTGCTTACCACACCATACCTTAGCATCATAATGCTTATCATTTTCAAGCTTGAACAAGGCTTCATACCATGCACCATCCTCAGATTTGTATGCAACACTGATTTAGGCTGGAGGTAAACTACATGTGTCATGTAAACAACATGGTTGAATGCAATCTCTTTTGCGCATTTTCAAAAGTTTTCCCACCAATACAAGCGTAAATAATGCATTGAACGTAATCTACAAGCACTACGTGGTATGAAGTATCACTGAAGCTTGAAATATATCACTCCTCATGTTATTGTCAAAATTAAATTCAAATATTTCTCAAAACATTTATTCTTGTAGAATTAAGATATCCTTATCCCAATAATAAAACAATCTTCCATAATAGCTTTTGAATCACATTAAAACACACTCATGTTCTATAGAATAGTTCATTTTAGAAGTGTATGGCTTGACTATGCACATGCATAATTGTAGATGAGGATTAGTAATAGGGTGCCAGACATTGCTTAGATCCTTTGGATCTAACCCCATCTTTTCCTTCTTTGCAGGTTTTGGATCATACAAGAGCATACTAGATTGAACCCTAGGTCAACACTTCATTACTTCAGGCAATGTTTGGTACTTTCATTATTTATGTTCATCCACTTATGTATGTTTGCATGTTCATTCATATTCTTCTAAAAGTTGGCTATTAGTGACCATATAGGACCATTCTTGATGTTTTTGGGTCATTTGATGAAAAGATGTAAATAGGGACATCAGTAATAAAATAGGGATATCTTAATCTTTATGAGCTTATATTCAAAACAATAAGTGTATTATTTTATTACTGATGTCCCTATTTGATGTCCCTATTTTATTACTGATGTCTCTATTTTGAAGTGTTTGATCATGTCTATTACCTTCAAGGCATTGTGTGAAGTGTTTGATCTCTCTTTATTTGTTTTGTTGTGCATATACCTTCTCTAATCACTTTGATACACACAGGTGATGAACATTCATATTTTCCTAAGCAGTACTTTGAGCTTTCCTTCAACACATGTACTATTTTGAAAATCATCACAAGTCCATTTGTTGCAAGAAAGCTCACAGTACACATGTTTGGATGACATTGTTTACATCTTAGCATTTGGAATGCTTGATGAACCACGAGCTATGAGAGCTAGGGCATCATTGCTATTACCTTCAAGGCATTGTGTGAAGTGTTTGATCTCTTTTTTTTTTTTTACTATTGATATTCACTATGTGGTACTCCCTATTTATGATCATTTTATGAGGAAATATCTTGATGGCTCACAGGCTGCAAGCTAGGTGTTAGAATTTAATCTTTCCTTGGTTATTTATGTATTTAATAGGATAAACCAAGGTATCCTAATGTATTTTGTCCTCTAGTCCAAGTGGGAGGACATGTCATATTTGTAATTCTTTTAATAAGGAAAATAGATATTCCTCCTTATGAGGAATCCTACACTTGTCTCACACACATAGTAAGAATGTGGCACTCATTCACATAGGGAGTTACATGAAAACTCCTTCACTCATCTCTATTTAAAGAGATAGTTCTCCACACACTCAACACCAATTTTCTCACATTTCTCTCACACAATTTCTCTCTTCTTATAGTTCTATCATATTGTATTGAGCTACTTGCTCATATTCTTTCTCTCTCTCTCTTTAGGCTTTTCATGCCTCATTCATAATTCACAAGGGGTTTTCTTTTCTTTCCCCTTTCAAATTCTTGTCTCCTCGTTTATTTGTGATGTATGCTCCTAGTAGTTCTATCATATTGTATTGAGCTACTTGCTCATATTCTTTCTCTCTCTCTTTTTAGGCTTTTCATGCCTCATTCATAATTCACAAGGGGTTTTCTTTGCTTTCCCCTTTCAAATTCTTGTCTCCTCCTTGTTTATTTGTGATGTATGCTCCTAGTTCTTGTGCTAATTCATAGTATTTTTCCTTACTCCTAGCTCTCGAGTTAAACAATTTCCTGCAATTCCATATTTTATTCTTTATCATTTTAACATGGTATCAGAGCAGGTTGGTTTAATCTCTTTTTGAGTGTACAGGTGAAGGAGCTACCATATCTTGGAGCACTCCAATATCAGAGACTCTTGAGAGAGTTTATTTATTTTTGACTAATCTGATTTGAAAAAACAAATTAAATTTTTTTGGGGGTTTGGCTAGTTTACCGCCAAACCCGACTTATCTATTGGATTCATTCATTTGTGTTGTGCAGGTTTGGAGATATCTTTTCTCTATTCTTCAACAATTTTTTTTCAAAACTAAGCTTTAATATGGTTAATATTTTCATTCAATATCTTTAATCTCGCCCCTTTCTGCAGGTTTTTTATTGATCTATAGGTTTAATGAAAATTTATATCTCTGGTTTTAATTCATATATCTATCTTAGCATACATTTGTGTATGATCTTTGTTCTCTATTTATTTATCTCTATTTTATCAACATTTCATCTTATATCTTACCTCTGTATACTTCTAACCTGCAGGATAATCCATCATTGGTTAGATCTCTATTTTTTATATATTGATATTGATTAGCATTCCATCTCTGATTCTAATATATAATAGTAAACAACTAAGATATAATATTTATTGTTTCTATTTTATATATCTTGCAGGTAGCTCTGTTTCTACTTTGCATAGCTTACATTACTTTGCACAACCTTTTACTTTATCTCTACTTTGTTCATCTTTTTTATTTGCACTACCATTCATAACATTGGGCAGCCCTTTCAAACTCATACTAGCATTCATTGTGCAGCATTGACTAGTTGTCATTAATAATATATATTATAACTATTAAATCTTTTAGTGCAACTTGTCTGCATAAATCTTTTAAAAACTATTAAATCTATTAATAAAAATCTACCACCTTTTCGTGCAGCCTTGTTCTGCGTTAAGCGCAGCATAAGATCCATCTTTATACCATTTAAAACTAAGTTTCATTGCCTCTCAAAATTTAGCATTGCAACACCTCTCTTCTTTTCTTTGCGCTAACTTTGCTACGCAGCTACATTACTTGCACTTTGCATTACTCCCATTAATTGCACTTTGTGCAGCATCCTTAGCTGCTAACTTTGCTACGCAGCTACATTACTTGCACTTTGCATTACTCCCATTAATTGCACTTTGCACAACATCCTTAGCTGCTAACTTTGCTTTTAACGCAACAAACTTTTAGCCCTTTCACTCCTCCCTTAGATCGTTGCAGACTTTTTAAAAACTTTTGTAATACTTAAACTATTGTAATATTAATCTTTATATATTCTTGTTTTAGTGCAGCATTGGTAAAGGATTTTAGACGCATCATTTTAGTTATATTGGTCTTTTCTTTGGTTGTTAATATTTTTAACTATTTTGTACGTAGCTTTTGTTCATTGCTGCAATTACTCTTTGAGCAAAAGTTATAATCTCTTCCAACGCAGTCAATCAGACAAGAGTCTTTCATTCTTATCTTGCATTTAATTAATTAGGCTTTCACTTATTTTAGTCAAACTTTGTTGTATCAAATTCTGCTTGTTGCTCTCATTTCTCTAATATTCTATAGTTTTAATCATTATACTTTAGCATATATTCTCTCTAACTCCTTTTTGCAGGCTTATCATTATTTTTTTTGTTATGATTTCTTGCAGGTTACTTCTTTTAAATAATAGTTGTAGGCTAATTATTATTTTTTTTAAAAGAGCTGCAATATATTCATTATTCTAACTTTTTTTTGTAGGCGGAATCTATTTTTTAATCATTCCATTCTTATATTTATCTTTTTTGTTTAATGTTTTATTTTTTTTCAAATTTTATTCTTCAATCTGAGTTTAATCTTTAAAATTAATTTTAAAATTTTATTTAACGAAAAATTTATTCAGTATTTATCAATTTATTCAAATTTAATTCTTTATAACCAACTTTGTTAAATTGTTTATCATAAAAACTTTAAAATTGTAATACTTTTTTCTGTTTAATATCTTCTAAAATTGTCCTAATCCCATATTCATTTTTGTCATTATAAACTTATTTCAATTGATATTTCATAATTTGGTTGTAATTAAAATTTGTTTCATCCCTTTATCAAAATATTTAAATTTTTTTAATATTTAAAATTTCTGAAATACTGATATTTACTAATCACGTTAAAAAAAAATTTAGATCCATTTTTCTATCTTGCAACTTGTATGTAACGTTATTTCAGTTAATTTGGATAATTAACCATGACAACATTAATGCCACAATTTAAACTCACTCATTCAAATTATTCTGTTTGGAGGCCGCACATGTTTGATTCTCTAAAATCTCATCACCTCTCGGATATTGTGACTTCACCAAATCTGAAACTGACATCCATTGCTCCTCAGGCTAACCAGGATTCTTGGCAGTTCAACGAAGAGGAAGCATTTGGTCTAATTGGATTCTCTTTAAATCCAGACTTATATTACCTTATCGCCAATTGTACCGAGGCTCATTAAGCTTGGCATATCTTAGAGAACACATTTCAAACTCACCAAAACTCTACACCAAACTGTGACATTCTGTATCCTTTTAATGACTTTCCTATTTGGGATGACCCTTGTGATGATGCTTGTTTTGGGGATGATCCCCTCGCTTCCTATTTTCCTCATAATGATAACATGTTGCAGATTGATGATATTTCTTATACCTATTCTGCTTTGGATGATATTTTAGAACACAAAGATGAAATTGTTAATACATTTATCAATGTCACTTTGCCATTATGCATTACAGGAGATTATGCTCCTATTTTCTCCAAAGTAGCCTATGAATTTCGTGACACTCAAATGGTGATTATGGAGGACCAACCTCCTTCTCTAAACTCTAATCTTATTGATGATATTATTGATGGTGATTGTCCCATTTCTCTTTCTTATGTATCTAGTGTTGATTCCATTTGGTTTACAAAATCTCTTTATGAAATGAATAATTTATGTAATGATTCTCAATCTATTTTTACTTTATCAGATTTTAATGACTCATATCAAAAGGGAGATCCCAATTATGGGAAATCCACTTGTGGTTATTCTCTTTTTTCAGGTGATATTCCTTGGAGAAAAAACTATGTACTTGAACATTTGGGCCTATCTCAATGAGCACCTAAACCTATGCATTACAACACTCAAAGGACTCCTATTTCAAGATTGAAGCATTTATCATTACACTATCACCTAATATCAGCTCAAAGTGAAGAAAATCAAGTTCTCCTCCTTTACTACAAGAAGGATAATCCAGTTGCAGGTTTTTGTAATTACCCCAAGTAAAGATTAAAGGGGGGTGTTAGAATTTAATCTTTCCTTGGTTATTTATGTATTTAATAGGATAAACCAAGGTATCCTAATGTATTTTGTCCTCTAGTCCAAGTGGGAGGACATGTCATATTTGTAATTCCTTTAATAAGGAAAATAGATATTCCTCCTTATGAAGAATCTTACACTTGTCTCACACACATAGTATGAATGTGGCACTCATTCACATAAGGAGTTACATGAAAACTCCACTCATCTCTACTTAAAGAGATAGTTCTCCACACACTCAACACCAATTTTCTCACATTTCTCTCACACAATTTCTCTCCTCTTGTAGTTCTATCATATTGTATTGAGCTACTTGCTCATATTCTTTCTCTCTCTCTCTTTAGGCTTTTCATGCCTCATTCATAATTCACAAGGGGTTTTCTTTGCTTTCCCCTTTCAAATTCTTGTCTCCTCCTTGTTTATTTGTGGTGTATGCTCCTAGTTCTTGTGCTAATTCATAGTATTTTTCCTTACTCCTAGCTCTTGAGTTAAACAATTTCTTACAATTCCATATTTTGTTCTTTATCATTTTAACACTAGGGCATCATGCATTGTTTATGAGCTCACTGTTTGAGCACCTCATATCCCTATTTGATTGGTCAGTGCTCTATTTATTATATTGATTTACATCATATATTTAGTCTTAATAAATATCTTATAAAATAACATAAAACTAACCCAAAATACTTTGTCTTAATAAAATCTTAATAAAACAATATATTTAGTCTTAATAAAATCTTATAAAACAACATATATTGTGTGAAGTGTTTGATCTCTTTTTATTTGTTTTGCTATTGATATTCACTAGCTATGTGGTACTCCCCATTTATGATCATTTCATGAGGAAATGTATTAATGACTCGCGGGATGCAAGCTAGGGCATCATACATTGTTCATGAGCTCACTGTTTAATACTGACATTGTTTACATCTTTTTATTTGGAACGTTTGATGACTCGCAAGCTTTGAGAGCTAGGGCATCATTTCTATTACCTTCAATGCATTGTGTGAAGTGTTTGATCTCTTTTTATTTTTTTTGTTGTTGATATTCACTATGTGGTACTCCCTGTTTATGATCATTTCATGAGAAAATATCTTGATGGCTCTCAGGCTACAAGCTAGGGCATCATGCATTGTTTATGAGCTCACTGTTTGAGCACCTCATGTTCCTATTTGATTGGCTGGTGCTCAAACAGTGAGCTCATAAATAATGCATGATGCCCTAGCTTGTAGCTTGTGATCCATCAAGACATGTCCTCATGAAATGATCATAAACGAGGAGTACCACATAGTGAATATCAACAAAAAAACAAATAAAGATAGATAAAACACTTCACACAGTGTATGTTGTTTTATAAGATTTTATTAAGACTAAATATATTGTTTTATTAAGATTTTATTAAGACAAAGTATTTTGGGTTAGTTTTATGTTATTTTATAAGATTTTTTAAGACTAAATATATGATGTAAACTCATAATTATACTTGATATATATATACTTTAAAGGTGGAATTATGAAATATAGTTGTGGGTAGTTATCTCTTCTATAATGATGGAGGAGTGAAAGGTAATGATCAATGAGGTTGTTGCTATTACATCATACATTAATACACTTACTATTTTGAATTTGAGCTTGGGCATCATGCAATGTTATTGTTGTCATTGCATGCTTGCTACTGTTGTGCACCATATATTGTTTTATACACTATTTATTTCATTGAGACAGTGAGCTTGACATTTGTAATGTATTTTTTGTTATTGGATCAATGTCGCCATGTTGTTGAGGTTGTAGATGCATTAAATCACCATTGCCATTCTATTTTGATAGCAGCAATATAACAAACAGAGCACCATCCAATCAAATAGGGATATCAGTAAGACATTTAATGCATTATTACTTCATCATGATGATAAAAATTTCATTGGCTTAGAGCACATAGAATGTGGGTAGCTTCATTACTTCATTAGATTTGTACCTTTGTTAATTTCACTAGCATCATGCAGCTTTCTTACTTATCCTTTAAAATGCAGATTCAAATATACTCCATGCCATAACATTAATGTATAGATGATGCAAATTTGTGTACCTCTTTGTTTTGATGTAGCTTACTCACTACATACAATGGGGCCTCCTTGGGGCTGCCAACCATGTTGTGATGTTATGATCTTTACTTGAAATCCATGATGTACTCCTCCCTTAATATGAAGATTTGATGCTTTTCTCCTCTGATTTGATAATGATGTATGCCCCTTCCATTGCTTACTCATGCTTGCTCATGACTGCCTTATGTTGATGGGCATGGTCTGTGACTTTTTTGGGTGCATCATTTGGAAATGATGTCACAACAACACCAGATGAAACAAAAACATCTGGTGTTGTTGTTGCACTGTTTAAATGATGTAGTCACAATAGTGACTCACCAGGTGTTCATGTAGACATAAATGTAGCCATTTACTCTCTACAATATTCTTCTGAGTGCACATTTCCTGTAGCATGTTTTTTATTTCAAAAGTGTATGGATTGACTATGCACATGCATAATTGTAGATGAGGATCAGTAATAGGATTCCATTCATTGCTTAGATATTTTTTATCTAACCCCCATCTCTCTTTTCTTTGCAGGTTCTGGATCACACAGGGGCACACTAGATTCATACCCAGGTCAACAATTCATCACTTCAGGCAATATCTGGCACCCCTATTATTTATGTTCATCCTCTTATGTATGCTTGTACTCTTGCATTTTCTTCTAAAAATTATTTTTCTTGTATAGTATATATAAGTTATTTTTCATATATATACATGTAATCTTTAGATGCAAAAATTTATTTTCTTTTACATGTATCTTTGCATGAAATGAACACAAATTACACAAGATCATCTAATAATGCAAACTAGGGTACTATAGTCACTCATTTAGTAATTAGTTCCCCAAACTATTACTAAGGATTGAACATAAGTCTAAGTCCCCAAACCTATTGTTTTATGTGTCCTTATTGCCTTCGTAATTTTGGTTCAACCCCTATAGGATGCCCAAGCCTAGATGCCAAGGAAAGTACCAAAGAGCACTTAAAAGAAAGATGAATGAAACCATTTTACTTATGTGGGTAAACCCATATAAGTTTTATTCCTTTGCATCACAACTCCTACTTGAGGATCCACAATCATGCATTTATGTTCAAGACTTATTATTACCTTGGTCTTTTTGAATCTTAGGATGACATCTCAATTGGGAAAGGAAAACCAAAACGTTTAATAGACCAATAACAACCAAGGCATGTGGGTTCTCATCTATTGTACAGTTATACTCATAAAATATATGTACGGTTATAAAATTTGATGCCTTGAAATTTTATAACATAGTTCCTCTTCATCAAAATAGAACGGGAGTGGTGATTCAATGCATCTACCCACATTTTATGTCCTTTGAGCCAATGAAATTTTTATCATCATGATGAAGTATAATGCATAAATATCTTACTGATGTCCCTATTTGATTGGTCGGTGCTCTATTTATTATATTGTTGCTATAAAAATAGAATGTCAGTGGTGATTCAATGCATCTACAGCCTCAAAAACATGGTAGCATTGATCCAATAATAGAAAATATATTACAAATTCCAAGCTCATGGTCTCAATGAAATAAACAGTGTATAAAACAATATATGGTGCACAACAACAACAAGCATACAATGATAGCAATAACATTGCATGATGCCAGAGCTCAAATTCAAAATAGTAAGTGTATTAATGTATGATCTAATAGCAGCAACCTCATTGATCATTACCTTTCACTCTTCCATCATTATAGAAGAGATAACTACCTACAACTATATTTCATAATTCCTCCTTTGAAGTATATATATCAAGTATAATTATGAGTTTACATCATATATTTAGTCTTAATACAATCTTATAAAATAACATAAAACTAACCCAAAATACTTTGTCTTAATAAAATCTTAATAAAATAATATATTTAGTCTTAATAAAATCTTATAGAACAACATATATTGTGTGAAGTGTTTGATCTCTCTTTATTTATTTTGCTGTTGATATTCACTATGTGGTACTCCCCATTTATGATCATTTCATGAGGAAATGTCTTGATGGCTCACGGGCTGCAAGCTAGGGCATCATGTATTGTTTATGAGCTCACTGTTTGAGCACCTCATGTCCCTATTTGATTGGCTGGTGCTCAAACAGTGAGCTCATAAACAATGCATGATGCCCTAGCTTGCATCCCGTGAACCATCAAGACATTTCCTCATGAAATGATCATAAACAGGGAGTACCACATAGTGAATATCAACAACAAAACAAATAAAGAAAGATCAAACACTTCACACAATGCCTTGAAGGTAATAGCAATGATTCCCTAGCTCTCAAAACTCACAGGTCATCAAGCATTCCAAATGAAAAGATATAAACAATGCCAGTATTAAACAGTGAGCTCATGAATAGTGTATGATGGCCTAGCTTGCAGACCTCGAGCCATCAAGACATTTCCTCATGAAATGATCATAAATGGGGAGTACCACATAGCTAGTGAATATCAACACCAAAATAAATAAAGAGAGATCAAACACTTCACACAATATATGTTTTTTTATAAGATTTTATTAAGACTAAATTTATTGTTTTATTAAGATTTTATTAAGACAAAGTATTTTGGGTTAGTTTATGTTGTTTTATAAGATTTTATTAAGACTAAATATATGATGTAAACTCAATATAACAAACAGAGCATCAGCCAATCAAATAGGGACATGAGGTGCTCAAATAGTGAGCTCATAAATAATGGATGATGCCCTAGCTTGTAGCCTGCGAGCCATCAAGACATTTTCTTATGAAATGATCATAAACAGGGAGTACCGCATAGTGAATATCAACAGAAAAACAAATAAAAAAAGATCAAACACTTCACACAATGCCTTGAAGGTAATATAAATGATTCCCTAGCTCTCAAAGCTCGTGGGTCATCGAGCATTCCAAATGCTAAGATGTAAACAATGCCACTATTAACATTCATATTATGCCATTAAATCAACAAATGCC
Source organism: Chamaecyparis obtusa (assembly GCA_027943335.1). Taxonomy (NCBI): domain Eukaryota; kingdom Viridiplantae; phylum Streptophyta; class Pinopsida; order Cupressales; family Cupressaceae; genus Chamaecyparis; species Chamaecyparis obtusa. The sequence continues at coordinate 2,426,249 of BSBK01001913.1, forward strand.
ATCAAAATGAAATTGAGTTAATGAGGAGACAAAGCTTGAATGCCTACCTCAAGTGCTAGTGCCCTCTTCCCACATGGTGTTGGCCTCTTCACGCACGCCAAGCTCAAATGTCCTCTTCATGCCACGCAAAAGTGTAGTGTCATCTTCATGGAAGCTCTTCGAATTCACAAAAATTACAAATGACACTTTCTTTTTCTTTTTGTTTATAACCAAGCTGGTGTTGCAATTAAATCAACAAATGCCATCAAAATGAAATTGAGTTAATGAGAAGACAAAGCTTGAATGCCTACCTCAAGTCATGGTTGCAATATGAAGATCAAATGCTAAGGAACTATGTTATAAAATTTCAAGGCATAAAAATTTATAATTGTACAAATATAAAATTTCAAGGAATGAAATTTGACCTTGATAATGTCCCCTCCATTTTTTATGCTTGATCATGTCTGCCTTATGTTGATGGGAATGGTGGGTTATTGTTGTGGATGCATCATTTGGAGATGATGCAGTCACAACAGTGATTCACCAGGTGTTCATAGAGACATAAATGCAGCCACAACAGTGATTCACCACGTGTTCATAAAGACATAAATGTAGGGCTTCATTTGGATTTCAACGCCTATACATTGCACATGTTCCTGAGTGCATTTTCCTAAGTGCACATGTTTTGTAGCATAGTTTTTTTTAGAAGTGTATGGCTTAACTATGTGTATACAATTGAATGTATCTTCATAGAATTAATGTTAATCATAAAAAAATAAGTGAAATAATAACTAAATTACAACCACAATTGAGCAACTATTAGCTAATATCAATGACTAATTCAACATCCTATGGCTCTCTAACTAGAATGTTAATGAATAAGCTCTCAGCAAGCTCTCACTAATGACAGTTCTAGAATGAGAATTGATTGAAATAAACAATGGTAAAGCTAACAATTATCAATATAAATGCTAAAATGTTCTTAAATGCTCTTCTAAACTCAAATTTCAAGAGGTTGGATGCAATTCTCAGATAGGTGGTTGATTAATTATGAAAGATTTTTGCCTTCCTTTTATAGATTTTCCCAATGTGAGGGGGTGTTGTTGTGTTTGATCATGGTTGAGTTGGGGTTAAGTCTTTGGTTCCACCCTTTGAAGACAAAGAAAATTTTGTGTCCTCAAATCTTGGGACAAGTAGACAAGATCAATGGTCAAGATGTTCTCTCACTTTGAGTGATTGAGATTCAATTTGGCTTGATCCATGTGAATGCCTTTCCTTTAATCTCATTGGTTGATTGATTTCCTCTCCTTTGTGGTTGTTGAGAGTAATTGATTTAATTGATTTATTTTAGCCATGTACCCCTTGAATGGGTTGAATTTAATTTAATCCAAGACTATACAATTAATTGAATTAATTGTATTTTGATTTGATTGCACTTGATTAAAATGCTCTCAATTTTGATTGATATTGAATTAAGACTTGATTTTAATTTTGATTGGCTAATTACACATTTTGATTCAATTATTTTCTTGATTTTCTTTGATTTCACTTGATTTTCTTTGAATTATCTTTAAATTGTCTTTGTCCATTTTTAGGTGATTACAAATGCCCCTCTTTGAGTTGACGTGCGAAGCATGTTTATTCAAAGAATACTCTGATCTTACTGATAATAGGTCCTAATTCATTGATGGTCAAATATTGATGTTCATTTGATGGTCTTCGATGGTCAATCCTTTAATTCTTGATATGAAATTGCTGCAAGTAATGATTGATATGAAACTCTTGATTGATATGGTTCTCTGATGATCGTTCTCGATATGATGATTAAAACTCTCTTGATGATCTGATATGATGTTTGATTTGATGATTGATATAATGCCCCTTTCATTTGATTATGAAAAAAATTATGATAACAGCTTTTGATTTGATTTGATGATCAATCTCTGATTTTCGTTGATGTTACTGATGATGTTGATATGATTATCTGATGGTATGCCCCCTCAGAAATGAAACATATAGTTGTTTCTTGATAGATAGATTTAAATGATTGATTGATTGATATGTTTTCATTTCTGAAAAACACTTTATGATATGCCCCAATTAATGCAATAGGTTAATATAGGTCAAGGTCAATTTTCTCCTCAAAATTAGGTCAAAAATAGGTTAAATAGGTTGAAAAACCTAGATTTACTATTCATTTTTACCTTCCTCTTTGTTAATTTTTCTCTGATTCTCTTTTGCTTTTCAAGATGGTTGTACCTATTCAAGAGCATTGATTTGAGTGAGGTCAGAGATATGCGAGACCGCCTGATTATGGAGCTCTGATAAGTACTTTTCAAACCTTGGTATTGCATTTATTGCTCTTTAATTAGCATTTATTGCATTTCCCATTTTAAACACTGCTTTGAAATATTTAATTCATGCGTAGGATAATTTCAATGTCGCGTAGGACTTTTAAATGTTGTATACGCAGTTTTTAATGTCGTGTATGATCATTTTTCTATCGCTTATCAATTTTTTGTTGTCACCTGTGTATGAAATATTCACACGTAGACCTAGGTTAAAAAAAACCCAAATTCCATGTATTTTACTGCCTGTGAAACCCTCTCTTTTTGATGTCGCTTATGAGGAATTAGATGTCGCTTAGGCTATTTCAGTGTCACCTATGAGAATTTTGTCACCTATGACAAAAGTAATATTGTCTGTCATGAATTGTGTGTTGCTTAAGAAAAATGTCACCTGCGATGATTAAAATCACGCCTACGGTATTTTTCTCAAAATGTTCTTTTGTACTTGACTTTTTTCATGAAAAATTTAATATGTCAAAATGACTGATTTGAATAATTTGATTAGGTCAGTTATATTTGACCAAAATAATCGATTAGGATATCCGTATAGTAATACCAATGAATTTTAATTGTCAATCTGTTATGATAGGTTGATGGTTTTGATATTTTATTCTCAAGATCTAGAGAAAAAAAATAATGATTTTCCTTCCTCATGATATAGATTTAGGAGTGTTGATATGCTCATGATGAACAAATGAATTTTAAAATAACTTGACCAACTTTAGATGTTCCTTGATATACTATGCCAATATGATTCTTTTTTTTTCATGCCAAATAAGCTCACCTTGATGTTTTATATATCTGATTAGTTCCATCCTAGGTGATTGATCTGGGATAGGCACTGACTGATGCTGAGCTACATGTCATTGAGACTTGTGGTTTAGGTTTCCTTCTTGATCTTCCTTGGTTCCAGTTAAACCATGGACTACTGACAGCTGTGGTAGAGCATTGGCACTCTGACCACAATACTTTCCATCTTCCTCATGGTGAGATGATGATCACACCCGAGGACATGTATCGTTTGCTTCAGATTCCTTGTTGTGGATAGATTGTTTACTATGATTCTATTTATGATTCTACTATATGATCTTAATCAGGTTTAGTGGCATCCTTACCTTGGTTGTGAGGGTTGGTGGGAGGATGACAATGAGTTATCATATATGTTTGCTCCTTGTTGGATGATTGGCCGGTCTGATACTATTATTGAGTGGTTTTGTTTTGGTTGAGTTTCTAGACAGTATGGTAGGATTCAAGACATGCCTCTGGGAAATGCTTTGTATGCATGGGTACAGGCCGAAAGATCTATGTGGGGCCCTTGTATTGATTTTTAATTTTCTATGAGTTAGATTACTGGTATGGCTTTCTATAGATGGGAGATGTTACCAGGTATGGCTGATGTAGGGATGTCTCATGAGTATGCAGACTAGTGGGCTCAGAACAGGTTTATTCATTTCACAGATCTAGCTAAGCCTATTCTAGCACGACATGGTGGTGGCGGTGGTGATGATGGGCGTGGTGGTGGTAGACATCAGAGATGTAGAGGATGTAGAGATCCTCCCATTGTTATGGGTAAAGGACGGGTGAGGGATGGACATGATCGAGGTAGAGCCAGAGATAGACAAGCTGATGTGGTCCAGGTAGTCCCTCCTAGGGCAACAGTTAGATAGGATAGAGCTCATTTGCAGTAGAGAGCTCAGAGACAGGCTCATGTTGATGTTGCTAGGTAGGTTCTTAGGGGTGTAGATCCTTTGGTATAGTTACAGAGAGTTTCCTTGGCATAGCAAGATGATGATGCTCAGCAAGTTCAGGCACCATAGGCTCTAGCACAACAGATTCTGTAGCCAGCTCATCAGCCATAGGAGCATGGATAGGATCCATAGGATGTTCCCACTATTGGTGCTTTAGCCCAAGATATGCAGTCTATGAGGACATAGATTTCTACTATTGTGGGGCATTTAGATTAGGTTGCTACCTTGATGCATTAGTTTTTTTCAATAGTTATTGTTCAGAGACCGAGTGGAGCGAGCACTTCTCAGGCTCCTCCTCAATAGGATGATAGAGATCTAGGTGGTTCTGGTGCTACAGGATCATGATTGATTGATGACAGATTCATATATCATTGATATCCTCTGTTGCACATTTCATATGTTTTGATTGGACCCTTTGATGTACCACTTTCATGATATTCTTCTTGGATATATTTTGATTTACTGGATCCTTTGAGAAACATTATTTTGATGATATATGATGATCCATTCCTTCATCTCTATTTGATGAGTTGATTTATGAGATTATCTTTATATGCAACTATATGATGTTTATGATGCATTTACCTTTAATTATGCTATGGATACAATGTATCTTATTTTTATGATATAGATAGATGGATGCTTTGATGTATGAATATTATGAGATGTTTTTCTCTACTTTTCCATGTATGGATGCAAATTATTTTATGATTATATGGATATGAATGACCTTGTGTTTTTGTATTTTCAAATGTATGCAATTTTATCCCTAACTACATGTATGCAAATGATATATAACTAATGATTATTTTTTCCTATTTTTTGTGTAATGACTAATGATTAATGTTATGCATGAATGCAAAAGATAATCTCATTTTTGTTGTTTTGAATCTCGCATCATGATGTTTGAATTGAATCCTCCCCATTTCATTTTTCCCCTTGCAATTTAAGCTTAAGAAAGGCAAAACATATATATACAATGCACTTAATCTAACATGTATGCAACTAACTGTCATTATTCAAGATTTAGAGCTTATTATCATCATTGAGCATTTTTGGATCCCATTTTTTAGTACAATCATCACTAGTTCAACCATGATGATATGAATACTTATGTCTTTTTCCTTGCTTTCCCATTGGTCTCTTCAGTATGACTATCACTGATTGAAGCCAATCATGAGAGTATGAATACTGATTTTGTCAGATTCTATGTTGCAAGTGGAGGTTGGTATTATGATATTGAAGATCAAAATAGCCAAGCTATCTGTTTGCATAAACAAGCATAAATCTCCATTTTATCCTATGTACAAGTCCTCGATTATTCTTTGATGATCATGTCCTTAGACAAATAATACATGATTTAAAACTTCAATTTTAAGACAGTCATTCAGAAATTAAGAAAATATCATCCTTCCATCATAGCTTGTCTAGTCTAAAACTTTCATCGATTCACTAGAAAGAAATAATTTCATCAATTGAATCAACACTTAGAAAAAAATTTGGCCATGTTTTTTCAAATCCATAGTTCAAGTGTAGTTCCATCCATTTCAAATTTTTAATCTTGATAAAGGGTAAGATCATTTAAGCTCTTGGATCAAATTTCATTTTAGACTCATGTTGGATTTGGACGTAGATTTGATTAAGTGTTCCTCTTTCGAGTGTGATGAATTGATTCTTTGATTGAATAAAGCTTGTTGATGAATCCTTTCTCCTTGAGAGTAGATTGCCCCTAGTTTGATATTTGCTTTCGTTTATGGGACTCAAGACAATTTTTTGATTAGGTGACCAAAATCTTAAGGTACTTGCAAATGCAACTGTGGGGTTTTATTATGCAATATATACAAATGTTGTCAAATGCAATATTAACAAGGTGACCTTCTAAGTATGCAACTAACTTGGACTTTCAATGGTGCCTGTTTACCAAGTTTTCACCAATTGAATGGATCAAGCTCTTTTTTCTATTTTTAAATCTTTTCTCTTTTTTTTGCTACCAAGGTGCCTATTTGCTAGGTTTTCACCAAGGCACTTTTCTTCTTTTTCAATTTTTTTGTATTTTTCTTTTTTTTCAATTTTTTTTTTCATATTATCAAGGTGCCTATTTGCTAAGTTTTCACCAAGACAACGTCTTTTTGAGGATCATATTTGAATTTTTTCCTTTCTTCATGCTCAATTTTCCACTTTTTTGTTCTTTTGTGTTTTTCAAATGTTTTTTATATTTTTAGCTTTTCCAATGTTTTTGGTATTTTCCAAGATCTCTTTTGAACTATGTACAATAAATATGATGCTCTCCATCTGATACTCTTTATACTCTTTCATCTACCTTAGGTATAGAACCTCTTGAGATGTATGATGTTTATGGGTTCTTGTAACTCTTCACCATCACAATCTGATAACTTGTATGTGCCGGTCCCAAAATCTTCAACAATGAGAAATGGTCCTAACCAATTTGCTTCCCACTTTCCTTTTTTTTCTCTTTCTTCTTGGTTCTTAGGATTTTCATGCAACACTAGGTCACCTATTTGGAATGTCCTTGGCTTGATGTGTTTATTGTAAGATCTTGACATTCTATTCTGGTATACCTTTAAGTGATCAAAGGCTTATTTCTATTTTTCATCCAAGAGTTCTAGTTCTTGTAGCCTAGCAACCCTATAGTCTTGCTCATTTATCAATCCATGCATAGATATCCTTAAGGATGGAAGTTCTACCTACAAAGGAAAAACTACTTCTATTCCAAACACTAAGGAGAAGGGTGTAGCCCCTGTTGGCATCCTTATGCTTGTCCTATAAGCCCACAAGGTCGGGCTTATCTTGATATGCCAATCTCTACCAAAATTATCCACCGTTCTCTTCAAGATTTTCAATATGTTTTTGTTTGTTGCTTTGACTTGTCCATTACCTTATGGGTAATAGATTGAAGATGAATGATGTATCATGTGAAATTTGGTGCACAATTCCATTATGTCTTTGTTCTTGAAATGCCTTGTGTTATCCGTTATAATGGCATGAGGTATGTCATATCTATAAATTATATGATTTAGGATAAACAAGGATATCTGTTTGCCTGTTGAAGTTGATAGGGGTATAGCTTCCACTCACTTAGTAAAGTATTCTGTGGCTGTTATGATGAATTTATGCCCATTCAAAGATGGTGGATGAATCATTCCTATTAGATCTAGACCCCACTGATAGAATGGCCAAGGTGTGGTCATTGGATGAAGTTCTCGCACTGGTGCATGTATCAAATTTCTATGGAATTGACACTTCTTACAAGTTTTTGCAAAGTTACAAGAATCTTTTTCCATGGTAGGCCAAAAATATCCTATCTTAAGAAGTTTCTTAGCTAAAGATAATCCGTTTGAGTGTGATCCACAAATTCCTTCATGAATTTCTCGTAAGGCTAATTTTGATTCTTCCTCTTCTAAACACCTAAGGAGCATTCCGTTAAGACTTTTCCGATACAATGTTTCAGCAATTATAGTATATTTGGCAGCTTGTCTAATGAAGCTTTTCTTTTGGTTTTTGGTTTGATTGATAGGAAGGGTTTGGTCTTTCAAATAGGTGTAAATGGATCCATACCAAGGTAAGTCAATTGTAGTAAGTAGGAAAATGTTATAAGGATGAGTTGGGTCATACGCGGGTTGAATTGCTTCTTCTACCAAGAACTCATATCTATCACTCTGATCAAGCATCTGCAAAAGGGATGCTAAGGTTGCCATGGCATCTACTGCCTTGTTCTTTTCTCTCCGCACTTGTTCAAATGTGATGATTATGAAATACTTCTTGAGATTATCCACCATAATTTTGTAAGGTACCAATTTGTCATCTTTAGTCTGATATTCTTCATTAACTTGATTTATGACCAATTGTGAATCTCCATATACCTTTAATTTTGTCACTTTCCACTCTAATGCCAACTTGATTCCAATAACCAAGGCTTCATATTGTACTATATTGTTTGTACATGGAAATAGAAATTTGTATGATTTAGGGATAGTGGAGCCTTGAGGCATAATTAGAAGAAAGCCTGCTCCTAACCCATGATTAGTGTTGGAACCATCAAAATAAAGCTACCATGTTTTTGCCTCAACATTTACAATTTCTGCATCTGGGAATTCAACTTGTATAGGATGATCATCAAGAAGTGGTGCTTTTGCTAATTGGTCTACAATGACTTGTCCTTTAATTACTTTTCTATCAACATATTCTATATCAAATTCACTTAGGATCATTACCCACTTTGCTAATCTTCCATTTAATGCTATTTTGCTTAATAGATACTTCATAGGGTCAATTTTAGCAATGAGCCTTATCTTGTGGGCTAGCATATAATGGCATAATTTTTGGGAAGAAAAAACTATAGCCAGGCATGCCCTTTCCATGAAGGTATAGTTCAGCTCATATTTGACTAAGGTTCTACTAATGTAGTAGATTACTTTCTCTTTTCCATTCTCATCTTCCTGTGCTAGAAGTGCCCCCAATGAGTTCTCTGTTGCTGAAATGTACAAGATTAAGGGCTTGCCTCTGATAGGTGGCATCAATATTGGTGGATTCATGAGGTATTTCTTTAGTATATTGAAAGCATCTTCACATTTTTCATCCCACTTGAAGATTGTATCTTTATGCAAGAGTTGGGTGAAATTATGGCATTTTTCTGCCAATTGAGAGATGAATCTCCTAATGGATTGTATCCTTCCTTGTAAAGATATCATCTGATTAATGGTTTTAGGTGCTTCCATTTCCATTATGGCTTTCACTTTAGTGGGATCAACCTCTATCCCTTTGGCAGATACAATGTAACCTAGAAGTTTACCAGATTGAACTCCAAAAGCACATTTCTTAGGGTTAAGCCTCACTTTGAACTCCTCTAATCTTTCAAAATTTTTTGCCAAAATAGGTAGATGTTATTTTCTTGAATGTGACTTAGCTAGTATGTCATCCACATAATCTTCCATGAACTTATGCATCATATCATGGAATATTGTAGTCATTACTCTTTGATAGGTTGCTCTTACATATTTCAAGCCAAAAGGCATGACATTCCAACAAAATGTACCCCGTGCACATGTAAAAGTAGTTTTATCTTGGTCTTCGGGTGCTATCTTGATCTAATTATAGCCACTAAATCAATCCATTAGTGAAAACATGGAGTGTCCTGTTGTTAGGTCTACAATAGCATCAATGCTTGGTAATGGAAAATCATCCTTAGGACATGCCAAATTTAAGTCCCTAAAATCCATGCAAATTCTAATTGACTTATCCACTTTTGATATCGACACTATGTTGGAGATCCATTGTGCATAATCAATGGCTCTTATGAATCCCACATTTAATAACTTCTCCAACTCTACTTTGACAAGTAAGGCTATATGAGGGTGCATTTTCCTTAGTTTTTGCTTGACCGGTTTAGCTCCTTCCTTTATATTGAGGTGATGCATTATCAAATTTGGATCTAAACCCGACATGTCATCATAAGACCATGCAAAGTTAACTTTCTTTTCCTTGAAGAACTTGGTGAATTCTATTCTTTCTTCGCTTGATAGGGATGATGCTAAGTGAATGAACTTTGGCTCTATTTCTGATCCAATATTTATCTTTTCTGTTGGCTCAATTAGAATTGAAGACCTTTCTTCATAGTGATCTGGTAGAACATTCAAACTTCCTTCCATAGGTGCCTCAGTTGGGTTTTGACCTTTGGAAACATCCTTTATTTCTTTGTTTTTTTCTTGATCTAATGTTGCCACAAAGTGGTTTTCAACACTCGATTCTTTTCCTTTTCCTTTTCCTTTTCCTTTTCTATTTTTTTTTTTTTCATTTTTTCTCAGATTAAGAGTTTGGATGCTCCCTTTGATCATTTCTTCTTGATAGTCATTGGCAAAAGAAGGTTCAACCACGTGAAGGTATTGGGACAACGTGTTGTCATTCAAGAAAGTTGGCAAGGTATTGGGTTCAATGGTATCCCATTCAATTAGGTTTGGCTGAATGAGAGTTAAAGGGTCAACACTTTTATTTGTCTCAATTGGGATTAAAGTGTATATCTCATTGTTGGAAGGTTCATACATTGTATCTTGAAGATCTCAGACATGGGCTTCCTCTAAATGCTCTAAAGAAGAAGGATCAAAATCCTCCTCACTAGACTCCACTATGGTTTTTGTTGGATAAAACTCATGGGGATTAAACCTAGCGTTTGATTCTTCCATAGTAGGTCTCCATGAAGAAACATATGGCTCACCTACCCATTGATTTATCTTGATTTCTATGCTTGGCACGTCATTTTCAATCACTTGACTAGAACTAGATGCTTGATTTGAAGTTGATTCTGCCATTAGTCCTTTATTTTTGGTAGAAGCATAGGTATGAATGACATAAATACCCTTGTCTTGGCATGACTCATCTAATAAGGTCTCCCATTCCCATTCATTAGAATTCTCATCACTATGAGACCCTAATTGTAGTATTTGATCATATACTTTGGGATAGTGTTTTTGTGTATATCCTTCTTCAAGATATCCTAAACCTATTTTCTGCTTGGAATCTCACCATGTGGATTCTAGGGGTTCAATTAGCCCTTCATTTCTTGTACCTAAAGTTCCTTGACCTTTGTACCCCATCTTTTGCATGATTTCAAAACCTTTACCATATTGGTGAGTAGGAATGGCTATATTTTGAATGTGCTTGACGTGAGCACTTGATTCTTCATCCTTGTATAACCAATTCAAAATTTCATTGTCCTCTTCACTCATAGTGGATGATGTACTTTCCATTACAAAGTTTTCATTATATTTATGAGGTATACTTGGAGGTTTTCCAAAGGACTTTGGTGATAAGGGTAGGTCCATCATGGATAAGGAGTATTCGCCTACTCCTTGTTGTTTGATTTTGCATTGCTTATCAAAGTTTTTCATCATTTTATCCATCTTTTGATAATGGGATTCTTTAAGATATCTTGAAACAACTTTGGTAGATTCTTCTTTTTCTTCTTCACTAATATTATTCTCATTAACCTTCTCTTTTCCTTTAGTCGATGTAGTTTGGTTAATGAGTTTTGGAGTTTCTTTAACAACAATTTCTTCTTCCATCTTTTCTTTTCCTTTTAGCAAAGGGATGTATTTAGAACTTTGGCCTTGTTCCATTTGATTTGGTATAGACCCTTCAACATTGTGTGGAACCAATGAGTCATTTATAGGTTTGAAATTATTACAATATTGGAAGGGATTAAGGTCTCCACTTACCATTATTTCTTTCCCTTGATATGGGAATTTTAGGCATTGATGGTAGGTTGAAGGAACAACTTGCATTTGATGGATCCATGGCCTTCCTAACAAAATATTATAAGTCAATTTTAGATCCAATACTTGGCATATGGTCTCTTTTTGCATAGGACCAACTCTTATGGGCAAGACTATGACTCCTCTAGATGCTCTTTCTTCATCATCGTAGGCTTTGATGGTTATCTTTTTCTTTGGGTCAATAGCCTCCTCAGAAAATCCTAAGGCTTTTACCAAGCTAAGGGTACACATATTTAGGCCAGCACCTCTATCTATAAGGACTCTTTTCACCCTATGCTTGTGGATCAACACCTCTATGTGTAAGGGCAGATTTTGGGGATGATTGAGAGACATATCAGCTTGTTCGTTGAATGATAGGCAATGAGGTGCAATTAAATGCCCCACCATGTTTTGGAACTTATCTACCCCCAAATTTAAAGGCGCATTTGTTTCCAACAAGGCTTTTTCCAAGATATCCTTATGGATTGGTGATAGTTTGAGAAGCTCAAGAATAGATATTTGAGCGGGAGTTCTTTGCAATTGGTCAACCAAGTTTTATTGTTTTGATGATGAGGTGGAAGCTTGGTTTGACACCATGATTTTTGGAGCATTATTAGGTATAACAATTTTCAATGCTTGCCCCCTAGTAACCACATTTGCTGATGCCTCTATTGATTTTCCTTTTATTATAACAACATTTATTCTTTGATCTTCTTCACTTATAGTATTTATTGTGCTGTCATAAGTGTGAGAAAAATTCACTTTATCATTACCCTTTTTGTGGTTTTGATTTGTATTGGATGACTCCCCCTTTTCATGATTCAAAAAAGGGTTCTTATAGGCTGTGTGATCCCCATTGTTTCGAGGTCCTTCAATTTGGATGATGTCGTTATTAATCAAATCTTGCACTAAGTACTTCAATTTCATGCACTCGTTGGTTGGATGACCTCTTTTTCAGTGGTATTCACAATGATGAGATGCATTCCACCAATGAGGTTTGACTTCGGGTTCATAATTTGATATGTTGGGTAACGTGATGACTTGATTAACCAAAAAAGTTCTTAGTACATTCTCCAAAGGTTCTCCCAAGGGAGTGAATTTCATTTTATTATAGCTAGAGCTTGATTTTGACTTATCCCAAGTCTTATTGTTGGAAGTGTTGGAATAATTGTTGTTATAATTATTGGGATTATATGGAGCTTTGTTTGCTTGGTTAACATTGTTTGAAGAATTCACTCCATAGGGTAGAATAAAAGGGGTAGACTTCAAGTTGTGTGACTCCACAACCCCATCATTCACAAGATTTTTATTGTTACTTTTTTTCCATGATTTCAATTTATCATTGTGATTGTTAGACCCTTGATTAAAATATTTAGGAACATAATTATTGTTATTGTTTCTGCTGCTGTTGTTGTTGGATTTATTGTCTTTAAATAATTTAATCTCACCTCTTTTGACCAAAACATATTCAATCTTAACTCCATTTTCAATAATTTTTTCAAATGTTGGAGGACATTGAAGTTGTAATCGATAGTTCATTTCAGCGGTCAAGTTATTGGTGAAGATCTCTATCTTCTCTTTCTCCGGGATACTTCATGGGTACCTTGTGAAAATGGTCCTCCACCTTTGTAGGAATCCTAAAAAGGACTCTCCATATTTTTGTTTGGTATCACATTACTTGAGCATAGTGATCTCATGCTCAATGTTGTAAGAGTAATGGGTTATGAACTTGGAGGCTAACTCCTCAAAAGACTTTATTTCGGGAGTTAGTTTTGAAAACCACTCCATTGCGGGACCTCCTAAGCTTCTAGGAAAGAGTCTCATTAGATAAGTGTCATTGTGAATGAACTCTATGCTTAGGGCACAAAATTCCCTTAAATAGTCTTGTGGGTCTGTTTTACCCATGTATTTATCGTATTTGGGAAAGATAGTATTAAACGGAAAAGATACCATTTCTAAGCTTTTATCGAAAGGAAAAGGACACAAAGCTTCTATGGAAAAGGCCTTAGGTTCAGCTACCTTCTTCATGGTATCTATTTTTTCTTGAAAGGCCTTAATCTGCCCAGTCATGACATTCATGGGATCATCTTGGTGTTGATCTTTCCTAAATTGGTCAATGTCAAAGTCATGGGGCAGCTTTACCCCCTTTTGTGCTAGGCTTAGAAATAAATTCTCCCTATCCTTGTTTATTAATTTTTCCATAACCTCTAGGAAATCATTATCTTGGGTAGCTTTCTCAACCCTTTCCTCAAGTGTCTCCTTAGGATCATAGTTAGCATGGTTGATATTGTGATGGGCTGAATTTATATCACCCATTTTTTCAAGTCTTGGTTCAAATAGGTTCGTGAAAATTTCCTCTTGATTAGGATCTTTGAACTTACTTTGGTACTCCACTTCTTGCCTTGGGTTTGCAAAGATAGTGCTATCACCTGGTAATGATCCCCTATATGTTTGTGACCGCGTGGAAACCGACATCCAACGAGGGTTCATTTTTGGATTAATCCTTGATATGAGAGTTGTTGATTTTATTATTGAGAAGATTTAAAAATATAAGATGATTTTCAATGGATATCTCTCACTTGTTTATGTATTTGCAAACACAACAACCACACATTCACTTGTCTCTTTTACCCACTTAAACACAAAATGTTTGATTTGTAGAACGTTGTCATGGGTTTTTCACAAGAAAACACTTCAAGCACCTACCTTAGCACAAGATTTGGTTCGTAAACATGGCTCTACAAGGTGGTCTTTGCTACTTTATCAAGGTTTTAGTATATATTTTATTCAAATAGACTTCAATCTCTCATCCTCCAAGGAGGCTTCCCACATGCACTAAAGCACAATTTTGCGCAATCTGTGAGGACTACTAGAGGAAGGTTGAAAAATTAAAATCTGTTTGTCATGACCCCATTAAGGATACATGCATTTCATTTTAGAGTGGGTTGGATTCCCGCAGAAAAAGTGAGTGTATCCCACTTTGGGTTGTCCCTCTCACTGGCCTCGTTAAGGAAAACTTGGGGGGTGAGCCCACTATTGCTCTAGCATATATATGAAAAACAAGAAATGAACTTAGGCCGACAAGTTTGGGAGTTTGGTTCACTCAAAGAGTGAAGAGCATATCCCTATTGTCTTTCTTTGTTCCACACACTTAAAAACACATTTGTTCTTTCCCAATCTCTTGACAAGGAGATTCTTAGAATTGAAGCGTGAAATTCATTTCCTATTTTATCTCAGCTTATATCCAAATGAAATTCCACAATTTAATCAAATGCAAGCTTGATTAGGAGAATACCTTTTTCTTGTAGCTAGCATAAAGCTAGGGGCATTTTTAAGAGCATTTTGTCATTTTTCACTCACCTTGGCAATAGCTCCTTCCAATGTGCTTATCCTCCAGCAAGTTAGTCAACACTAATAGTCAAAGTGAGGGGAAACCAAAATTGAAATTGAAAAACACAAAGATTTATGTAAAGAATTTTGATCACTTTAATCGCAAATCTTTTTTTTTTAAAAAAAAATTGGAACTAAGGGCTAAAGATCCAATTAAGAGATACAAATTTCTTTTTATAAGCTTCAATTACAGCAAGGTATTTTTGATATACTTGATTATCTTCATCTTGTGTTAGCTCAAGAACAGCCTTGATATGCACTTAGTTCTCCCTTTTGATCTTCTTAGCAAGTGTCTTCTCCTCTTGATTAAATCTAGCTTCTGGCTTCTGTACTTTTGGATGCCTGTTCATTTACTGTCAAAACATGAAAATAGAGAATTAGATAAACAATTTTATCAACTTGATAACAAATTATGATAGAAAACTTTAAGTGACATTGTCCAGCAAATACACGATAGTAAATTTCTCGTAGGCGTCACTTTACTGTTATCAGGCAACACTTAACAATGTACCAAGCAACACAAAAAATTAAGCAGGCGTAAGAAAATTATTTAAAAGCGTAAATATTATTTTTCAAAGCGACAATGAATTAACTCAAATCGATAATGAATTAATTTTAAGCGTAAGCTGAAAGATCGTAAGCGTGATTGATTAGATCAATTATGGATCAAAGCTTTCTGAAAGGCGATAAAAAATTGTCAATCCATGACACTTCTTAGCTAGAAGGTGTGACTTGATGAAGTAAAGGCAATGACACTTTGTCTCAGATGTGTGAACACTTTTCTTTTAGGCGACAGGAGAAAATTTAAGACAAAAGTAGAAGTATCAACCAGGCGTGAGTAATCAACAAATAGGCGTCGATACAATGCTCATAGGCATGATCCCAATGCTTGTAGGCATGACTGAATGTTTTGTAAGTGACATTTAACCTGATTCCTACAAATTAAACATGGAGAATAGCAAATAAAAGCATACAAACATGATCCAACTGCTAAATTTGATGAAATGAAGCTTACTGCCCTATGGTGGGTGCCATTTTGTATACAATTGAATGTATCTTCATAGAATTAATGTTAATCATCAACAATAAGTGAAATAATAACTAAATTACAACCACAATTGAGCAACTATTAGCTAATATTAATAAATAATTCAACATCCTATGGCTCTCTAACTAGAATGTTAATGAATAAGCTCTCAGCAAGCTCTCACTAATGACAGTTCTAGAATGAGAATTGATTGAAATAAACAATGGTAAAGCTAACAATTATCAATATAAATGCTAAAATTCTCTTAAATGATCTTCTAAACTCAAATTGCAAGAGGTTTGATGCAATTCTCAAATAGGTGGTTGATTAATTATGAAAGATTTTTCCCTTCCTTTTATAGATTTTCCCAATGTGAGGGGGTGTAGTTGTGTTTGATCATGGTTGAGTTGGGGTTAAGTCTTTGGTTCCACCCTTTGAAGACAAAGAAAAGTTTGTGTCCTCAAATCTTGGGACAAGTAGACAAGATCAATGGTCAAGATTCTCTCTCACTTTGAGTGATTGAGATTCAATTTGGCTTGATCCATGTGAATGCCTTTCCTTTAATCTCATTGGTTGATTGATTTCCTCTCCTTTGTGGTTGTTGAGAGTAATTGATTTAATTGATTTATTTTAGCCATGTACCCCTTGAATGGGTTGAATTTAATTTAATCCAAGACTATACAATTAATTGAATTAATTATATTTTGATTTGATTGCACTTGATTAAAATGCTCTCAATTTTGATTGATATTGAATTAAGACTTGATTTTAATTTTGATTGGCTAATTACACATTTTGATTCAATTGATTCAATTATTTTCTTGATTTTCTTTGATTTCACATGATTTTCTTTGAATTATATTTAAATTGTCTTTGTCCATTTTTAGGTGATTACACTATGCACATGCATAATTGCACATGAGGATCAATAATATGGTGTCAGGCATTGCTTAGATCCTTTGGATCTAACTCCATCCTTTCTTTCCTTGATGTTTCTAGATCATACATGAGCATACTGGATTGAAACTAGGGTCAACACTTCATTACTTCAGGCAATATCAGGTACCTTCATTATTTATGTTCATCCACTTATGTATGTTTTTATTCATTCATATTCTTTTGAAAAATTGGCTATACTCATATTCTTCTTGTGTCTGAGTCTTCTAACTATGATCAATTTAATGTTGTAAATCTTGACATAGAATTCAATATCAACCGATCATATATCCATTCCAAATGATACAACTCCATTTGAATAAACATACATGCCAACCATTTGACAAAATTTCCATATGAAATCTAGAGCAATACATTAATTTTATAGTGAATTCATGATTTATAATGCCTTTGGTTTCCTACAAAGCCTTTGCCGAAATCTGTCAGAAAATTAAAAGTTTGGTTGAAGTAAGTGTATAAATGAAGGATGAAACACATAGGAATCTATGAGGAGCTATGAGAAGGTGACATGAAGCTAATGAAAGGAGGCATCTCAATGATGTTAAATCACAGGGGATTGTCTTTGTTCCCTGCAATGGAGTGAGCTAATTCTGAAAGTATAAATAGATAATTTTAACAATGTATAAAGTCCTTCACAAGATGTAATAAAAACACTGGCAAGGCACGAGAACTGTTTGACGAAATTTCACAATAGTGGTGTCTCATGCAATGTTGAGATGTTTAGTTATATGAAATGCTGAGATATTCAAAATATTGTTGGATAAATAGATAATTTTAACAATGTATAATGTCCTTCACAAGATATAATGAAAACTATGGAGTGAACTATGTTTGTCTGATTATATGACTATTATCTTATGTCAGGTGTCCCACACAGTCTCATGGATTGTCAGGTACAAGTCAATACACCCCATAGAGACTAATTTCTTTTATCATTTGTAAAATATCTCTCTCAATGCCACTTGTCTTTCTCACTACATGAAGTACAGGTACCAGTGAATAGGTATTTATCAAAATTGTCTTCCTCAAGAAAGGAAAATCTAGGAATGGAAGAAGAAAGTGAGACATTTAGTACGTGTAATTCAATAAGATCAACTCGAGGTCAAAAGATCAAAAAGAAATTCAATAAATGCATGAAATTTTTCCTTGCTCAAAGGGGGTTGTGTTCTTATGATGATGAGAGAAAAGGCGACTCCGAGATGTCTTTTAGGTACAAATATCTACAGAAACAATGGGTCCCCGATGAACTTCCTTCAATAAACACTGATTTTTGTGTTAAAGAGAGGATATATCGCATAGCACCATCTTCATTACATGGTTTGGGCCTATTTTCCATGGATGGCATAAAAATCTCTTACAAAAAAGTTGTCGAATTGATGGAGTATGTTGGACCTTGTTATGATTATAGTAGTTGGATGCAGATTGTTAAATATAAAAAAAGTATGTGTAGGTATGCACTCATGAAAAATTAAATACAACAAAAAGTCAGTGAACAAAGTAAAAAAGTAGCTATATACGTTGATGGAAGACCCAAAGCATCAGGGAATATTGTAGGGTTTATAAACAATACACAGCCTGCGTCAACTAAGAAGCAACCCAATTGCATATTTGAGGCACATGAGGGAAATTGCGTATTTGTATGTGCAATCAAATCAATACGTGGAGGTGAGGAGCTATTTATCGATTACAATTTAAATTGCATAGATACAAAAAACCCCAGCACTATCATGGACAAGGTGGTACACATTTTGATAATTGTTTATTATTCAACGTAACTTATAATAAGAACACATGTGTTTTAACATGTCTGAATGATTTTTTTTGAAATACAGAGCTATAGTATGGATTAAGAGCCACATGATACACACAACGGTGATAGTTCTCATGGGACTTCTTCTTTTTGACAAGTAAAACTCATTGTTGTTGTACAAATACACATACAAGAAAAATGTTAATGTGTTTTTTTTTTTATGTTAATGCGTATTTTTTGTTATTCTACTATTTTGGATTGCTTTTAAATAAAGGGCTAATAATATTATTCTCACAAATGAGTGTTGATCAGAAAAAGAGAAAGGAACAAGTAGTCCATGAGGAGCCACAGAATGAGTAGGATCCATTTGATGTTGATTTTTTATCAGAGGTTGATCCTGTGGTTTCACTAGAAAAGGTCCTTCATGCAATATCAAAAGAGTTAGCTCGAATGGAAAATATTCAACCTCACACTCCTGAAATACAAAGGGCATCGAATATGTTGATTGGCCGTGTTCAGAACTATAGAGTAAGTATTAATGTAGTTTTTAATTATAACAAAAGTTCAATAATGATTTTTATAGTATACTATTTTATTTATGTCATTAACTAAAATATATATGTGTTCTCTTTGCAGGTTATGCTAAATAGATTAAAAGGCATTACCTCAGATGCAAATACTTCGGATGGTACATCGCATGTTTTATCCTCCATCTTGTCCATGGTTATCCATATTTTTTTATCTTCTAACAATATTTTTGTTCAACACTTGGTATTGAACCTATGTTGAGTACGACACTTGGTACGAGGATCAAATCCATAGAGGTAGTTTCGCTTGCAATGTCGGCAACACGTAGCATGACCAGAGATGTGATGGCAACACCTACTATTGGTAAGTAGACTCCTCTTTTTCTCTCTTATTTATCATGTGTTTATTTCACTTGAACTATATATTGTTTCTTAGGGGGCATTTTTTAATATTGGATTCATTTTATGTAGGAGGCAATGATGTGATTCCTGGATTTACTCATGTTAAATGTATAGGAACAATATAGTGTGATCAATTGCTCGTGAGCAATGAAGATGGACTTCCCTTGAGAGTAGCCCAGCTTCCAGGTACTTTAAAGATTGATCATTTCTTTTACTATATAATATAATACTCATAATGTAATGCACTAACCCCCTATGTGGTCCCTTGCAATAACTAATTATAATAATCTCGTAATTATCTTCCAGGGAATAATCTATTTTATGAAAAATTTAATGATGAATGTTTGCACATTTTCGGGCCGACACATGCACATGGTATCATATTTTGATTTCATTGCAAGATTAGATTTCATTTCATCCCTTTCTTCAAGTAAATTCAAAGGTAGCTTCACTTCATTTATGAATCTAACAGTTTTTTTTTTCTTAAAAGGTGGTTAGTACAAGATAAAGGGTTAATGAATAAACTCATTGACTCTATGACAACACTTTTTGGACCCGAAGTCTTTCATAGACTTAGACTCCTTGACAAAGAAAACACTATTTTGAAGTATATTAGGGACAACTACATGACCCAAATAGAACACAACCTTTATTATGAGCGACCTCCCTATATTCCTATTAATGAGTGGGAGGATCATAAAAAGGATGCACTTGAGAGAAGTGCAAGACATAGTGGACGAGTAGTATCACCCGAGGAAAGAAGGTATGTGATAATGTTAATAATGAAATTATGTACTATTTACTCTTTGTACTTATGTGATCTAACATATTTCAAACATCACATAGGTTTCATGACACAACAAAGGCAACAACAACAAGAAAACAAAAGCACAGGCAACACAGGCTTGGCTCGGGTGGATACTCAAAACTTGCTGCACGAGTTGTAAGTATTAGTAAATGAAAAATCACATGCAAATATTTATAATTGAATTGCAATCAATTTAGTTTTGATGAAATTCACTACAATAAAAATTCATGATACCAATAAAAAATGCAGGCCTTGGAGTTCAAAAAACCGATTACAGAAGAGGACCAAAAAAATAGGCTACAAACAAGGCTATAAAGTCGTGGCTGGATGATATCGAGCAATGAGTGTACAAGGTTCTTCTGTTGGATCTATTGATTAGGTAAATAAGCTAATTGATTTTTATTTCAAGTTGAAAACTTTACCAATTACTGTATTTGATGTTAAGTTCCAACATAAAGTGAATATATTTGTTTTAAGGAAACATTGATTATATATTTGTTTAAAACTTTGAAGTGAATATATTTATATGTATTAAACTGAATGATTAACATTTCTCAGTATTTGTCTTGTATTTATATGTATATATTGTCAATAAATGCACTAATTATTCACATTGGAATGCAACTTGCCGATATTGATACTGCACCAGCCAAGCACGACGGAGGCATCGATTCTAATGTGAATTGTAGTACTCAAGGTATACATTTTCTATTCGAATTTTGATTAATGAATATTTAATACAAGAAAACATGTTCAATTGAATTTGGCGTAGTAAAAAAAATTTAATTATAATGTGTTGGGATTAATAAAACATTTTTTATTGTAGTTGCAGGGGATGTAGAGGACGTTGTTCTCGATGAGCATGTTGAGGTTCAAGCCGCTGGGCAAGATGATGTTGTTGGACAAGGTAAAGAGTGTCACATTTATATTTTTTAATGTATTCAAATGCTTGTAACAATAATGAATATATTTTTAAATTAACCCCAATTATGATAGTATGTTTTTAATTGAAGCCTTTTATTTGTTATTGCAAAGGACCCACCTTTGCAAAGGACAGTGAGATCACGTGCATGGCTGAGAATAAATGACACTCTAGACATAGATAAGCCTCTGCAATAATATAGGGAAGCAAAAAAAATGAAAAAGCCAAAAAAAAATGATTCTCATTTATGCAACTTATTTGATAATGAATGATGTTTATTTCTTGATGTTTATTTGATAATGACTGATGTTTATTTACACATGTTTGAGCTTAGTTCCATATTTTGCTTTCAGTTTTTCACATGCCATACTCTTTTAGGCCACATTGTTGTGTGCAGATTTTATTATTTCAATGACTATTGATGATCTGGATTATGTTTTGATGATGCCATGTTTGGATATTCATATATTATGTTGAGATGTTTCATATTTCAGCCGGATTATGATGTACTTACCCCATACTAGCATGTGTATGGTGTTCATATGTATGTATCTATTTTATGTGTCTATATGATAGAGGATGGAGGCCTAGTTACTTGCTTTGTCAAGATAAACATGACTGACCGTACCCTACCATTGTTTGTTATATGTTGTATGTACATGCTTTGATTTATGATAACAAGTTTGCAGGTACAGGGCATTGTCTTCCCTGAATTGGCAGGAGTGAGCGTGCCCAAAAATATACTCATCTCAATGGTAAAGAGGGGAGGTAACAGATGGACCCAAAAACCCTAAATCTAAGCCCAATTATCCTAATTATTGGATAAGTATCCATTGACCACCTTACCCAAATTTTTCAGGTGACAAAGTTCGTGGATTCCATCTCTGTGTTGGTATGTTTATTTGATAGTCCTTATTTATTGTTGTTTGTATGTGTGATTTTCTATAGTTATAAATTTAATATTATATTAGAAAATAATATTAAGTTTATTTCCTATATTATTTTATGATCGTTAATTAATTAAAAATCAAATATTAGGATATTTGATATTAATTAATTAATTTTATGAAAATATATTTGAAATTGTCCATTAGTTATTAGATTAATATTTACAGCATGATTTAATGATGTTAAGCATTTTAAATTATTTAATAGATTTTATTATTAACATGTGCTTTATTTAGTATGAAAGTGATTGGTTTGGGAAAAGTGACAACTTGTCTTTAGGAGACTAAGTTGAGTTGTGCATAATTAAATTTATTTTATTTTATTAATTGGTATTTTCTCTCAACAAAAGAGACAGAATTGGATTAGAAGTTCTATGTGTGAGTCATCTAGGGTTTTCTTAATTGTTGGAGTTGAACCTCTAATAGGGGGATTTGGCATTCATTTTTGGTTAATCAATTTTGTGAGAGCAATTTTGGAGAGAGCTTTTGGGAGCTTTATGCTTTCTTTGTGTTCTTGAGCTTTTGGAGATTGTGCATGAATTCTGGGTGAAGATTGCTTGCTTTGGATTTGGAAATTTCTTGCACTCTGACTTAGAGCCTGCAGGTTGAGCTTTTCTATTGGCAGTTCTGGATTGTATTCATCTCACAAGCATTCTATTTCAGTATCTAGCATTGGATTGAGGTAGGGTTTGAATTGATCTTACTGTAATTTGATTTACAAAATTATCATTATTTAGATGTGCTCGATTTGATTTATGGATGTGGATATGTCTTTCAATTATGCTTCATTATGGGTATTAAGAAACCCTTTGAATTATGTTTTTTATTTTATTTTGTGACTTGGCATAGTAGTGTTATGCTGCCGAAATTTTGGGGAAAAATTCATCCTAGGGCACCTAGAAAATGAAAAATTAAAATCTCTATAGTTAGTTCTATAGTATGAATTATTTAAATAAATGGGTTGTTGTCAAAAACTCAATTTAGGTGAAAATTTCTCATTCTGAGAAAAAAATATCATTCTCTGTAAAAAAATATACAGTAAAAAAAATACTGGTAAAAGACAAAATTAGCTTCCTTGTTTTTAATTGGTTGAGTGTCTATTCAAAAATGTTAAAAGGAAAAGACAAATTAGAACAAAAAAAAAAAAAAAAAACTTGTCATGAGATATTGGAAATTGCAACATTTCCATTTTTGGAAAAAAAAATGTACAGGTCTTTATTTCTGTTTTAAAAAATAAGTTGTCCTGTCAAAAAAAAAAAAAAGCAAATTAAAGAGTCAGTTTTGTATATTTTTAAAAAAAATACTAAGTCAATTGTCAAATGAATTTATTCCTCTAAATTCATTGTTGATTAGAAAAAAATACAATATCTAAAAAAAGTATTAAATTATGGGATTATGAGATATAGTATGTACGAATTTTGAAAAGTTTAATTGATTATAAAAATTTGAAAGTGGAGGTTTCCTTTTAAAATTTTATATAAAAAAAATTAATAAAAAAATTGATTGGGAAGTGGGGTCCACCGATCCCCATCTCCCAAGGGCCACAGCAGGGCTTTGTAACCCGCAGCACGACAGACAGAGTATGCCGCATGACAGACTAAGTACTATCGCATGGTAGTACCTAGCCTGTCGTGTGGCAGGCCTGTCGCGCCAGTCGGCTAGGGAACCGGGACGGGACCCTCTCGCTTTAATCGATGCAAATTGTTTTCTTTTTAATTTATATTTTGTTAATTAATTTAAAATTAGATTTGGTTTAAAACATATTTTCGTTAATAGTTTTTTTTTTAAATGACTTATTATTTATAGTAAATATTGATAATGATTATTATTATTTATAGTAATAATGATTATTAATAAGGTTTTATTTTATTAATAGGTATTGTCAAATATAAATTATTTTTATTAAGATGTGATTATTTAATAATAATAATTTATTGTTTGTTGTTTTTAATTGATGTTGATAAATTTTTATTGATAGTATTTATATTAATAATTTTTATGTAATATTAATTAAAGGAACATTGTTGAAGTTATTAGGACTTTAGACAAAATTTTGACTATTGTTTTAAATTGGATTAGTGGACTTTGTTGTTAAATGTTTTGGTGAACGATTATTTAATAGGATAATTAAATCTAATCTGACAGGTAGATTAGGTTCAATTAAATGAATAGATTTTGATATAATTGTTTAATTGGATGTTGAGCATATGATTATCTTATGTGTGTATATGCATGTTTTTCTACTGAAGTTGGCTATTTTATTCAATATGAAATTATCTTTCCTACTTGTCGAGTTTATCTGTTTATGGGTACTAGATGACCTAGGAAAGATAGAGGCTTGGAAATTGTCGTTCATGTTCATGTTGTTTTCGTATGTTTGGCGTGAGTGTGTATTGTTTATTTTTTAGTTGACCTTATAGGCTCATGTTGTACTATGTGATTCAATGATTATGTTTATGTAGTCAATCCTAGTTTCTGTGATGATTTTGGATGTGTGACTATCTAATTTTACCTATGTTTGATCTAGGAGAGATCTATGAGCTTAGGATAGTTTACCTAGATATGTGATAGGAGGTGGCTTGCAATAAGCATCGAGGCCCACAAGTGGCTACCAGGATCACTTATTGTAAGTTATTATAATCAATTGATAACCTAAAATAACATTTAGAGATATTAAAATGAACCTAATAAGATAGTTTCCTCTCCCATGCTTGAGTGCTAGTACAGATTGAGATGAGGATGAGATGATGCTTGCCGCCTATTGAGGTGTGTGTTCTAGCATAGTTAGTGGCTTCGTCAGTACGAGAAGTAATTGATTCTGTGTATGGTCACTTGAGTGCCGGGATCTAGAGTGATTACCAGGATGAGACTCAAGGGTTAGATGTACATGATGACACCTTCCTACACATAGTCTAGTTATCCTACATGTGTCAATTGCCTTTGGAATAGTGAGTCATAACTTTTACTATACTTGTTGACCTTGAGTTAGTAAGCTATCAGGATTCCTTTCTTAGTGGTGTTTCCTAATTTGACTTGATTATCCGTTTGGGGTTTGATGTTATCTCCTCAGCACGGTGGGGTAGACCTTTGTGGTTCTACACGGACAGGTGGTAGTGATTCTTTACCATTCGAGATTTGATGTCCTGGTGCTGATGCTTGTTGGTTTCTTACAGTTGGATTCCTTATGCTACTTCATCATTGATGTTCTTTGTATATATTCTTTTATGTGAATCTTGTATTAGAGTATGGCATGTGATACCTAATCTGGATCTTGTAATTTAGTTATTAGAGTGATTACTGCATACCCTGTGACATGTGCAGTGGATGTAAGTCTATTAGGATTTATGATTATTAATGAGATGTAATTATTATGATGTAATTATTGTACTTAATTTATGGAATCATTTTTTGATGTTTTTTAATGAGTTATGTCAAAAAGTAATACTACGTCATGGGACCCATTAGTTTTGTAACCTATGTATGCAATGTGTGTTATGTGAGATAATGGTTAATGCATTCATGTGATTGTATATCTTAATTATAAGCTTTAGGAAAAAAAAATTATTCACCTAAACTTAGTATCATGTTCTAGGTTAGTTTCTTTTGGGTTCCCTGGCGGGGCATTACATTTGGTATCAAAGCAGAGTTTCTACACTGGGAACTCTGGGTATGTATGCTCATTAGGTTTTCTATGTGTAGTTTAAACATGAAACAAAACTTAGACATATAACATATCTATTTTCAGACTATTACTTTGAGATCATCTTGTCTTGGTTTATGTTTTGATCTATGTTGTGAGATTTTTTTTGGTTTATTTATGTTGTAGGAATCATGTCTAAAACTAGAGCAGCCAGAGGCTGAGGTAGAGGTAGGTCTGGTAGATGTGGTAGGGGAAGGCAACCTATCCCCTCCACTAGTGTTGAGAAAGTCAGTAACCACCAGTAGTTGAGAGATGAGCAGGGTGGTGAGCAGCAGGGAGAATCCGATGGGCAAGATACTAGATAGCTCCTTTGGGCAATCCTTGCTCATCTCAGTCTTGATCAGGATAGAGCAGATCAGGAAGGTTCACATAATTCCCAGAGGAATGAAGGAGAGAGAGAGAGGGAAAGATCTAGGAGTCCTCTAAAGAGGAAATTTGTTGTGGATCCTTCAGTGGTAGCAGCAAACCATATGCGGGATCTTATGAGGGGACAACCTATTCCCTTTGATGGAAAGGGTACAGGTCTTGAGGCTGAGACATGGTTGATAGCCTTGGAGTGAAGTTTCACCATGCACCCATTTAGCAGCAACACCAGAGCTAGATATGTTGTGACTCAGCTCATAGATTTTGCAGCAGTATGGTGGAAAATTGAGGAAGAGAAGCTGGGTCTTCAAATGGAAACAGTTACATGGGAATTGTTCTTGGAACATTTCTGAGAACATTTCTTATCTGATTAGTGGAGGAAACAGAGGGCCGATGAGTTTCATACTTTGAGACAGCTGACTATGATAGTGAGTGAATATGAGTGAAAATTCTTTGAGCTCAAACAGTATGCCAGATTTGGATAGGACATAGCCTTATGGGTATAGCACTTTGTTAGGGGCCTGAATGCCCACATTATTGGGGAGGTCTTACTCTTTGAGCCTAAGACCCTCAGGGAAGCGGTTGTTAAGGCTACACTTAAGGATGCTAACTTAGCCTTGGGCCATGGTTGGCAATTAGATGCTTCAGCTGGTGGACCTTTAGGATCAGGATTCAAAGGGAATCAATCTCATGGTGGTGGGAACTTCAAGAAGTCTTCGAACTTCTATAGAGGTAACCAAAATTAGCAGCAGGTTAAGTCACCTCCACCTCCTTCTACTCAAAGTGGTGGTTCTCATTCTAGGAACTTCCTCAATGGCAAGTGCTTTAAGCACAATTAGACCACTCAACCAGCTTAGAGTGCTCAGTAGAGCATTAGCAGAGGTAGCTTCCAGTAGTCTAGTGTGCCTTTCGGTGGGAAAGGCAATTTCAGGAGCATGGGTTGTTTCACTTGCGGGTAGTTTGGACACATTATTGTGAATTGTCCATAGCACCCACCTCAGTTTTCTTCCCAGAGGCCAGAAGCTTCTGAACCCATAGTGGGTGATGCAAGATGAGGTCATAGAGTGTTTGTAGCATTGTATCAGTGGTAGGTAGATCATCAGGGCATAGTAGTTGAGACTATAGGTACTATTCGAGGCATATCCATTTATATTTTGTATGATTCTAGTGCTACTGATTCTTTCATTTCTCCACATTTAGTTGAGCATTTTGGGTTAGTGGTTGCAAAGCAAGATAGTAGTTGGCAAGTGGAATTAGCCTCAGGAGCTAGGGTTGTAGCAGGATCTTTGGTTCCTAAATGTGAGCTGAATTTGGGCAGATTCACTACCTTAGTAGATCTACGTGTGATTCATTTGGGATCATATGGGGTCATTTTGGGTATGGATTGGCTAGGAGCTCATGGAGCTAGCATCGATTGTAGGAAGAAGACCATCAATTGCAAGGATGATGAGGGTAAGGAGTGTCAAATAGTGGGTATTCCATGATCTATTTCTCTCCGAATGATTTTAGCTATGCAACTTAAACGTTGTATGTGAAAGGGTTGCCAGATGTTTGCAGTGACCTTGAATGAGATTGATGAGGAGGAGAGAAAAGAAAAGACCCTAGATCATCCTGTGTTGCAGGAATTTCTTGATGTCTTTCCGAAAGAGATTCCTAGTATGCCACCTAAGCGTGACATTGATTTTCAGATTGAGCTTGTTCCAGGAGCTGAGCCCATCTCTAGAGCTCCATACCAGATGACTACTCATGAGTTGAGTGAGCTTAAGCTTCAGTTGGAAGATTTTTTGGCAAAGGGGAGCATTAGACCTAGTGTTTCTCCATGGGGAGCACCAGTCCTCTTTGTTAAGAAGAAGGATGGATCTTTACACTTGTGTATTGACTACAGACAGTTGAACAAGGTAATGATAAAAAATAGATATCCTTTGCCATGCATAGATGATCTATTTGATCAGATTAAGGGAGCTAAGGTGTTTTCTAAAATTAATCTGAAGTTGGGGTGTCATCAGCTGCGGATTCATGACGTAGATATTCATAAGACTGCATTTCGTACATGATATGGGCATTATGAGTTCATAGTAGTACCCTTTGGCTTAACAAATGCTCCTTCATTATTCATGTGCTTAATGAATGGAGTGTTCTATGAGTACTTGGATCAGTTTGTTTTGGTCTTCTTGGATGACATATTGATTTATTCCAGATCCATAGAGGAGCATGAGGAACATCTTAGACAAGTACTGCAATGCTTGAGGGAAAATCAACTCTATGCTAATGCAAAGAAGTGTGATTTCTTTCAAACAAAGATTCAATATCTTGGTCATATGATTTTAGGAGAAGGTATCTCAGTAGATCCTTCGAAGATTCAGACAATTGTGGAGTGGCCAACACCCACTAATGTGTCTGAAGTCTACAGTTTCATGGGTTTGGATGGATATTACCATAGGTTTGTCAAGGACTTCTCCAGGGTTGCACATCCTATCACCTCATTGTAGAGGAAAGGGAAGAAGTTAATTTGGATAGAGAAGTGCAAGGAAAATTTTCAAAAGCTTAAGGGGTGTTTGACTAGTGCCCCTATTCTAGCAGTGCCTGATCCAGCCAGAGATTTTGTTGTTTGCACTGATGCATCATTAGAGGGTATTGGAGCAGTCCTCATGCAGGAAGGACGAGTGATTGCATATGAGTCTTGCAAACTCAAGGATCATGAATTGAATTATCCTACACATGATCTTGAGTTGGTAGTGGTAGTCCATTCTTTGGTCAGATGGAGACATTTCCTATTAGGGCACCATTTTGAGCTACATAGTGATCACCGTAGTCTCCCGTACATATTTACCCAACCTAATCTGAATGCTAGATAGAGAAGGTGGATGGAATTCCTATGTGAGTATGATTTTGAGATCAAATACATCTAGGGTAAAGAAAATGTGGTTGTAGATGCTTTGAGTTGCAAGAGGAAGATTGTTTCAGCTATGACTCTTAGCGTGGATTTGAGGAGCAGGATTCTTCAGTCACTTCCTAGAGATACTTTGTATCAGGAGGTGAGTTCTTTGATTGAGTCAGGTAGACCATTGGAGGGTAGGCTCTTAGGACTTGTCTTGGAGTCTGATGGACTTATGTGACTAAAGGGCTAGATATATGTTCCACCATTGGATGATTTGCATTCATTGGTTTTATCAGAGGCTCATTGTGCACCTTATTCAGCACATCCTGGTGTCAAGAAGATGCATGCGAACTTATGAAAACCTTATTATTGGCCTGGCATGAAATGTGACATTTCAGATTTTGTGGCTAGATGTCTAGAGTGTCAGAGGGTCAAGGTAGATCACCAACATCCAGCAGGGCTCTTACAGCCTAATCTCATTCCATCTTGGAAGTGGGATATTATTTCTATGGACTTCATTGTTGGATTGCCTATGACTCCTCATAGACATGATGCTATCATGGTGACCATTGATCATTTGTCTAAGGTGGAACACTTTTCCCCCATGAGATCTTCTTATACACTGGCTTCTATGGCTAAGGTCTTCATGTAGGATATAGTGAGACTTCACGGAGTTCCACGTAAGATTATCTCTGATCGAGATCTTGTTTTTACATCTGCATTTTGGACTTCACTACAGCACAATCTTGGAGCTCAGCTGAATTTTAGTTCATCATATCACCCTAAGACCTATGGTCAGATAGAACAGGTTAATCAGGTGCTGGAGGATATGTTGAGGATGTATGTCACGAATAGACAGACTCACTGGGAGGATTATTTATATCTAGTGGAGTTTACTTATAATAATGGATATCATAGTTCCATTGGCATGTCACCCTTCCATGCTTTGTATGGATGTCCTTTTTGTACACCATTGAGCTAGGATAGATTGGAGGATCATATTCTTATTGGTCCAAATATGCTTTGTGACATGGAGTAGCAAGTGATCCATATTCGTGAGCATCTTGTTACTGCACAGGATAGATAGAAGAAGTATGTAGATGCTCATCAGATTGATAGACAGTTTGTAGTTGGGGACAATGTATTTTTGAGAGTGCATCCGGGGAAGAGTCTGATCCAATATGGAAAGGGTTCGAAGTTGGCACCTCTATTTTTTGGTCCTTTTGAGATCTTAGAAAGGATAGGTCTAGTTGCATACCGTCTTTCTTTGCCACCCATCTTATCACACATTCATGACGTATTCCATGTTTCAGTACTTAGGCGATATATTCTTGATGTTACACATGTACTTGATTGGAATGCTTTGCAGGTAGAGGATGGGCAATTGGCATTGGAGCCCATACCTATCCTACAGCATCGGGATTTGATCCTCAGGGGTTGAACCGTCGACTAGGTAAGGGTCCAATGGGATCCAAATGATGAGACAACAGCTACTTGGGAGGATGCAGCTAGATTCCGTGAATCTCATCCCTACTTGTTTGCAGGCTTCCAGGAGTAAGCCTGATACAAGGGGGGGTGGATGTAGTACCTCTATATTTTTCTTTCAATTTTTCAGATGCCATACTCTTTTAGGCCACATTGTTGTGTGCAAATTTTATTATTTTAGTGACTATTGATGATCTGGATTATGTTTTGATGATGCCATGTTTGGATATTGATATATTATGTTGAGATGTTTCATATTTCAGTTGGATTATGATGTACTTACCCCATACTAGCATGCGTATGGTGTTCATATGTATTTATCTATTTTATGTGTCTATATGGTAGAGGACGGAGGCATAGTTACTCGCTTTGTCGAGATCCACATGACTGACTGTACCCTACCATTGTTTGTTATATGTTGTATGTACATGCTTTGATTTGTGATGATAGGTTTGCAGGTACAAGGCATTGTATTCCCTGAATTGGCAGGAGTGAGCGTGCCCAAAAATATACTTGTCTCAATGGTAAAGAGTGGAGGTAACAAATGGACCCAAAAACCCTAAATCTAAGCCCAATTATCCTAATTATTGGATAAGTATCCATTGACCACCTTACCCGAATTTGTTAGGTGACAAAGTTTGTGGATTCCATCTCTGTGTTGGTATGTTTATTTGATGGTCCTTATTTATTGTTGTTTGTATGTGTGATTTTCTATAGTTATAAATTTAATATTATATTGGAAAATAATATTAAGTTTATTTCCTATGTTATTTTATGATCGTTAATTAATTAAAAATCAAATATTAGGATATTTGATATTAATTAATTAATTTTGTGAAAATATATTTGAAATTGTCCTTTAGTTATTAAATTAATATTTATAGCATGATTTAATGATGTTAGGGATTTTAAATTATTTAATAATAGATTTTATTATTAACATGTGCTTTATTTAGTATGAAAGTGATTGGTTTGGGAAAAGTGACAACTTGTCTTTAGGAGACTAAGTTGAGTTATGCATAATTAAATTTATTTTATTTTATTAATTGGTATTTTCTCTCAACAAAAGAGAGAGAGTTGGATTAGAAGTTCTATGTGTGAGTCATCTAGGGTTTTCTTGATTTTTGGAGTTGAACCCCTAATAGGGGGATTTGGCATTCATTTTTGGTTAATCAATTTTGTGAGAGCAATTTTGGAGAGAGCTTTTGGGAGTTTTATGCTTTCTTTGTGTTCTTGAGCTTTTGGAGATTGTGCATGAATTCTGGGTGAAGATTGCTTGCTTTGGATTTGGGAATTTCTTGCACTGTGACTCAGAGCCTACAAGTTGAGCTTTTATATTGGTAGTTCTGGATTGTATTCATCTCATAGGCATTCTGTTTCAGTATCTAGTATTAGATTGAGGTAGGGTTTGAATTGATCTTACAGTAATTTCATTTACAAAATTATCATTATTTAGATGTGCTTGATTTGATTTATGGATGTGGATCTGTCTTTCAATGATGCTTCATTATGGGTATTAGGAAACCCTTTGAATTATATCTTTTATTTTATTTTGTGACTTGGCATAATAGTGTTATGCTACCAAAATTTTGGGGAAAAATTCATCCTACGGCACCTAGAAAATGAAAAATTAAAATCTATATAGTTAGTTCTATAGTATGAATGATTTAAATAAATGGGTTGTTGTCAAAAATTCAATTTAGGTGAAAATTTCTCATTTTGAGAAAAAAATATCATTCTCTGTAAAAAAATATACAATAAAAAAAATACTGGCAAAAGACAAAATTAGCTTCCTTGTTTTTAATTGGTTGAGTGTTTATTCAAAAATGTTAAAAGGAAAAGACAGATTAGAAAAAAAAAACTTGTCATGAAATATTGAAAATTACAACATTTCCATTTCTAGAAAAAAAATGTACAGGTCTTTATTTCCATTTTAAAAAATAAGCTGTCCTGTCAAAAAAAAAAACAAAGCAAATTAAAGATTCAGTTTTGTATATTTTTAAAAAAAATACTAAGTCAATTGTCAAATGAATTTATTCCTCTAAATTCATTGTTGATTAGAAAAAATTACAATATCTAAAAAAATGTATTAAATTATGGGATTATGAGATATAGTACGTACGAATTTTGAAAAGTTTAATTTATTATAAAAATTCGAAAGAGGAGGTTTCGTTTTAAAATTTTATATAAAAAAAATTAATAAAAAAATTGATTGGGGAGTGGGGTCCACCAATCCCCATCTCCCAAGGGCCACGACAGGGCTTTGTAACCTGCAGCACGACATATAGAGTCTGTCGCATGATAGTACCTAGCCTGCCATGTGGCAAGCCTGTCACACTGGCCGACTAGGGAACCGGGACGGGACCCTCTCACATTAATCGATGCCAATTGTTTTCTTTTTAATTTATATTTTGTTAATTAATTTAAAATTAGATTTGGTTTAAAACATATTTTCGTTAATAGTTTTTTTTTTAAATGACTATTATTATTTATAGTAAATATTGATAATGATTATTATTATTTATAGTAATAATGATTATTAATAAGGTTTTATTTTATTAATAGGTATTGTCAAGTATAAATTATTTTTTTTTAAATGTGATTATTTAATAATAATAATTTATTGTTTGTTGTTTTTAATTAATGTCGATAAATTTTTATTGATAGTATTTATATTAATAATTTTTATGTAATATTAATTAAAGGAACATTGTTGAAGTTATTAGGACTTTAGACAAAATTTTGACTATTGTTTTAAATTGGATTAGTGGACTTTGTTGTTAAATGTTTTGGTGAACAATTATTTAATAGGATAATTAAATCTAATCTGACAGGTAGATTAGGTTCAATTAAATGAATAGATTTTGATATAATTGTTTAATTGGATGTTGAGCATATGATTATCTTATGTGTGTATATGCATGTTTTTCTACTGAAGTTGGCTATTTTATTCAATATGAAATTATCTTTCCTACTTGTCGGGTTTATCTGTTTATGGGTACTAGATGACCTAGGAAAGACAGAGGCTTGGGAATTGTCGTTCATGTTCATGTTGTTTTCGTATGTTTGGCATGAGTGTGTATTGTTTATTTTCCAGTTGACCTTATAGGCTCGTGTTGTACTATGTGATTCAGTGATTATGTTTATGTAGTTAATCCTGGTTTCTATGATGATTTTGGATGTGTGACTATCTGATTTTATCTATGTTTGATCTAGGAGAGATCTATGAGCCTAGGGTAGTTTACCTAGATATGTGATAGGAGGTGGCTTGCAATAAGTGTCAGGGCCCACAAGTGGCTACCAGGATCACTTATTGTAAGTTATTATAATCAAGTGATAACCTAAAATAACATTGAGAGATATTAAAATGAACCTAATAAGATAGTTTCCTCTCCCATGCTTGAGTGCTAGTACAGACTAAGATGAGGATGAGATGATGCTTGCCACCTATTGAGGTGTGTGTTCTAGCATAGTTAGTGGCTTCATCAGTACGAGAAGTCATTGATTCCATATATGGTCACTTGAGTGCCAGGATCCAAAGTGATTACCAGGATGAGACTCAAGGGTTAGACATACATGATGACACGTTCCTACACATAGTCTAGTTATCCTAAATGTGTCAATTGCCTCTGGAATAGTGAGTCATACCTTTTACTATACTTTTTGACCTTGAGTTAGTAAGCTATCAAGATTCCTTTCTTAGTCATGTTTCCTGATTTGACTTGATTATCCATTTGGGGTCTGATGTTATCTCCTCAGCACGATGGGGTAGACCTTTGTGGTTCTACACAGATAGGTGGTAGTGATTCTTTACCATTCGAGATTCGACGTCCTGGTGTCGATGCTTGTTGGTGTCTTACAGTTGAATTCCTTATGCTACTTCATCATTGATGTTCTTTGTATATATTCTTTTATGTGAATCTTGTATTAGAGTATGGCATGTGATACCTAATCTGGATCTTGTAATTTAGTTATTAGAGTGATTACTGCATACCCTACGACATGTGCAATGGATGTAAGTTTATTAGGATTTATGATTATTCATGAGATGTAATCATTATGATGTAATTGTTGTACTTAATTCATGGAATCATTTGTTGATGTTATTTAATGAGTTATGTTAGAAAGTAATACTATGTCATGGGACCCATTAGTTTTGTAACCTATGTATGCGATGTGTGTTATGTGAGATAATGGTTAATGCATTCATGTGATTGTATATCTTAATTGTAAACTTTAGAAAACAAAAATTATTCACCTAAACTTAGTATCATGTTCTAGGTTAGTTTCTTTTGGGTTCCCTAGCAGGGCGTTACAGTTTCCTTTTATACACTGTTGTAATGTTGGAGGGGTTTTCACTAAATTTTAGTGGATTTCATATTTTGGGAGAAATTAGTATTAGAATTTTCAATGGGTTCTTTTCTAAAACATAATACTTGAACAACAACAAAACTTGTAATATAAATGCTGATTGCAACTACTAAGTTAGAAGCTTCACAAAAAACCTTAAATCGTCATCTTGTCTATAATGGTTAATCAATTGTTTAAGGTGGATTAGTTGTGATAATGAGACATCCCATTTAGATGTTAACTGTGACAGTCTCTTGGTTTCAGGCAATGCAGAAGGAGACACCTAGTTCAATATGAAATCTCAATTCATATACATAGGATATCGGGTGGAGCTGAGAAACACAACAAGGTTGCATTTTTGATAGAAGTCTTTAATTGCATATTTTTTAGTTATACACCATCATGAACATTGTAATTTTGACCTATTAAAAAAATGTAAACGTGTTGTGTTTTTTCAACTCCATCTACTAACTGTGCATATTCTACTTGTGTTGCACGTGCATTCTCGATTTAGAGTGGGAAAAATCTTATTTTCGATGCGAGGGAGAGAAGCCATACACATAAGTGATGGAGTTGAAGGGAGATTAAGGAATAAAAAATAGTGAATTTGGAAATTTTCATCAGAGAAATTGTAGTGGAGGTTTGATCAATAGAGAAGATAGTAATGACCGCAGGAGAATGAATAGTGGTTATAGTTGTAGTGGGGAAGAAAGTGGAGGCCATCCATGAAGAAAATTTCTGATAGAGATGGTGTACGAGAAACAAAGGAGACTAGTGTACTTTTTAATAATAACAAAATTTCAATAATGATTTTAGATGTTAACTTTGACAATCTCTTGGTTTCAGGAAATGTAGAAGGAGATGCCTAGTTCAATATGCAATCTCAATTCACATGCATGAATAGTAAGTAGAGTTGAAATACCCAACATGTTTGCATTTTTTATAGAGGTCTTTAATTGCATATTTTAAGTTATAGACCATCGCAAAAATTGTAATGTTGACCTATTAAAAAAATGTAAACATGTTGGGTCTTCTCAGCTCCACCTGCTATCTGTGCATATTCTGCTTGTGTTGTACGTGCATTCTTGATTCAAAGTGGGAAAATCTTATTTTCAATGTGAGGGAGACAAGACAAACACAAATAACATGCAAATAAATATGACAGCTACAAAACATAAATGTAGGTATCACAACAGCTAAGAAACATAAATGTAGGCATCATGGTCCCAATTGATTGGAGACACAACATAATTGAATGCTATACCAAGATGATGAAACACAACCACTACTCCTGCAGTTCTAAGTGGACACTACGTGATCCAAAAACCAAAGATAAATTCCTTATCTTTGGTTTTTGGATCCCGCAGTGTCCACTTAGAACTACAGGAGTAGTGGTTGTGTTGCATCATCTTGGTATAGCATTCAATTATGTTGTGTCTCCAAATAATTGTGACCATGATGCCTACATTTATGTTTCTTAGCTGTTGTGTCCTAGGACCCCTTATGACCGTTTATAACCCTTTACAATCCCTAAGAATACATCTTAGAGGTCTTAAAGTGTCGTAAAGGGTCATAAGAGGATCCTAGGAGGGGCCAGATGAGCTTCCACCTTCACACAGTTGGCCCTATTAAGTAGAGAATGTTAAACTATTATCAAAACAAAGAGAAGCTCATTAATTTAAGATCTCAATCAATGTACGACAAATATATATTCTTTTTAAAAAATAGTGTGAGTTGTCACAATTATGACAGAAACCAAATAATAATCGATGACAAAACTAAAATCAATGACTATCTGTTGGAAACATCAATCACTTCAAGGAGCAATGATCACTTCAGCTCACCTCAAGAAGTCTTGACCCAAGATCAAGTCATACCGATCCATCTCAATGGCTACCAAAATCAATAGATCTCTGCCAAGAACCTAGTCACAAAAAAACACCACAGACCGCACCGCAAACTCGCTATGAAGAGGCATCCAATGTCTCATAAGTTGCATCAAATGACCCACTTTTTGTAATCCAAGTCTCTCAACTTGGTTCACTTAGAATAAGACTTCTCCCAAGTCATCATGGACACCATAGTGATCTACAAATCCAAGTCTCTAGACTCGACTCAATAATCTACGAGCCGATACCGAATCTACTACAAAGTCATCTCCAAATGACATAACCAAATCTGCAAGAACACCAATCAAGTCAAACTCAATCGACAAATATATATATATTTTTAAAAAAATTGTGATTCCTGTCACAATTACGACAACACTAAAGAAGCGATGACAATCTGTTAGAAAATTCTGATGGATAACCATCGCATGAATAGCATTTTTGTCGGTAAACAATCTAAAAATGATGGTTAGATGTCAGAACATTATGATGGTTAACCATCATAAGTACAACATTTTCATCGATAAACTAACTACGTCCGACGAAGATCTGTTGAAAGTGGGATGGCTACAAATAGACCCAACGGTGTATTCACTATGTTGAAACCCCCTTTTTGTGATGACTACAATTGTTGTAATTATGACGCCAATCATAGTCATCACTTTTTTCGACTGCAAAACTACAACATCAGGTGTTGTCACTTAATTTGTGGTATACTGTCTGAATTTTGACAATCAGCTGTCGGAAAAAGGTTTCAAATGTACTAGTGTGATAAGATGCCCCTAGCGATGAGGAATTTTGATTTAGATCAGATTGATTCGAGATTCAATGATGTAATCATCTTGCCCCCTTGGGAATGAAATAGAAAGATGACATTTCATGAAGGTGGTTGATAGCAATAACAGATTACAAAAGAATCAAGAAGATGCGAAAGCGATCTGGAGTGATGTGGAGGTCTGGTTGACCAAGTTTGACCAAAATTGAATAGAGTTGACTTTTGATGAAAAAGATGAAGAAGTCAAGAAAATGATGATGAGATGTGATTCTAGCAAGAATACGACATCAGAAGGTTGACTGCACAAGCGTCTGATCACATCGGTCCTAAAAATTTTAAAATGTAATTTTGAGCTAGATAGAAGTGTCAGATTTTGATTTTGATCCCGAAAACATATTCAGAGTAGTTGATTTAGCTAAGGGTGCAATTTTTGTGCAAAATGGAGCACTTGTTCAGTTATGATGAAGTTGGGACGTGAGATGAGAACCCTCAGTGTACAAATCTAGGAGAATATAATGAAGTGAGCGTCAAAATGTTGTTGCAATGCAAGCCTAGAATGAAAATGTAAGCCTAAGCTAGATGCAATCCCTAGGACTTGGTTGCTGGACCCATTATATAGTTATCATCATAGAGAATTTGGTATCAGATGATCGCAAGGTGTCATAAACTCTCACTAATATGAAAGTCATGAGAATATGAATATGACATTAGTCTTTAGATTTGTCAGAATGAGGTGTAAGCATTAAGGCACAAGAAGCCAAAATGACTTGAACACATATGTTAACATAAGCATCAAAGCACAATTGCTAGGATGACCTGAATGTTTCTTGCATACCAACACACTAGACACACAAGAGTTTCTTCTTTTTCCAAGTGAGTGATAAGTATACTAAGAATGCTCGTAGTGACTCTTACATTCACTTCATAGGATGAGCATTTGAAAGTGCACTTGTAGCAAAAGAAGTCACGCAAATAGACAAGGAGAAGAACCAACCTCACCAAAGTTACCATATAAAAGGAGTCGAGGTACACATGGCCATCTAACATGAGATAGAGGCTCTCACAGTGGACACCCATTTTGTATGAATTCATTGGATCATTGGAACTAAACCATTAAACAAAAATCAAAGAAAAGATCAGGCCCTTAGTCTTTGCATCTCTTGGTCAAGATAGACATCCTAGAATTGCTCGAGGAGGAATTAAAAAGAGAAAAGACAAGCACACAAAATAAAAGCTCATCATGTATCAAAGATTTATAATTCAGTTTCAATTTTAGTTTCAGAAGATTGATGTCGGATTGGAAGTATACTATTTTCATGAGAAGTCTCATTAGGATGATGATAGTAGAAAGACACAATGAGAACCACTGGCGACTGGCGTGAGAGACAGTCTCAAGGAGAGATTGTAGTGCGAGCTAAGTATTAGTAGGTAGATGCAGTGGGAACCACTGGTGACTGATACAAGGGAGATTCTCAAAGAGAGAGATCTTAGGATGAGCTAGCATTAGTAGGAAAACACAGTAGAAACCACTGGTGATTGATGTGAGGAAGATCCTATAGCTGAGCATCAGTAGGAAAACGCAGTGAGAACCATTGGTGACTGATGTGAGGAAGATCCTATAGCTAAGCATCAGTAGGCAGACATAGTGAGAATCACTGGTGATTGATGCGAGGAAGATCCTACAAAAAGATAGGACAATGCCCCCTAGACCAGGAAGGGTGTCCCTAAGTATGACCAATTTCAATCCATGTAGAGTCTAGCACAGTCTCGAAGATAACTGAGAGAAAGTGCATGAGCTAGAAAACTAAAGAAGGAAAATAGGAAAGCAATTGTACAAGGCCAAGCAGTGTTGCGATAGGTATAGCATTATAGAGCAAGAGGTGCCTGTTTACCAAGTTTTCACCTTCTTGGTGGGGATTTATTGCTTTTGCTACCATTACACCTATTTACCAAGTTTTCATCAATGGCACATTTTTTTGTTTTTCAATTTTTTTGTATTTTTCAATTTTTTTGGTTGATGCATCTAAGCACCTGTTTACCAGGTTTTCACTAAGATGATCATTTTTTTAGGACATTTTGAAATTTTTAGGATTTTTTCAGATTAGAGTATGTACATGGAGCATTCAGAAGATATCTCAGCTATAGAATCACTTCAGATGCAAAGTGTTGATTGGCTCTCTGAGCTATTATCCTTCAGTAGTAGATAGTTGATAAGTGCCAGACCCAAACGCTGCAGTGACAATATATGGACCAAGCCAATTTGGTTCAAACTTCCCTTTCGAGATATGTTGTTATTGATTCTTAGGGTTTTCTCTCAGAACAAGATCACCCACTTGGAAGTCCCTTGGTTTAAATTTCTTGTTATAGCTCTTGGACAT
Source organism: Chamaecyparis obtusa (assembly GCA_027943335.1). Classification (NCBI taxonomy): domain Eukaryota; kingdom Viridiplantae; phylum Streptophyta; class Pinopsida; order Cupressales; family Cupressaceae; genus Chamaecyparis; species Chamaecyparis obtusa. Next base: position 2,466,137 of record BSBK01001913.1, read on the forward strand.
CCTTTTTTTATATGCTCAGAGATGATCAAACACCACTTGACGATGTTTATCCAATAGGTCTAACTCTTGTAGCCGAGATATTATAATGTCTTCATCAGTGATGAGGCCTTTCACAGAGACTCACAAAGTAGGAATCTCAACCTCAATAGGTAGTACAACATCTACACCATAAACTAAAGCAAAGGGCATGGCCCCTATTGATGTTTGAATACTTGTGTGATAGGCCCATAAAGTCAGATTAATCTAGAGATGCCAATCTCTACTAGATTTGTGAACTATATGCTGTAGGATCTTAAGGATCACCTTGTTTGATGCTTCTGCCTATCCATTACGTTGGGGATAATAGATGGAAGACCAATGCTGAGTAATCTTGAACTTAGAGCATTGCTCTTTCAGATCCTTATTTTTGAACTGCCCCCCATTGTCAGTGATTATTAGGAGGGTACACCATATTTGCAAATGATGTAATTCACGATAAACATGGCTATAGAATTTCCATTTGCTATAGTCAGAGGTACTGCCTTGACCCATTTGGTGAAATAGTCTGTAGCAGTGATAATGAACTTGTGTCCATTCAATGAAGAAGGGTGAATCTGACCCACCAAATCAAAGGCCCATTATTGAAAAGGCCAAAAAGTAATGAATGGGATTAGCTCCTTGGTAGGAGCATGAATCAAATTCCCATGAAGTTGACACTATTTACAAGCCTTAGCATATTGTATAGCTTCTTTCTCCATATTGGGCCAATAGTAACCAGCTCTAATAAGTTTACGAGCTAGTGCCAGGCCACTCGAATGAAACCCACAGATGTCTTCATGCACCTCAACTAACACATGTTTGGAATTGTTGGGTTCTAAACAACTAAGGAGGGTACTGCCTAGACCTCATCTATACAAATAATTAGCTATGATAACATACCATGAAGCACTGCAGATTAGGTGACATTTCTCATTCTGAGTGTAAGTGTTTGAAACAATCTGGTCATAGAGGTAGGAATAGATATGATGGTAGCAGGATGAGTCACATCCAATGACTGAATAGATCATTCAAGATTTAGGAGTGTCATGGACTAGGTAGCGTAACGTCTCCACTAGGAATTCATGTTAGAAGTCATTTTCTGGCATTTGTAACATGGAAGAAAGAGTAGCCATGGCATCCACTGCCTTGTTGTCTGCTCATGGAATCTGTTGGAAAGTGACATATACAAAGTATTTTCTTAGGCCATCAACCATATGTTTGTAAGGTATCAATTTGTCATCCTTTGTTTGATAAATGTCATTGACTTGATTGATGACAGGTTGTGAGTCTCCAAAGATCTTTAGTTCATCTACTCTCCATTCCATGCCTATCTTCATGTCATTGATTAGAGCTTCATACTCAGCAATGTTATTTGTACAAGGAAACAACATTTTGTATGCCTTTGGTAAAGAGTACCTTTGTGGTGTAATGAACAATATTCTGGCCCCTGACCCCTGTTGGGTAAATGAGCCATCAAAAAACATAGTCCATGTCTAATGTGTGAGAAGCATTATGGACTCATATGGAAACTCAATGCTCAATGGTTGATAATCTATGATAGGTGCTTCAGCCAACTGATTTGTAATCACTTGTCCTTTAATGGATTTTCTTTCTACATACTCAATGTCAAACTCACTGAGTATCATGACCCATTTTGCTAATCTACCTGTAAGGGAAGCTTTGCTGAGAAAACATTTTAATGGATAAATCTTAGAAATAAGATGTGTAGTGTGAGAAAGCATGTAGTGCCACAATTTCTATGAAGAAAATACCACTGCTAGGCAAGCTTTCTCAATGACAGAATAGTTCATTTCATAAGAGACCAGAGTTCTACTAATGTAATAAATGGCTCTTTCTTTATTGTTCTAATCTTCTTGAGCCAGTAAGACACCTAGTGATGTGTCTATAGTAGAGATATAGAGAATGAGTGGCTTCCCATGAATAGGAGGCATTAATATTGGTGGACTTGCAAGATACTATTTGATCTATTAGAGCCCTTTCTCACAATCTTCATTCTATTCATAGGTCACACCTTTATGTAGGGTCTTGGTGAATGGTTGTGGCTTATATGCTATTTGTGCAATGAAGCGTCAGATAGACTATCGTCAACCTTGGAGACCTCTCATCTGACTAATGTTGCGGGGTGGAGGTATTTCCATGATAGCTTGAACTTTCTTAGGATCTACCTCTATGCCTTTAGCAGATATGATGCAGCCCAATAATTTACCAAAGGTGACTCCAAAGGCACACTTTTTTGGGTTGAGCCTTAGACTAAATTGTTCCATTCTATCTAGTATAGGTCCTAAATCTATAAGATGTACTTTCCATTCCATACTCTTAGCCAATGTATCATCCACATAATATTCCATCGTCTTATTCATTATGTCATGAAAGATAGTGGTGACAGCTCTTTGATATGTGGCTCCAACATTCTTAAGTCCAAAGTGAATGACATTCTAACAAAAAATTCCCCAAGCATATGTGAAGGTTGTCTTCTCTTGGTCTTCTAGCACAATTGTGATCTGATTGTAGCCAGAGAAACCATCCATTAGTGAGTACATTTCATAGCCTACTATCATGTCTACAATCATGTCAATGTTGGGTAATGGGAAATCATCCTTACGATAAGCTTTGTTCAAATCTCATAAATTTGTGTAGACTCTAAGAAAATTATCATGTTTGGCAACTAGAACAATATTATAAATCCACTCTGCATAGTCAATTTCTCTAATGAAACCAACTTTGAGAAGTTTTTCTAATTCAGCTTTGACTAAAAGTGCCACATGTGGGTGCATTTTATGAAGCTTTTATTTGGTAGGTTTGACACCTGATGAAATGGAGAGATGATGCATAATTAGATTGGGATCCAATCCAGGCATATAAGAATAAGCCTAGGCAAAGTTGATTTTCTTTCTTCAAAATAATTTGGTGAATTCCTCTTTCTCTTCTGTGGATAAGGATTGTGCCAAATGAATAATTTGAGGTGCAACTTCCATACCCAAGTTGACTGGTTGAGTTGGCTCTATCAATACTGAAGATCTTTCCTGAAAATGACTCAGAAGTGTATCAAGTATCCCATCCTCGAGTGCCTCAGAGAGGTTTTCACCCTCAAATACATCTTTTTTTTTTACTTTTTTCGACTCTGACATTGCCACAATGTGGTTTTCACCATCAGAGCACCTATTTCTTTTTCTCTTAATTTTATGACTAAGATACTTGATATCAGCTTCAGTCATGTTGACACTATCTTCACTGGTGGAAGACGTCATAGGTTTGATAGCATTAAGGTAGCAAGAAAGAGCGTAGTCATTCTAGAACATAATGACTTCATTGGATAGAGAGGAGAGGTTCCAATTTATCAGCTCGAGATGGTGGAGTGAAAGAGAAGTGACTAGTTCAAGTGCATTCATGATATAGTCATCAAAAGTGCAGACAAGAAAGTAAAGACCTAAAGTGATCTCATCCAAAGGTGTGTTTGAGTCCCTTCAAGACCTCACATCAGAAGTAGAGGGAATGTTAACGTCAGTGGAATCACACTCGGTTGTCATAACACTAGACCCTTCACCTACTTTGAGGAGGTTTTCAAGTGTGTGTACTGTGTCTACATCCTTGTCAGAAGTTGCGTCAGATAGAGAATCAAACTCATACTCATGTGAGTCTGCAATACTGGAAATAAGAACTCCATCAACACTAGTTGTACCATCTGAATCATTATCATCCCTGGTAACATTGATGTTTTGTTGGCTTTATTCCTATTTGAACCACTCTTGAAAAGGAGGCAGCATGTAGAATTCCCATTGATAGTTAGGGTGAGATGTTTTCATTTTTCTCAACTATTCATATGTTAAAGGAGTAACTGAGGTGGTGTCATCAGAATCACTATTAGTTTCAAGGTGTCTAATACACTGCTCCAAACCATCCAACTCTATGAAGAGTGCAAAAAGATCTAGAGGAATTGGATAAGGAAAGGTATCCTCATCTGAACTATCCTTTGATTTTTCAACTAAAACAATGTCCCTAGATATTGGCTAAAATTCTAGTTCTGGTATAAAATTATTGATCCCTAAATGAAATGGGATTTTCTTGAAGCCTAGACCTATAGTATCTTTTTTCCTTCGTCCTATGGCTTCAATGGGTTCAATCAATCCATTTTCATTCACCTCTATAGGGCCACTCCCTTTATAGCTGAAGTGTTTCATGAGCTTGAAATCTTCATTGTATGGTTCTTGGTCTATATCATGAGCTGGAGTGATTTTTTCAGATGTGTCTTTCCCTTTATAAATCCAAGCTATAATAGCTCAATTTTCATCCTCATATTCTAATGGTGTTGTGGCTTGTACAAAAGAACCATCATAGACTACTTGGGATGAGACTATAGAAGGTTTCTTGCATTCAACGGGTCTCCCATAGGCACGTGGAGATAGAGGCAAAGATGTCGGTAACAAAATAGGTTCCATTTGGTATTCCCCCATGCCTCAATATGTAATTTTTAGAGTTTTTTCTATTTCTTTCAGTTTGGCATCAAAAAACTCAGTAGACTCTCTATTAGCTGGGACAAAGCTATCGGCAAATTGTGTGAGCATGTTGCAAGAATAGCTAGTGTTGGCGGGTATAGTCACCTTCTACTCTGTGAAATGGGAACTTGATAAATTGGTGATAGGTTGAAGGGACCGCTTGCATCTCGTGGATCCACAGTCTCCCCAATAGTATATTGTACATGAGAGGGATGTCCAAAACTTGGCAGATAACATGTCTCTCAATAGGGCCAACCCAAATAGGCAACACTACTAAACCTTAGGATTTGCATTCTTCTTCATCATGTTCTTTGATGGTAATCTTTTTATGGGCATCTATGTAGTCTTCATCATAGCCTAGTTGGGTGAGCAACTTAGCAGAGAAGAAATTAAGGCCAATGCCATTATCAATGAGAACACAATAGACAGGCTTTTAGGAAATCATGACTTCAATGTGTAGGGGACCATTGTGTGGATGGCTTAGTGAATGGTCATCTTCTTCAGAGAAGGATAGATAATGAGGTGAGGTGAGGTGACCCACCATGGATTGAAACCAGTTGAGATCAAGATCTTTTGGGACATTTGCCTCAACAAGGGCCTTATCCAGGATCTGCCTATGGGCTGGTGAGATTTTCAATAATTCAAAGATAGTGATTTGAGCATTAGTATGTTGTAATTGGTCTAAGATTCTATAGTTAGCATTAGTAGGTGTGGGGACCAATTTTGAATTCTTGTTGGCAGGGCCAATGATAGATTTTTTTGCAGGTTGTTTTGGTGCAGATGTAGAAGGCTCGGGGCCTTTGAGAGTGATCTTTGCATTAGATCGAGTGACAACATTTGCACAAACTTGAGACTATTTTTATTTAGAAGATTGAGACACGGGACCTCACAAAACAAATGGAACTTTGGGTCTAGGAGCATCCTCACTCCCCTTGATGGTGATCACATCACAATATTCAACATTGATAGGTTCAACCACATTAATAACATTGTCATTATTATTGTATGTATAGTTGACCTTGTTGTTGGTATTCTTAGGCTTGGAAGATTCACCCTTCTCATGAGGAGGAAAAGGGTCCTTGAATGCTTGATGATCTAAGTTCTTATTATGAACACTCACAACAACATTACCATTGTCGATAAGATCTTGGATCTTATGTCTAAGTTTAATATAGGTAGAAGTCTTATGACCCTTTTTTATGGTAATCATAGTATGCAGACTCATTCCACTAGGTAGGTCGTGGTTGTGGATTGGAGGTGTAAGTATTTGATTCTGTAAAAGAGTCTTGTAGACTACATCAAGAGGTTCCCCTAGGGGAGTGAACTCATGTTTGGGTTGAGGTGCACAAGGTTTGTTTCTAGAAAATTTCAAAGGTGGTTGAGCATCTGTCATAGCCTTCTTAGTGGGGCTTTGGCTACTTTCATACTGGAGGTGAGATTGAAGAAAGCCTTTGGAGGCTTTGGGGTCACATTATCAACAACACCATCATTCACAACATCCCAATTTTTGTTGACAATTTTAGCCTTATCTTTGCTTGAGGAGGACCCTTGCTTGTTATGCTTGTGTAGGGTGAGCTCTCCTTTTTTGACCATAAATGCCTCTATTCTGATAGCCTACTTGATCATGTCATCAAAGGTCAAAGGACCCTGCAACTATACTTGGTATCCAAAATCAAGAAGTAGATTGTCGAGAAAGATGTCAAGTTTCTCAAATTCTAGTATTTTGTGAGAATATTTGGTATAGAGTTGTCTCCATCGCTAGAGAAATGTCAAGAAAGGTTCTCCAGATCATTGTTTTAGATTGCAAAGGTTAGGGATATTGACCAAATGTTGAATGTTATGCGAATAATGTTGGAGGAAGAGATTAGAAATCTCATCAAAAGATTTGATACCAGTAGGAAGTCAGGAGAACCACTTCATAGAAGATCCACCTAGACTACATGGGAAGAGATGCATGAGATAATTTTGATCATGTATGAACTCCATGGATAGAGAACCAAATTCTCTCAAATGATCCTGAGGGTCAGAGATACCCAGATATTTATCTTACTTGGGGAGTTCTAAACCTTTAGGAAATGGTGGCATGCTAAGACTCTTGTCAAATGGGAATGGATAGATGCTCTCTAGTGTGAACTGGCTTACTGGTGTGTCCTTGGCTTTCATGAGTTGTTGGATCTGGGCTTGCATATCTTGGACTAGTTTTTGCATCTTAACTACCTTTGTTTCCTCTTCTTTGACTACAAGAGTCTCAACTTTATAGTCTGGGGATAACTTGGCCCCTTGTTTGGCTAGCTCAAGAAAGTATCTCTCTTTCTCTTCTCTCATCAGAATTTCCATCATTTTGCGAAGACTTTTGTAGGACTGTGAAGCCTCAACATCATGATGGGTTATTTTTTCATCTTCATTACCAAGGATTTCAAAGATACTCAGGGCATGGAATTATTCTTGGTTATCTTGAGCTTGATCCTGATCATGAGCTCTATTGTACTCACCCTCTTGATGTTTGTGTGACATCTTTCTAGCATGCAAGTGTGCAGTGTGAGTAGACTGAGTATGAGGAGGTTCACTATGACGAGAGTGTCGGATATTTTCCAACAAACTAGTACTGACTGTATGTTTGTCATTGATGATAAAATATGGTAAGTAGCATGTGTGGAAGAATTATATAGTAAGCTTTGAGTATAAGAAACATGGACATGTTATCAAGATGATACCATGGATGAAGAGGTTAATTGTTATTACAGATAGTTATATAGTAGCTTGTGTCAGCAGTGTTCCTAATAGAGTTACAGGAAGTGTTCTGTGAGTGATTGTCTATATAGTCATCATGGAGCCTTACACCTTTGGATATGTAATGAAGACATGATATTGATGTTACACTCATGGGTACAGAGTCTGATATGTAGTAGAAGTGAAGTTATGCAATCACCATTCACTAGTTGTAGTTTCTTGTGTTTTCAGAAGAGCTGACAGAGATTTTATTGGTATAGAAGTTGTGCTTATCATTTTAGTATGCACCCTTGGATTAGTGATTAGAGAAGAGTTAACAATGTTTATTTAAGAGCACATGATGTAATTGAACTTGAGGATAAAGTATCAGTTAAATTGGTAGAGCCAACAGTGTGTAGTGTGCGTCTACATTTATTAATATTAGTGTAGGGTCTACCCCAGACTTGCATAACTTAGCATTGTTGTTTACTATTTATGTTTTCAGTTGATACTATTTATGACTCTTAAGATACTTGGATACATATGTTATTTTGAGGATCTATAAGATCTCGTACCACGTTTTAGTACATTTTGTTGTTATGAATCTTTTTAGGAGATAACCTATGGATAATTATGCAGTTAATTTTTATAGTTTAATTTACGATGCATTGTGTGAGACATACAAGTTAGGATATATCAAAATGTAGATATTATTTTACCAATGTGTAAATGAATGTATAAGTAGGTGGTGTGTGTGTTACATTATGTATTCTATTAAATTTATACGTGAATTTTATTGGACCTACTGATGTGTGCAATGAGTGTGCAGGTAGCTGACCATGGTATTATATTCAAGGTTTCAAACACTAACCTATGTATATCCTATGTGATGCTAAGGTCATGTCTATGAAGAGGCATAGACCTCGTTGTTATATATTTTATTTGTAAGTGTATGTTGTATGATTGTATTTAAATTATTTTGTTAAAAGTTAAATGGGTCATGCCTAATGTAATTTATGTGTCACTTGACACCTATGTCTTAATGTGTTGGCATGACTAGTAAATGTAATTAAGGAGACCTATTCATGACCCAAGGGTTACCTAGTGTAGTACCTATGCAAACCCTAGAATTAGGAAGATTAGATTGGGTCAAGAGAGTTGAAATTCGGATGTAAAATTCAAGTGGAGTTTAAGAGGACCAAATAGGCTTCTAGAAGGCAGTTAGGGTTAGTTTTGACCACCCTACTTGGTACCTTAGGGGTTAGGAGTCATTTTCAACCCATTAAGAGCCTTGGGACTCATTTATGACACCCCTAAAATATCTCCTCTTCAAAGTGACGATAATTGAAGAGTTGGAGAATTTTGGGTAACATATTCAACCCATCCCATGTGAGCCATTAAGGTCATTCATTAGGACCTTGACTTAGGAAGGAAGGGGAAGTGTTTAGAGGATTCCTCATTAATGTAGGAATCAGATATTTCTTGGCTAAAGCCTTCTTAAGGAGATGGTAAGAGGAAAGTAGGTTGTTCACCCACTCTCTACTCTTAGAGACCATTAGAATTGGAGAAGGAAGGAAAGGCTTAAGGAGGAGAAAGCTTCATAGTTCCTCTTCAGCTTTGGACTTAAGGTTGGATATACTCTTAGATTAGTAGCATATTCATGTTTCATATATGTGAAATCTTAAGGTAGTTTAATGGAGTTCTATGTAATTTATTTTCAACTCCATGGGTTTCCATGGAGGTTTGCAAGTGTTGTATCTTATTTTGTGAAGCAAAATATTGTGTTTATTTTAGTGTTGAGTTATATTGTGATGTTAAGGGAATTTTCAAGGTGCACTCATCCTTGGGAGGATTGGGTAACCTTGAGGGGGAAAGAATATTGGGCAGCCCTTTTACAGAAGAGCTTCTCCATGTGTGGGAAGCATAAGCATGGATGTTATGGGCTCCATGTGGTCAAGTTTGCCTAAGGGCAAGGGATGGAATAAAGAGAATTTTGAAAAGGAATTTTGTGTCCATGTGTGGCACATAGTTTCCTTACTATTACCTTGACTGTCTGCTTTGGGTTCTTGGTCCACTTTCACCCCATGTTATATAGTCTTTAGCAAACTTATGTGCACAACCTTGGTTGGGAGTATGTTTGTGTGTATGTCTCCATATTTATTTGTTTATGAGTATGTTTGTACCTGTTAGTGTTTGTAACCCCTAGCTCAGGGGTGGCCTTAAAGGCCTAGGTTGGGAGGTGAGCCTCCATGGTCAACCTACAGGGTTTTATTTGCAGGTTCTATGAAGTTTTGGAAGATCAAGCATGTCTAGGAGAATTTGTATCTACAAGTGGTTTCATTGATTTATCTTGATAGTTTCTATCAGGAGAAAGTTTAATTCCTTGAAATCTTTGATTTATGAAAATTGTATTATTGTTGTAATTTATTTATGATGAGAGAGGAGATATTATATTTCATTCAAGTAGTAAATACTTATTATGTTGTGAAAGAATACTATGTAGTTTCAGGTTGTATTTATGGTGTATTCTTCCTATGTTGAGATAGGATAAAATTTGTATTTCCAAGTTGTAAAAATTGCAATTTGATATATGAATAAAGTTTGGAAATGAAGTATAAACATGTTCTCTTAATAGTAAGTTCTATTAGTAAGGCTCTGGCTTAATATAAAATTTTCAAAGATTAAAATCAATAGTTTACCCTCTTAAACTTTATTTGCAAAGTAGTTAAATCCTACATAATGAATTAAGGGGTAATATCTCTTAAATGATATTTGATTATTCATTTAATAAACTATTAAATTAAGTTTTAAACTTGGTGGTTAGTTAAATTTAATCTCATAAACTTTTAAGATTAATATTCTTAATGTTTTATATAGAGTAATTTTTATTCATTAAAGATCATAGTTTAATATAAATTGGGGTACGATTTAGGGAATGTTTTACTCAAGGAATTGCAAAGATTCATAGATGGAATTTTAATATCTTTTGTAAATACATTTAACCCTTTAGAGATTTTCATGTTAGAAATAATAAATCAATAAACTTAGATTACAATGTTTGTTAAATTAATAAACATTTAAGTTTACTTAGATGAAGAAAACAAACATGTCTAATAAGAATTAGAATTTACATAAATTATTTTCTATATGTAATAATTAATTAGTTAATTAAATCCATTTCTTTAACTTAAAAGTTAAATTTATAATAAAAAATAAATAAATATGAAAATTACTTAATATGGTAGACTATTTATAAATTTATATATTTATATAAATAGTCATGCATGATTATTTATATAAGTATATTTGCAAATTTATTTTAATTAAAATTATTTTTTAATACTATCGTTGTTTAAAAAAATAAAAAAATAAAAGGGTCACTGTGCAAAGCTTGACGGAAATTGATAGGCCAAGCCCTCCTCCATGGCCGCTTGCACAGTGAATAACAGACTGTGCGAGCACAAAAATATCACAACACTCCTTGTGGTATGGCGGTGTGAACGAAAACTAGCGAGAGGGTGGTAGTGAGTTCGAATCCCAGAATAGAATTTTGCCATTGTGCCTGCCCTTGCTCGGCCCTTCTCCATCTTTTGGCTTCGGCCCTACATAAAACAAATTAGTTTTAAGACAGAGATAAATCTATATTTTAATATTATTTTGATTGCAGATTTAATAAAATTTGAAGACGGTTAGCGATATATTAAATTAAATACCGAAAAATAATTTTAATCTATAATTTAAACTATGAAATCCTATGGGTTTTTAACCCAATTTTATCTCTCATATAAGTGGGGAATTTATAGGATTGAGTTTTTAAAATTAAATGAATATTATAAGAAACGGATTTCAAAAATAAATATATTTTGATTTATAGATGGGATTAATATCTTAGCAAGTTTATCTTGAAGTTTTAGAAATATATTTGATTTATAGATATTAGGTAGATATTAAAGTGCCTTATGCGGGCTTTGTGGATAGAAAAATCTAGAACTTTATCACAGCATTGTTTATAGTTTCTAATTTCACTTTAAAAGTTATTTAAAAATCAAATAATATCTTAGGATAAATATGGAAGATATTATTCTTCTAGGAAATTCTAGAAGAGAATATCTTATGAAATAAAAAGTTAATGTTTATAATAAATAATGGAATTCAAAACTATATAGATTTTAGTTAATTAAGTAGTTGTTTTACTCAAGGAATTTATCTAGAAGATTCCAGGCTTGATTACTTAATTCATCTTTTATGTTTCAAATAAAATTTAGAAATTATTTGTCATATTTACTTTGATTTAGAAACTTCTAGAATGTTAGTTAATTGTTATTTAAATTAACGTAAATAGAATTTGTTGACTATTAGTCTTAAAACATCTAGAGACAAATTATATATTTCTTTTGGATATTTTTTTTTATATTTGTAAAGTAAGTTATAATTTATATAAATAGATATAAAAGAATTGTTTCTTTTAGTTAAGGTCATATCTTATAGATTAAATGGGTTGCATTAGGGTAACGTAATTATTTAGTATTGGGTTTTAGATTATTAAATTAATTTATTGGATTAATTTGTGAAACTTAATTGATTTAAATAGTTTTAGATAAAATTAGCTAGAGGCTAATTTATTGAACTTAATTAAATTGGAAACTATATTGTACATTATTAAATTAATATTATAATCATAAAGTGAACATAATTATATCGTTAAAATCGTAATGAAGCTTTCATATCAAGTATAGAGTTTTATATTTATAGTGACTCGTTGACCAAAATCACATACGGTTGACTTTAGGTCAACTGTTAGTCAAACCTAGGTAATTCTACTCGGTTTGCATGCCTAGACCTTCCATGTTGATTTTAGTATCATTTTAACCTTGTTTCATCTTTAACGATGCATGGTTGACTTTTTGGTCAACTCTTGTTGACTTTAGTCAACTACCTCATTTTGCGAGCTGATCGAAGCTAGTGACTGAGGGAACCCTTAAGGTTTGTTTGGGAGCAATATTGTGAAGTTTGACTTTAGGTCAAACTTGGTCAAACTTGGTCAACCTTCATCTATTTTGGACCCCGATGATGTTTTTAAACACTTGACCAAATTGGTAAGCCATTTTCCTTCTCCGTCATTTTTGCATGTTGTTAGAATGCTTGTGCCAGATTGTTTTTGACTTTAGCAAACTCAGTTGCGTATGTATGTGTTCTTATAGTTTAACAGTAGGTTGTAGAAAAATTTTGTAGTTGTGTTTTGCTCAACTTTTGGGCATGACAATTAGACAGGTCCCAGATTGTGTTGCATGCTTAGTAGAGCTGAGAGAAATATTATTGAAGAGTGTTATTATTTCTCTATTGTGATTTCAAGGTGGTTCTAATAGGCCTAATTGATTATATCATTTAGAGAGAGTATATTTATAGGTGTCATTTGTGATTTCTAAAGTGTGGTTCATAGTTGATTGTGAAGAGCAGAGCAGAGAGTGTGAGAAGTGTTGAGCCATCAGAAGAAGGTCTACATGACCAAGTAAAGAGTTTATGCTAACATTGGAATTGATCTAGACAGTAGGTCAAAGAGAAATTCACCAAGATCTAGATATAGTGTGTATCTGTTAATCAAAAGTTTATAGCCTTCACCCCTTTCAGAAGTGTGCTCTCGGACAGTGTGTCCTCACCCCTAACAGAGTTAATTGTAAAAGACTCCTAACAGGGTCTAACCCTTGACCAAGTCACTGTACTAAATGCATTGTAAAGAAAACTCCTAACAAGGTTAAGGATCTTCTAACAAGGATCATAAAACACAAGTGCAGATTATTAGTGGGTGTCATTTCCCATCGGGGTTTTTACCTATTTGGGTTTCCCCATAACCAAAATATTGGTGTTGTGTTCAAGTGTTCTTTCATTGTGTTTATGCTTTATGTTTAAGTATACTTAATTGGATAAAGAATTGAAACTTGTAGATAACTAATTCACCCCCCCCCCCCCTCTCAATTATCTCTTGGGACAATTCCTAACAGAGAGGTCACTACTAAGGAAGCTTTGGGCTTTGAAAAAGGATTAATCTCTGGCAAGGAAACCCTGGGTGTCACAAAAGGATTAGGCTCTAGCAAGGAAACACAGAGTTTCTCAAAAGGATCAATCTTGGGCAAGGAAATGTGTGATGCCTCAAAAGGATCAATCTCTGACGATGATTCTTCAAAGCCTTGGTGTTCTCGAAATAAGGGATTCCTAGCTTGACTAAAATTTACAGTATGAGTACATTGGATATGAGGTCAAATGAAAGGAGAAGGGGAATGAAAGGACTCATCTCTAGACATTTCATAGGAAGAATGTGAAGATCCTCTACGACACTCAAATTGTATGGCAAAATCAGAATGACCTCTTCCTCGGTTGCGAGGTCTATCTCTATCCCGTCTAGTGAAACATGGAGGGAACACATTGCCGCTTCAAGTCATCACCGAGATTGATGAGGATTAAGTAATGAGAGAGGACTAGGATTATGGTCAGAACTCTATCTCTAGAATAGCAAAAAAAAGTGATAATAGTGAAATGCACCCGACATGAAATGTCGAGAGTAAGGCTAGAACAACCAAGATGTGACTATCGCATCACAAGGTACAAGAGCATAGTAGGAAAGGATAGACAATAGAGAGACAACATGAGTTTAAGCAGTAATCACTTGGTTCTTAGCCTGAGATATCCAGTTTCAGGCAGTGGACAATAGGAGAACAGGTAGATGGACCCCAGACAAAAACCAGATCAGACAGAAAATTGACCAACTAATGGGAATAAGCTCGCTATTTTGAAAACCAGGGGATAGTCTCATGTGAGGAAGTGTAGTCTCGCATGAGGAAATTCCAAACTTCATGTGAGGAAATTCTCTCGCGCATGACAAAATGCTCAGAAAGCTAAAATCTTGCGTGGGAAAGGTGATGGAATATGGATGAAGTGACTGAGAGGGGGGGTGAATCAGTCAACCATAAAACATTTCACAATTATTTCTTTGCAGATCCCTTAGGATATCTTAATGAATATTATCTGTTTAACACTCGGTAAATAGATTGCAGTAACTTTGTAAATGCAGAAAGTATTAGTAAAATTATCTTTTAGATATTCATCACCACTTGTATATGATTAAGATAACCATTAAGAACACAAGAGACACAAGATTTTAACATGGAAACCCAATATGGGAAAAACCACCAATGTATCTAGATACTGATTTTCACTTTTCTAAAGTGATGCCCGGTTAGAAGCCAACCCAGTAAAAGGTTACAAAACACACTGTTAGGTGTGACCTTGTTAGAGGATTTAATCACCTTGCTAGGAATGGCCTGGTAAGAGGTCTTGAGAACAATTCAATGGAATTGTCACCTTGTTAGAGGATTTACAATATGGTTGTTAAACCAACTCGATTAAGAGATTTAGAATTCACTGTTACAATGATAAAAAGGTAACAATGAAAATGACTTGTATAATAATGCAACTGCCTTGCTGATTACAGATCTCTATTCTGCATAAGTGTGATCCTTCCTGATCGAATATATCTCTGCTGCTCCTCAAGGATATCTGATCATCCTTCACAATTTCGCACACACCTTTCCTGTCTCTCTTCTATATATCTTCTGCTATATTTCTTGTTTATTTCTTACATTTGACCTTTTATTTATATGATTTTAGATTTGTCAAATCGGCATTACTTAGTATAACAGTCGGCTGAAATAAGAAAACTTTATTTGCAAAGATCCTTCAAGGGCCGATAGTGCTCGGTGACCATAACTTTCTACAATCCTTTGGAGACCGAGGGAACTCGGTAAATGCTGATAATCCTTTATCTTTGATAACCAACTGAACTCAGTAGATGCTAGCTTTTCTTTGACAACCGACTGAACTTGGTAAACACTGAATTTTATTTGATAACCGACTGAACTCGGTACATGCTGATTTTTCTTTGATAAATGAGTGAACTCGGTAAGCACTAATTTTACTACCAGGCAGACTGACTGAGCTCGGTAGGTACTGAATGTTGCGGACTATGACATTGTGTGACATCAAAGACAATACATAATTTGAGTAGCAATTTTCTTCAGACAATTGTTTCCAACAATCTCCCTCTTTGGCATTGATGGCAACACAATATGTCATAGCATAAGAAATTTGAAAGAATTAGCTTGGTTTAGATTCAAATCTCCCTCTGTCAGCAAACTTCCTTTTTCTTAAAAACTCTTCCTTCTGACTACTGAAAATTTCTTGAAGTAATAGCAAAGACATAACAAACACTCCCTCTTTGACAACACATGCCAAAGACAATTCACATATTACCGGTGTAAACTAATGTACCTCAAGTACTGATTCATATGCAATGATTCCTTGAATATGCTGCATCAACATGTTGATTTTCAATCATGTTCTGGTTGATGCATCACTAAAACTGTATTTAGTGAGCCTCTGATAGGGGAATGACCCCTAACTTACCTCTTAGATACACAAATGCATCCTTAGGTAATGGTTTGGTGAAAATGTCTGCAATCTGCTCTTTTGTATGAATATATTCTAATCTGATTTCCTTGTCCTGCACCAATTCTCTGACAAAGTGATATTTAATAGCAATGTGCTTGGTTTTGGAATGCATTACTGGATTCTTTGAAATGTTTATTGCACTAGTATTGTCACAAAATATAACAACTGGTTCTTTGATTTCAACCTTCATACCTTGTAATAACTATTTAAACCAAACAATATTTGAACAGTTTACTACAGCAGCAACATATTATGCTTTAGCTGTGGATTGAGATGTGCAATTTTTCTTTTTACTGGTCCAAGATACCAGTCTTTTTCCAAGAAAAAATGCTCCACCACTTGTACTTTTTCTGTCATCAATGTTCCCTGCCCAATCAGCATCAGTAAACACTTTTAAGTCTAGATTGCCTCCAAATTTATACCACAAACCATATTCTTCAGTTCCTCTTAAGTATCTTAAGATTCTTTTGATTGCCATCATATGATTTTCCTTAGGTTTTGCTGAGAATCTAGCTACTATACCGACTGCTAAGGCAATATCAGGTCTTGTATGTACTACATACTGCAATTTTCCAATCATAGATCGGTATAAGGTCTGATCTACTTCTTTTGAATCATCATTTTTGGTAAGTTTCAGTCCAGTACACATGGGTGTACCAACTGGTTTTGAATCTTCCATACCAAACTTCTTAAGTATCTCCTTAATGTATTTAGATTGAGTAATGTATATACCATTCTTGCTTTGCTGAATTTGAAGACCAACAAAGAATTTTATTAAACCAAACATAGACATTTCAAATTCTTTGTTCATCTGCTTTGAAAATTCTTTGCACTGATCATCATTCCATGTAAATATAGTATCATCTACAAATATTTCTGCCAATACAATTTTGTCATCCAGTCCTTCTTTAATATACAGATTGCTGTTATCATTGGCTCTTTTGAAATTAATCTAAATCAGATAGTTATGGAGTCTTTCATACCATGCTCTAGGAGCTTGTTTCAAACCATACAATGCTTTGTGTAACTTGCAGACCATTTCCTTTTTATCTGGATCAACAAAACCTTCAGGTTGTTCAATGTAGACTTCTTCATCAAGAATTCCATTGAGAAATGCAGATTTTATATCCATCTGATATACCTTAAATCCTTTATGTGCTGCATAAGCAAGTAGAGTTCTTACACCTTCTAATCTTGCAACAGGAGCAAAAGTTTCACCATAATCTATACCTTCTTCTTGAGAATAACCTTTACATACCAATCTAGCTTTGTTTCTAGATACTTGACCGTCTTCATTCAGCTTATTCCTGAATACCCATTTTGTTCCAATTACATTCTTATCTTTAGGTCTAGGTACAAGAGTCCATGTTTTGTTCTTTTGTATTTGTTCTAATTCTTCATTCATTGCTTCAATCCAACTTTCATTTTTCAATGCATCTTTGATATTTCTAGGTTCAAAATCAGTAAGCAGACATGTACCTTTTAGCTTACTTCTTGTCATAGTACCATCTGATTTGTTTCCAATGATTTTATCTAGTGTATGATGCCTTCTGACATATTTGGCTAGTATAGGTCCCTTGCCTTTTGAATGTGTCATGTTGTTGTCTTCTGGGATCTCTTCTTCAAGTTGCTCGGGCTCGGTAGATATTTTCTCGGTAACTTCAGGTTGAGGCTCAGTTTGAATTTCTTCCTGTGACTCGGTTTGAACTTCTTCTTGTGACTCGGTTTGAACTTCTTCCTGTGACTCGGTTACTGTGCTAGGCTTGGTAGATATAGTTTCCTCATTGATAGTTGTGTCTGGTAATGTTTCAGGTTCAATGTAAATGAATCTCCTGTAGTTTTCAGGTTCTCTTTTGCTTTCTTCTTCAGTCTTTTCTGCAAACTCATCAAATTTTACATGTATACTTTTTATGACTTTGTGAGTAGATAAGTTCAGACATTTGTATGCATTGCTTTTGCTAGAATATCCTAGGAATATTCCTTCATCATTTTTCACATCAAATTTATTTCTTCTGGATTCTTTTAAGATATAACACTTGCTACCAAATACTTTCATGTAACTTACATTGGGTTTATAGCCATATCATAACTCATAAGGAGTTTTGAATGTGTCTTTCTTCAATTGTACTCGGTTCAAGGTATGAACTGCAGTGCTGATAGCTTCCTTCCAGTACTTTATAGCGATGTTCTTTTCTATCATTAGAGTCCTTGCATAATCCATAATAGATCTGTTTCTTTTTTTTGCTATTCCATTCTGCTCAGGAGTTCTAGGAGCTGATACCTGTCTTTTGATTCCTCTTTCAATGCAAAAGTTGTTAAATTCATGGGAGATGAATTCACCACCTCTGTCTGATCTTAAGCATTTCAATCTTTTCCCTGTTTCCTTTTCCACTCTTGCCAAGTACCATTTGAACTTTTCAAATGCTTCTGACTTTTCTCTTAAATACATAACAGTCATCATTTTAGAATAATCATCAATGAAAAGAATAAAGAATTTATCTCCAGTATAGCTTTCTATTCCAATAGGTCCACATAAATCAGTATGCACAATTTCCAAAATCTCTTTAGACTGATAGTTCTTACTCTTAAAACTAGTCTTACTCATTTTGCCAATCTGACAATTCTTACATAGACCAATATCAGGTTTCTTCAAAGTAGGAATGCCTCTTACCTTCTTGAATTTGCTTATTTTCATCATGTTATCAAAATTCACATGACATAACCTTTTGTGCCATAGCCAACTTTCTTCAATTTGAGCAATAAAGCATGAATATTCACTGAGATCAAGATAAAATAAGTTACCTTTTGTTTGTTTGCCTGATCCAATGAGTTTTCCTTTTTCATCCAGCAGTCTTGCTTGACTATTCATGAATTCAACCTTGAAACCAGTGTTGATTAGCTGTGCTACACTTAGAAGATTATGTTTTAGTCCTTCAACCCAATAAGCATTATCACATATGAGTTCTTTGGTTAATGAGATTCTTCCTTTTCCTTTTATACAACAAGGTTCATTGTTTCCAAATCTTACATTGCCACTATTACAGTCTTCTAGGTATTCAAATTTTGTCTTGTCAAAAGTCATGTGATGCAAACATCCACTGTCTATTATCCATATATCATCTTTGCTTATATGAGAAATAAGTGCCATCTTATCTTCATCATCATCAGATTCATCTTTTATAGCAATAAAGACAATTTCTTCTTCACTATCATCAGAATCTTTAGCCATAAAACATGTTTTCTTACCTTTGTCCTTGAATGATTTGAAATTCTTTTTGCCATAGTACTTGTGACCTCTCTTCTCTTCCTTGGCTTGCTTGTTTGGGCACCTAGCTGCAATATGTCCAATTTCTTCACATGAAAAACAGATTAAAGGAGTTTTACCTTTATATTTACCTTTCCCTTTAGAGTACTTCTTTGCAAGTAATGCTTCTACAATTTCAAGATCACTATCAGAACTTTCTTCTGATACTTCTTCACTTTCTGACTGAACTTCTTTTATTTTCTTGTTCTTCCTTAGTGAAACCTTGGCCTCAAATGCTGACTCAATATTTTTGGAATTTGGAACATAGTTGTCATAGTTGTCTAATTCACAGGCTGTCAATCTTCCAACTAAAGCATCCAAAGTTATATTGTGGTTTGTTTCACATCTTCTTTCTTGAATAGCTGATACTCTTATTGCATAGATAGGGAGTAATGTTCTGAGTACCTTGCTTATAATAGTTTCATCAGAGATTGTTCCTCCAGAAGCTCTAATTGCACTGACACTTGCTTTGATCCTTTCAACATATTTTGCAATGTTTTCATCTTCTTTCATATTCATCTTGTCAAACTGTCCTCTTAGGCTTTCTACTTTGGCTCTTTTCACATTGGCATCACCACCATATATTTTCTTCAGTGTGATCCACATTTCATATGCAGTAGTGCATTCTTTAATATCATCAAATTCTTCATAGCTGAGAGCTGATGCAATGTCTATCATCATGGTGTTATGATTCTTTTTCTCTGCAATGTCTTCAACAGTTAATGCGCCAGTAGGAACTGTGTATTCTTCATCAATGTATTTGCATCCTGAATCACCAATGGAAGCCAGATGAAGTCTCATGAGACCTTGCCATGCTGAAAAGTTATCTCTGTTGAGCTTTGGAATTTCCCTCTTGTAAGACATCCTGATCTTTAGCTTAGGTCCTTGAAACCCTTCCTGCAAGCACCAAAAGCTCCGATACCAATTGATGGAATATGGATGAAGTGACTAAGAGGGGGGGTGAATCAGTCAACCATAAAACACTTCACAATTATTTCTTTGCAGATCCCTTAGGATATCTTAATGAATATTATCTGTTTAACACTCGGTAAATAGATTGCAGTAACTTTGTAAATGCAGAAAGTATTAGTAAAATTATCTTTTAGATATTCATCACCACTTGTATATGATTAAGATAACCATTAAGAACACAAGAGACACAAGATTTTAACATGGAAACCCAATATGGGAAAAACCACCAATGTATCTAGATACTGATTTTCACTTTTCTGAAGTGATGCCCGGTTAGAAGCCAACCCGGTAAAAGGTTACAAAACACACTGTTAGGTGTGACCTTGTTAGAGGATTTAATCACCCTACTAGGAGTGGCCTGGTAAGAGGTCTTGAGAACAATTCAATGGAATTGTCACCTTGTTAGAGGATTTACAATATGGTTGTTAAACCAACTCGGTTAAGAGATTTAGAATTCACTGTTACAATGATAAAAAGGTAACAATGAAAATGACCTGTATAATAATGCAACTGCCTTGCTGATTACAGATCTCTATTCTGCATAAGTGTGATCCTTCCTGATCGAATATATCGCTGCTGCTCCTCAAGGATATCTGATCATCCTTCACAATTTCGCACACACCTTTCCTGTCTCTCTTCTATATATCTTCTGCTATATTTCTTGTTTATTTTTCACATTTGACCTTTTATTTAAATGATTTTAGATTTGTCAAATTGGCATTACTTAGTATAACAGTCGACTGAAATAAGTAAACTTTATTTGCAAAGATCCTTCAAGGGCCGACAGTGCTTGGTGACCATAACTTTCTACAATCCTTTGGAGACCGAGGGAACTTGGTAAATGCTGATAATCCTTTATCTTCGATAACTGACTGAACTCGGTAGATGCTAGCTTTTCTTTGACAACTGACTGAACTCGGTAAACATTGAATTTTCTTTGATAACCGACTGAACTCGATACATGCTGATTTTTCTTTGATAACCGAGTGAACTCGGTAAGCACTAATTTTACTGCCAGGCAGACTGACTGAGCTCGGTAGGTACTGAATGTTGCAGACTATGACATTGTGTGACATCAAAGACAATACATAATTTGAGTAGCAAATTTCTTCAGACAATTATTTCCAACAAAAGGAACAAAATTTTGACAGTTTGGCACAATTTTTGAGGCAAGAATAGATTTCAAGACACAACACTAGCTGTTCTCTAACAGAATATATAGATTTCAAATAGATTTAAACCATCAACTCAACTTCTACATGCATCAATAGATTTCTATCGCGATCAGGCACATAAAATAGAAATCAGGGATTTTAAGCAAACAATGTCTTCAGATAATGAGCAAGGGACAAAGAAACCTTGTGCATGAACAAGCATATGTGATATAGTATTCTATTCCTTAAGAGTGCTACTTATGTATGTTCTCAAAATGTTTTGCAATCATGCACATAGTCCTAGAAAAATAAAAAGTTGGTTGCACTATGGTTCGTGGTAATGGTTTGACTCTGCGACTTTTGTAATCTCAAGAGGGGGAACTCCAATCCAAGTGCACCAGGGTTTTGACACATTTTGAGAATTTAGTCAATTAGAGATGCTGAGGAGATCTGACAACCCAACAAGAAACTACACCAGTGGATATTTATTCCATAAGGACATTTATATAGTGGTTGTTTCTACCACAATGAAAATGGTTATTACCGCTTGAGGTTCCATCCATGTGGTTGACCCAATAAAGGGAATGTCCACTATGGTTAACCCTCTCTAATAAGGTGACTCACAAAAAGGTCCACATGGGGACTTAGTTCAGATTCAAGGATATGAGTTTCTAATACTACCCAAAAAGGGAGTAGAGCATAATCCTCCAGCCTCTTCACCTCACCCAAACATAGCAGACAAATTCATTGACATGCTAAATTGAAACCACCTCACCAAGGTTTGTATGTCAACAAAAATAGCTAGCGATCTCTCTAAGTGGGACCAAGAGAGAATGTACCACCAAATACTGAAGACAAAAACCAAGTAAGACCATGAGGTAATATCAATTCCTTTCCTACCTACAAGGGGTTCTATCATCAAGAAGAGCTTCACATGTAAAACAAGCGAATGAAGCCCACTCTCTCAAGAATGCCACCAATAGTGTTCATAGGGCCTATTTACTATGTGAAATAGATATGCTGAAAATGAATCTAGATCCTTTTTAAAGCCCAAAATCAAACTGTGATTTATCAAAGAAATAAACACTCAAGCCAAACATGTGAGAGATTCATTTTATGTCCAAAATCAAAGTGTTATAGAGATCGTAACAAATCACCTTAAGTCCAAAGCTCTACAATCCAGTATTATGTTGTCTCTGAAAGGAAGAATCAAGAAAAACCGTAGCAAACAACAAATGTCAGGAAATAACAAACTGAAAGTACAAATCTATAGATTTTAGGTCTTTGATGTCAAAATTTCATGTGAGATTGTGCACAGTCCCGCGCTAGGAAACACCTTTTTTGCATGAGGAAATGCCAGAACTAGCAAAACTTCGCATGACACAGTGAGAATCTTCACATGAGATTTCATACAGGGATGTACGGACAGTACGGACAGAATGAATTTTTTTGACAAAAATGCAAATTTTTAATAGAAATTCAAAATACGAGATGAGGCCAAAAATTGATTTTCTGCCCACGGTGGGCGCCAGAAATGTATGAACTAAATATGGGCCTTTGATTTAGCTCCACACTTCAACATAGTATTTATTGACCAGTTGCAGTCAAGAATGAATATCATATTATTCATCTCACCTATCTAGATGATGCAACCTGTTGCCTTCTATCTAAGTAGGGTTTGAGATTGTGCTCTCTGAATCGAGAGTCATGTAACCATAGACTAACACTAGAATGAAGGATTTGATTGAAAAAAAATACAGTTTTAATCTAGAATGAATGTGCAATTAATCTAGAAATGATGAAATTAATCTAAAAAAAATGAAAGCAAACTAGATTTAAGCAATGAAATGCATGATTAAGCTAAACATGATATGCTAATCTAGAAATGAATATTATGCTAAGAAATGAAAGCTTGAATACAAAATAAGTTCTAGTGACAATGCGATAGAACTTCATTGCTCAAAAATTTGTCATCCTTTGAATGAGAAATGAGGGTTCTTTTATAGAATCCCAGGTTCAATCGATAGTTGAGATTGAGTCAGATGAATGGTGGAGATTGAATGAGAGATTAGTTCAGAATAGAAAGTTGCTAGCAGAGAGGCAATCATCTGTCCATTTTTGTCTATTTTAAAGTTGTTAACTATTTTATTTCTCTTTTTTATTTTCAATTAAATCAAAGTTTCCTTTTTTGAACTGAAGAGCGGATTTTATGGAGAATATTTGATTAAATAAATTGAATATTACCTCATAAATGGATTTTCTCAATTATTTGAATAATTAAATTCAATTTTTAAGACGAGGATATTTATTTAAAATCAAATATTCATTTAATTCCCCTTTTCATGTGTATTAGCTAAAGGGGGTGAATTTAATTTAATTAAAGTGCTAGGACTTTATGATTAAATTAATCAATCATAGAGTTTATTTCGCCAATATAGTCGATATTTAGGAATTAAATATGTTATGTGATTAATGTAAATTTAAGGTTTTCTGCATTTGACACTAAGACAAGTAAAGTCAATCAGAAGACTGAATTTAAGATGGCAAGATGCCAATTTTGGGGTATTACAATATGATGTGAACAACCACTATCTATGATCCATTTTGATTTCTTCTTAACATGTGAAACTCGGGGATTTTCTTCATGAATAGGTTCTTCATATTTAATAGCAATAAATATAATCTCATCATAGTTTATTTCATCATCATCAAAAACACCTCCAATAGCATAGTAACATTATTCACCCTTTGAGTAATTAGGTCTATGAAACTTAGGTTTGTGCTTAGGAACCTTTGTAGGACATCTAGATGCAAAATGATCAATCTTATTACATGAAAAACATTTTAGGGGTAACTTTCCTTCAAACTTACCTTTACCTCTCTTTGCTCTTGTGATCAGGGCCACAATCTCATCTAACTTATTTTATTCTCCGTGTATCTTTTCCCATTCATCAGCATAATCACCAAGCTCTTCTTGCACATCATTTCTACTATTGCTCACTAGACTTGATAAAGTCATATTTTCATTATGCACAATCTCCTTAAATATTTATTTAGGCTTAGGTAATGAGTCTCCAAGTTCTATCTCAAAGGTAGTTAATTTAGCAATCAACATCTCTCTGTTAAAGTTCATTGTCAAAGGTATGGTCTCCTCTATCACTTACACCTTAGTCTTCTACAAAGGTGTCAAAGATCTAAGAATCTTTGTGATCTCTTCCTCTTCAATGTATGTGCCTTAAGAATGTCTAATGCGAATAAAAACCTCTATAACCCTTTGTACATATTCTCTAACATTGTCATCAACTCTCATCCTCAAAGTCTCCATATTTGTCTTCCAATTCTGCATCTTTTCTTGTTTAGTAAATCTATCTCCTTCATATAGTGCTTCCAATCTCAACCTAATTTTGTGTGTTGAATCCAAGTCCTTAACCTAAGTAAATTCACCTACAAAGAGCGCACTAATCAACGTTTCCCTTGCAACCATGTTACAAGACAACATCTTCTTCTCCTCATTAGTAGCACTGTCCAATTAATCTTTAGGCTTGATCTTCTCTTCTTTCTTTGTTAGCATCCATTAGTCAATACCCAAACATAATAGATGTGTTCTCATCTTGTTCTTCCAACTATCAAAATTATCAGGATCAAACTTCATACTTTCCTTCCTATAGAATTCCATCTCCAGGCTCACCACAAGATGTTAAGCTTTCTCTCTGAGGGCTAGAACCTCTAATACCAATTTTTAGGAATAATAATCCACCAATTAACTAAGAGGGTGGTGAATCAATTGTGAGATATAATATTAAACTTTAAAATTTATAAACCAAAACACTTAATCAGAATATCAACACAAGGAATGCAAAACTATAACACAATATTTCATTGTTGAGGAAACCTTGTTAAAGGTAAAACCCCGATGGGAATTAACACCCATAAATGATGTACTAAAGGTATAGTATCTCTGCTAAAAGATTTAGCCCTATTAGGAGATTATTAATTCATACAGTACATAGTCCCCATTAAAGGATAGACCATGTTAGGATTCAAGAGAAAAAATGGTAGGTGCACTGCCCAGACACACTGCCTAAAGAAGGTTAAATCCACCTTCAGGACTCACTATCTAAAATACAATTGTATAGAAGATATACAATCCAATGAACTATCTTCTAGAAGCCATATTTCCTTGATCAATTCTAATGAATCTCCTCAATCACAACCTTTTCTCTACATCTCGAAAACTTCACAAATACAAGCTTTCAACTTACATACATACACTACACTTTATTCTCCAAAAACAACTCTTCTTTATACCCTATTACAATAATCAATTAGGTCGGCCAATTAAGACTTACCCAATGATCAAATAATTAAATAGACCCTTGCTAAGATACACATTGTACCTTACACAAGTATACAATAGTTACAATACATCAAATACACTCTAGGATCCAAAATCAATGCTTGTCGTCTTCACAACATGTTACACATCTCTAGTCAACTCCAAATAGGTCTTCACAAGACCACACACTTCTACTCATGTCACCACGAATGAAGAAACTCCAATTAAGACTTACCCAATGATCAAATAATTAAATAGACCCTTGCTAAATACACATTGTACCTTACACAAGTATACAATAGTTACAATACATCAAATACACTCTAGGATCCAAAATCAATGCTTGTCATCTTCACAACACGTTACACATCTCCAGTCAACTCCAAATAGGTCTTCACAAGACCACACACTTCTGCTCATGTCACCACGAATGAAGAAACTCCATAATCACAAAAAATATTCTCCAATATGTCATATATCACACCTTAAGATCACATGTTAAAAATCATGCTCACATAAGAGTTGTCTCATAAATACAGAGACTAATTCTATCACTATCCACTATCACACTCCAGTAACCAGTCTTTACTAAAACAATTGTAACTCACTCCATATGAAATATTAAGCCAAGAAGCCTTAAACATAAGGTCAAAACTCATTCATGTACATATTACTATCTTTGCATACTCTGAAACAACCATACAATAGTTGTACACTTCTGTCAGTCATCCATATATCACTATTAACTAGTTTGTCTGCCTTCATCTGAAACATATGTTGACAAAAATGACAGACAATTAGAGTCAACACATATTACAAAAAAAATTCCAACAAATCTTTCCAAAAAAAACCTCTACACACATAAATTTTTTTACTATAAATAAGCATTCATATTCAAGACTGAATTTGATAGCCGATGGTTTCTTGAAGATGACTACCCCAAAGATTAGTTACAGTTTTTAAAGTATTTTTAAATAAATATAGTTTAAAATAAAGATGACCCTCCAGAGCCTATAGTTTTTGAGGCATGAAAATCATGAAATTAAACAACTAGGTAAAATTAACTAACTAATCTCCTCATATACATCCAATTCTTTGTCTTTGATCTCCTCCAACTCTTGTTGCACCGATACTATTGTATCCACTACATCATTGTGGATATGTTGCATCCCCTGTGAGTTTATCTTTTTCTTGTATGCCCCGAATTTAATAAGAATTAATGATATTTCTTCTTCAAAAATTTTATACATATCCCCAACTCTTATCCTCCATTTCTTCACATTTTTACCAACCTCCACTATCTCCCACAAGATATCTTTTACCTCATTGTTGATAGAATCTAGTACCACAATTGCATTCTTCATTTGTTCAAGGGACTCAAAGTCATTCTTACTTATATAGAGATCCTCCTTAACCTTTTGAAAAAAATAATTCTTCACAATATCTATCCCTAACATTTCTTTCCCATCATCTTTGAAGATTCTTATGCCCATTGTGGAGAAGTGACTTATCATATCACACTGGAGATTCATGTTTTTAACAATTTACAATGTAAGACTTAATTTAAATTCTCTCATGACATGATGCTTCCAATATAACATTTCTACTCAAAGGTTGATATTATTGGGATCAAGGTTATAGATGATATCTTTTGAAGTTAAGATAGAAGGTAGTAATTTAGCTACTTCTTGTATCTCTAGGAGGGTAGAAGACATCCTACCAGCATCCTTTTTTACCTTTTGTGGCTCAATTTGATGAAGATTGGTCATATCCTTGAGTTTTTTATAGTTCCTTAAGACATGTTCAATGAGGGAAAATCCTTTGATGATCATTTAGATTGACCAATCATCCACTACTTCAAAAATTACCTGATCTCTCTTATAGATTCAAACTTATCAAAATTGATAAATTATGTGATATATACACCTTAAGATAAACTAGTTGTAATACTTTCACTAGGTAAGATAGATCAAATGAAAGAGGTAAGAGTATCCACACATTTAGAAAGCTCTTGAATTTTATTTTCAGTGGGTTTGGTTCTCTTGGACAACACAGAGATATAAGACTCAGCATGGTAGATGTCTCGTTTGGTAGTTGAAGGTCTCATATCAATTATGCTTATATTAAATTTTCCCTCTATAATCTCATGCTAATTCTTATCCACATTAGATTCAACAAGTTCTAGAACATGGTGTTCATTTTGGGGATCTATCACCATCCTATTCATCTACCTCACCTTCATAGGCTTAGGAGTCTCACCTAGAAAGTGTGAAATTGTATTGACCTTAGTGTTTATAATTGGAGACTAATGCTTCTTCTTCTTTTCAATGGCCTTTTTAAGACATGGAGTGGACAAGGTATTTTTGGTATCTTTATATTGATAAATTATTAGAATCAAGATTAGATGGAAACACATAATAATTGGATGTAGGGGTTTGTGGATCTTCATCTACCAAAGAGACTATAGGAATTTTCTACCCCAATGGATTCAAGAACTATTCATCCTCATGACTTGAGTTTTCCTGCAAAAGTACTCTCCTTTTCTTGGACATTGTTACAACACTCACTTCACATATGAACTTTAATTTTTTATTCTTCTCCAAGGGATCATTATCTCCACCTTATTGTGAATATACTCTAGAAGCTCCAGCTTGTGGTGTTAGGTTCCTAGGTGTGATTTGGAGTGTTCAGGAATTAGCACTTGTTTCTTTGGGTGTCCCTATATTTGATGAAGGACCAGAATGATATTTGACTTTATTGTGCCACCATACATGTGATCTATTTAGAACCTAAGTAATTCTAACTTTTATATCTATTTCTTCATCATTTTTTGGCCATTAAAAAGGAGGCAAAACATCATTCTGATATGAATCATCAATCATACAAGTTCCATCATCTTTAGCACCTTCAGGAACTAAGGAAAGGATATCAAAATCAATCATCTAATCTAAGGTCAACCTCATAAAGGCTTTTTTGAAAACTTCTTTTTCATTGGCACAATCTTCCCAAAAGTCCTCTAATTTTGGTACATGGACATATTGGGTGGACCCATAGAAGTTTTTATTTACATTCCCTTTACCATAAAAATTGGTCCTTGTACGAAAATATTGCAAACTAAACTTAGCTATAAATTTGTTAGCATTCTTATCATAATCATTAGTTTTTCATGAAAAATGAGACAAACCCATGGGAAAAGAGTATTCATTCTTCCTCATTTGAACATATTTAATATTTAAAAAATGTCATTCACTAATAGAGATCCAAGAAAACAACATAATCTAAGGCATACCTAGGTAGTTTAAAGGGTTCCTTCCCATAGCTTCTATGTAATTTCCCCACCAGGGAACCCATAAGGAATCAGGTCTTAAGTAAAAAATTATAACTAACAAATTTTTTTTCTTTAAATATTACTAACATTTCATTGTTTACATCTACAAAAGAAAATTCCTTAAAGTTTCCCTTATTGATTTCATTTACCAATATAAAAACCATTTCATTCCATTACTTATCTAATTAGATTCATTTCCTTCTACTTTGCATTCTTTAGAATTTAAGGAAAAGATAAGAACATAATGTTTCATTGTTAACTACATGAATATATATTTTACTTTCCACTCCATTTTTAATCCTTCTTAACTACACATTGAATAACAAGCCTTTACATAATATAATCAAGCTTTCACATTTGAGATCTTAGTTTTCATTTCAATCATAGGAGAGATAAAAGAAATAATACAAGATTACATTTCTTTAATACAACTTTTGATTCTTACATAAAACATCCCTTGAAAACCCCTAAAGCTATCCCTCTCTGATTACATTATTTTATCCTTTCAATTTTCAATGATGATTATAGTTACAATTAAAATTACATAAAATGGCCCGAAGGATTAAAAATAGATCTTTTACATCTTTCATTGAAATATAGATAGTACATGGTACAAAATGAGAAGTCTTTATCACTACATAAATCTAAAACACATCCAAGCTACGAACCATGAATAGTACCTTGAAAGATATTTACCACCCAATCATGTGAAATTAGTGCAATTCCACCCCTCGTGGTAGGAGATAGAACCAAGGTACTCGTAAGGCATAAAGAAAGACAAGGCAATACAAAACATTCACTTGAAACCAAAAGAAAATGATTAAACAACATATCATACTAATAACAAAGGTTAGGTTTCTAGAATACCATCTAGGTGAGTGTCATCACATAACTTGTATATTGGGATCCTCCTTGGAAACCATGTAACCCCAGTCCCACTTTTTATGTGAAGGATCTACCCAGGCAGTTACCCATGGTCCTAGTATTCCAATAAGGTCTATGTGGACTTAAATTATATGTCTATCATTATCTTTTGAATCCCCCTTTTCCCAAGTTAATTATTAGAGTTGTCACTTGATTAAAAACTCGCCCATAGGATCATCTGGTAACCACTTTGGGTTCCAACACCTATGATGATCCACTCACCTAGGGTACCTTTTCCCCTAAAAAAACATAAGCCAAATAAATAA
This sequence comes from Chamaecyparis obtusa, assembly GCA_027943335.1. Taxonomy (NCBI): domain Eukaryota; kingdom Viridiplantae; phylum Streptophyta; class Pinopsida; order Cupressales; family Cupressaceae; genus Chamaecyparis; species Chamaecyparis obtusa. The sequence goes on from BSBK01001913.1 coordinate 2,496,164, forward strand.
TAATGTACTTCAAATGGTCTATTTTACAGATCTAGGGAACCCTCATGTGCTCTTAGGCCCTTAGGATGAGTCCTAGCCCTATCATATTCAAAAATGATTACAAAGAAAGAATAAAAAGTACCAAAACACATTAAACACAAAATTTTAACACAATATAAGAAAGGAATGGACATATAAAGGTGTGAAAAGTTGCAAACTAGACTCAAGAACCAACTGCAAGAGTCATATAATTCCCAAACCCAAGCCCAAAAATGGCCAAATTGAACCCCTAGGACCCCATAAGTCCCATACGAGTATTATCATAGGGTGATATAAGTATTCCCATAGGCCCATATGATATGCACCCAGACTCCTATGATTAAATAGGTTCAAGGTTGTTTGCTCGTACAAGAACTATCACAAAATTGCTCTGAATTGCCCAAAAATGGAAATTTAAAATGTGGAGAGTTCCTGGGAAAGGTTCCCTAAGGTATAATTGATTTAGGTACCTTATTCCCACATCCAAAAAACTTCTTCAATACACCACTTAACTTAAAACATAAATAGAAGATCAAAACTAAGAAATGAAAATATAAATCTGCATATGCCATAGGAAGGAAAAACTCACTGCAAACATTCCTAATCATTCCTAACCTTCCCTAAACTTCCCTAAAATTTCCTAAACTACATATATATAGATAAATACACCAAAATAAAATAACATAAACAATCATAGACTTCCAGGAAGAGATTTGACAAATAAATCAAATAAACGATTCCATTAAACTTCCTGCATGCAGTATGTTCTTTCAAAAATATAATCCATAAACATTTATAACCAGAGAGTATTGGAAAATCAAAAGAACACGCTATATATTTCTAGAATACACATACACACACATTCATACAGGAAAGAAGGTGATTCTTCCCAGTTCCAAATCCTACATGGAGTCCTGTGAAGAATCCCTTTCAAAGTTGAGCACTTCCTCAGCAACCTTCCAAGCTTGAGTGATGATTGTCGTCTAGGATAATATTCCCAATCCTTCTGAGAAAAAATATTCCTTACTCCTTTGAGAATCTCCAAAAACCCCTCACAACCAAACCTATCGAATGAAAATACACCAAGAAACCCGAAATTATTTACTTCCAGAATTCTCCAAATTTTTCTCCAAATTCTCTAATCTCCCCAAACTCCTCATACTCCAATAATTTAGCCAAAAAATATATGATTGGAGGATTTTCTTTATGGGAATAAACTAATCCAACTACTATAGTTGGTTGAAAATTAAATTAAACAATCCTTGTAACAACAACTATAAAAGATTTTTTTATTATTTTATTAACTTATCCTTCAAAAGAAGACCATAACTAAAAGAAGCATAAGAATTCTCAAATAACTCACATATCCCAATTGTAAATAAACTATCCTAACTTCTAGGAGGTCTCAGGCTCAAAAATTCTAGGTAGCTAGTTTTACCAAAAAGAGCCTTATTTTACTTTATTATTATTTTTATTCAATAACCATTATTTAAACATAAAAGTATAATTATACTTGAAAGTAAAACTCATAGTTTATACTATTTATATATGCATAGGTTTATATGTGTGCACCCATATATACATTTACATATATAATATACATCCATTTATATTATAGATAGAAATACATACATACATACATACATATGTGTGTGTGTGTGTGTGTGTGTATTAATAACCACAAACATAAACCTCAATTTCAAAAATCATAGCACTATACACAAACCCCCAACTAAGGTGACCTTCTAAACATGAATCAAAGTCAACGGGAATCCCTTGAGAGTAACTTGGTAAAATCTCCACACAAAAATAGTTTGAGGATTTTGAAGCCATGCTCAAACCTGTGTAGCCAGGTGGAGTCGATGTCTGGTACCTGCATCCTGCAACACCGACCGAGCACACCAACATGTGTATATATATATGCACAAATAGTGGAAAACAAGGAGGGAGAGTGTGACATCATGTGGATCTCTCATAGGAGTAACTAGAACTACCTCTCATAGACCTACACTCCATCAGATAGTGGAATCAACAAAGAATAGTGGGGTTAGTAGGTTTAGCTCCATCATAAACATAATAATATAAATCAAGTATGAATAATTTCACAAATAGTATATCCCTACACATACATAATATCATACCAAATCATTTATTATCTCCATAAAGTAATTGTATTAACCAAATATATGCTCAAATTGTCCCATCATGATAAAATAAAAAAACATATAGTCCAAATAATAAGGTAATGTTCCTATTAGTCCAAAACATGAAAGTACTAGGGTAGGCATTACATTATGAATCTTAAATATGAAAATATCTTGAACTAAATATAGAAACTACCATAATTCTTCACCAAGGCTTTGGCTTCCTCGGAGAGTCTCTTCTTAGGACATCCCTTAATAACTCTAGTGAGTGTCATAAAGAAAGCATCATGAACACAAGAAAAACTTCTCATACCTTATTATTTGTGCAATTGAGGAAAATAATTATAAACATGGGAACCCTCAATGATTACCCTCTTGCCTTAGGCCTAGCTAAGATTATATACTAGTAGCAAGTACATAAAATAGAACAGAGCATAAGTGAAACTACATTTCTCTTTTAAATTTGACAAGTTTCTCATGCAACAAATCACTTGTAAATTTAGCCTAGTTGACCTGATTCTTGTCATCACAAATAGTAAGAACAAATTGGCACATCCATTCTTCAAAGTATTTAGAATCAAGTCTACCAACTGCATGGCATAACAAGACAAGGATATCTACATTTTTTATTGGAATAACTCTGGTTTTATCTGGGGAGGAAATTTATATTTTTCTAACCAAGGAATTTTCAACCAACTCTGGGCAATTGTACTCATACACCAATCTACTTAGTTATAGGAAAATTTCCACCCTTACTATATAGACAAATTCACCTCATCTTCCCTTTTAGGGAAATGTAGTGTGAGGGAAACACTACTTGCATTAATTCTAACTATTGAGGTTTGGCCAACACTATGGACCTCATGATAGTCATGATGGTAATGTTGTGCATAGGTGAAGACCACTTCTAGATATGCAATGGTAGAAGGATAACCCTTATCTTAAGATAAAGTTGAAACTACAATTTTCTAGGCAATGTAGGAATTTTGTGGGTTTCATAACCTTCTATTTATATTATGCATTGGTAATGACCCAACCCCATGTCTCTAATATGATCCAACTTGCTTTCAATGAAGGCACTTTTCAACATATAAATCATAATCAAATGGCCTAGGTTCATAGAGTTACACATCTGTCACCATCGCCAAACTATCCACATGACATATATGTGATCCCCAAATACAATCTGAATATATTTACATTATACAGAGCACCATATTCCTCCATTAGGGCTCCACTTCCCTTTTTGTGAATGACCAACCTCCATTCCTTATAAGTAGTGTTAGCTGTAACAAATTCATTTTCCAACTCCATAAATGACAATATTTTGTTGAAACCTGACTCTAAACCAAAGACTTCTTCAACAACCTCTATAGAAAATTTCAAGAATATCTCCCCTTCTCTATCCTGGATACATCTTTCTTTCGACTTATATTTATCAATTAAAACTTCTAAAAGTTAAACATTGATGAAAACATTTGGAACAATGATCCTACCTAAAAATTTTTCCCATGGGTTTCTCAGAGGGACCTCTTTATTTTTTCTTAAATAATGAAACAGGAACAACTCATGTCCTCTTCTCCTTGTCTAGACATCACCTACATTTTTGTACCTATCCACTAGCATATCACAATTAGGAATATTTTTCTTTGACCTCCTAGATTTTGGGACTAAATCTTGTGTCTGGTCAACTAGGTCCTAGTTTGACCTTCTGGATGGCTCATCTTTATCATTTTTTTCTTCTTTCCTTTCGGCTCTAAGCTCTTCACACCTTCTCTCTTACTTTTTGATTCTGAAGGCTCCATGGTCACTCTGTAATTCATCTCAATTCACTTTTGCTATGCTATTTCACCTTTGATACTCTAACTGTAATCTTTAATCTTGTTTCTCTCAATGAGTATATCACTTATGCTTTTGATTTACTTCATTCGTGTTAGCTTCAATATGCACCTTTCAAGCTCATTTAATGGAGATCTCCATTGGTTGTTTGAACTTTGATTTGACAATGATTGCATGTCAGCCAAAGGTTCTCCAAAGTCAATTTTAATATTTGCACCATCACCATAAATCATTTTATGTTAATCTGAAATTAAATATTTTTTCCCTTTTTTGGTACGTGTAATGTTTGTTGGAATTAGGAGAGATAGGTACTGAGAGGGGAGGGGTGAATTAGTGCCTTCAAAACTTTACTTGTAAAACCTTTTAGATCTAAAACTGTAAACAGTGATAACCGACCAATATAACTTGAATCTAATTGCATGAATCATTTATCCACTTAACATAAGTAAGTAAGAAACATGAAATTTATAACACAATCACATGATAACATAGAAACCCTTGTTAGAAGGTAAAAATTGTGGTGGGGATGACATCCACAAATTCATCACTACTGAAGATAGAAAAGGTTTGCCTGTTAGGGCTACAAGTTTTGATCACTTCTAGTGATATCACCCTGTTAGGAGTGACATACTAGATCAGCTAGATCTACCTAGTTATAGGATTTTAGCAACACTAATGAAGTGTGCACTCAGTTAAGAGATTTACATAAGACTATTAAGTCTACTCTATGAAGAGATTTTATCCAAAAACTCTATTACAATTGTCAGAAAGCAATAGGTATATATCTGCTATTTGACACTCAATTGTCTGTTATAGATCTATAAGCTTTGATAAATTATATCACCTTACTTGTGATGAATCTCTGCTCTAAATCTAACCGGCAGCCTTTTCTAATTTTGCTCAAACTAAATTCTACTGTGCTCAGTTCTATTCTGTAAACTGATAGACTTGAAGGTAGGCAAAATGCTTCAAGTGCTTCATGATTCATATATATCAGCTCGCTTCAAAAATGATGTGAACACATAAATATATAGTGTTCTATTTTTGCCGCTTTAACACAATTAGGCTACACACTATAACCATAACCCTAAGATCTACGGTGTACAATAATAAACTAGATCATCTATTACAAAAGAAATACATTGTATTTAATGAATATCATTACATTAAATATTCCTCAATCTTGGTAAAACATTTTACAAACCGTTGTAACTGTTTGCATAGAAGAATGTGCCATTCCTAATTACTATGCCATTTCCTATGTTCCTTAGTAAACACTGTGTAGACTAATTGATGTATATTGTGATGCTCGGTATTTATTGTCTGTCGATGTATAGGCTTTACTGACTAGTCTCTTCTGCTTTATGTTATCGATTAGCTCTTTGTAAGTGACCGACTTATATCTATACATACCTTTGGTAATAATGACAACCTTAGAAGGCTCAATAGAGATAACAATCTCCCCCTTTGGCATTAGTATCAAAACTATGTATGTATAAAGACAAAAATATCTATGTGACTTATATCTCCTTATATCTCCGCCATATACATATACACATCAAAAATGTTCTAAGTACAAATTACTCCCCCTCGGTGCATGCTCCCGGTAATATAGTATACATAGCATAATATTTGGCATAACAAATTATACATTGTTTTCCCCCTTTTTGATAGTAATGCCAAATACAAAATTTGAGGTAGTATACTCACAGTTTATCAAATATTGACTGATGGGTTTTCTTCAGTGACTCTAAGAGGTTTTTCCATTCCTCTTTCAAGTTAGTGAGAGAAATGTTCTCAAGACCGACTTGTGCATGCATGTCAAAGATGTTCTCTAACACCAAAATTTTTGGTGTTACAATTAATAGCTCAGCTTTGACAATGTGGGCTTCAAAAATCTTCAGGTATGGAATGAGTTCGGTCGGTAACTCAGTAACCTAATCTATTAGGTGTGCTTCTTGGCTCTTCAAATCTGCTATCAGCCGTTGGAGTTCTTGAACTCAATGAATATGCTTTAGGAAAGCATGTGGCCCAGTGATAGCTGCATTGGTACTCAACTATATTTCTACTTCTAAACCTTTGATCTTTTCACTAACCTCAACAGTGAAGGTGTCTAGAGTACATAGCTTCAATAAGTATTGACAAATTGTCTAGGTGATGGATTTTGTTTCAGTTATTACCTCAGATAATTTGACCTTAAGTAATGCCACTTCTTGGCTGATTTTCTCTGCTAATTTGTGTTGTATTTTGGATTCTGCCCTTTCTTCAATTCTTTTATCTGCATCGATGTTTGGGGTGTTGATCTACTCTGCAAGTGTAGCAAGTTGATCTATAATAGGCATATCCACATCGATGTGTATCTCAGGTACTACCTATTGGAGGATATCCCGCACATCATTTAGTACTTCTTTTCTTTTGTGCTCTTGCTTTATCTTTTCTTGCACTACCTTCCTTGAACATAATTCCCCATATTTACTCAATTCCTCGAGGCTTAGGGTCCTTGGGTCACACTCAGGTAAAATAATTACTTCATCTAGGGTGACCGACCCTTTCCCTTTCTTCTTCTTCTTCTATGCTAGGGGTGATTTCTTGTCTATGATGGCAATGGACCTATCTCCATTCTTTAGAGTGTCCTTCCCTATTTTCACTTGATCTTCATTCTTCTACTCCTCAGTAGTGGTGGTCTTAGTTGTTGTAGTAGGAGTCTCAGTTGTGGTGTTCGGTGGAATTACCTTAGTTGCCTATGGTTCTTGTGTGTCCTTTGTTGCATCTATTTCTTTTGGTTTGGTGGAAGGTGCCTCTGTGTGTGTAGGCTCATCTATCTCTGTAGGTTGTTCTATGTGTTGATCTCCAGTTGTATCTTTGTTTTCCTTGGGTTGTACTTGGGAAAGAATTTCTACTACTTTGGCAAGTACAAGAAGTTCACCTGGTAGAGATGTAAATAGACTGGCAGTGTCTTGTACTTCATCTTTGTTTGGTGCAATATTTACATCTTCATCATCTTGGTCATCAGGATCACCATGTGTGATGTCTAAAACAAGTACATCGTCATCAGTTTTCTTCTCCAGGTGGATTTCAACTTTATCCAGTACATCCTGTGAAACTTTTATTTCTTTCTTGTCCTCGGTGATATTGATTGCCTCGGTAACTGATATACTGGTACTCTTTGACTTCTTTTCTGGTCCTTCATCAATGTAAATGCCTTTTCCCTTAGAATTTTGTCTCTTCTTAGATAGGTTAAAAAATGCTTGTTGCTCAGCTTTTTCTTCAGCTTTCAGAATTGATGTCCATATAGAATCAGTAGTGATATCCATATCCACTACATTATCATCCATGATCATTAAGGCTCTATTCTTGATCATAAAGTTTGCTTGATACTTGCTCAAGTATTCACTAACTTGTCCAAAGCTTAAGTATGTGGCTACCCAAACTAGAGAGCATTCTCTCTTTCTCTTCTCAGTGTCTAATGCAACAACCCATTTCTCAGTAATTATATCACCCACTTTCTTCAGTAATGCACATGCAAACTCCATTGGAACTTTCTTAAACTTTATCATCATTTGGATGACAACCTCTTCAATTTTAGTTTGATCTTCTTTTGACATTTTGTCAAATCTATCTAGCAAAGGATCAGTGAGGTCTCCATGTTCAATTATGTCCTCAATAACTTCATCTATTATTTTGGTCTTGCTACTGACCACTTTGAATTGATTTATATCATCCTCTTTCTTTGTATCCTCTAAATCTTCCTTATTTCTTATGTATTTCCTCTTTTTCTTTGATGCCTCAGTTACTATTTTGTTCTTTCTCTTTATGTATTTCTTCATCGATGTAGTTGCTCTTCTTTTTGCTACTTTTACTACTTCTTTCTTGGTAGATGGTGTTGTAGTTGATGAACGTGTCCTCATACCTTCATGTATCAATGACTGCATCTTTGTAGGAATTTCAGGTGGAGGAACCTATGTAGGATCTACTTCTTTGTCTGACTTGATTTCCTCACTATCATATGGTTTGTCAGCTAACTGTAGCTGACCTTTGATTGCCTGTTCAACTGGTATCCCTTCAGATGTCTCTGACTTATCTCCATATTTAGCTATGAGATCCTTCTTCATTTTCTTTACCTTTCTATGAATTTTATCGATCTCAATATTAGTAGATATTCTAGATTTGGCTTCTTCATATACTCTGAACCTAGTGGCTATGGGATCCTTCGGTACTGCAAGCAATGCATTAATAGATTTCAGTGTGAAATCATGATTCATCTCATATCCCATCAGTGCCAACCATTTTATCCTAGGCTCAACTACTTTTATCATGGTATAATCAGTGTCTACCACAAAACATATGTCATCTTCAAATTTCTGAACTAATTCCCTCAAAATTTTGCTTCTCTTTTGCATTTTGGTTTGAAATTCAATGAAGTAAGCATTAAACTCTACATTCAAATTATCTCCTAACTTGTTCATCATTTCACCAATCTATTTTGTTATCGGTACATCCGGTATCCAGTTTACTTTACCGGTGCTAGGCACAAACTTTTGTAAATAGAAGAATATGCATGCAAGTAGAGATCCGTACTTACATGTGTTAGATTTATTTTTCCTTATAGTTTTCATATTCTCTTGGATTTGATGTAACAATACCTTAGCAAGATCAACTTGGTGACCTTTCACTATAATTTTGTACGCCATGTCTACTGCATTGTAGGGTACACTGCTGAGTCTGCTTGATTGAAATAGCTTATACACGATCACATGTACTATGAATTTTACTGTTGGGTCCTTGATAGTAGAAATCTTCAATGCTCGACCATCCCATTATGCTCCAGTGTACTTCTCAATATCCGATCATGACAAATTTTGGAAATCCTTAGCTTTGTCAGTAGTAGGGAGCCTAGTAACCCTACTGATTACTTTATTGGTGACCTCAATTGGTTTATCCAACCAGAACTTGTCATCATGATATCTACTCATAATGATTTTGATCCAATCCATCTTGAATGATTACGGCAAGTGCATAAAATATGATAAACTTGATTCTTCAATCTTCTGGTAGTCTGATTTCATTTTTCCATCGGGGCCACAAAGTGGTTGATATGCTGCAATTGTTTCAAAGTCCCCAATTTGTTTGATTTTGCAGTGAATATAAGACCTTATGTCTTCTGTCAATAAAACCCTTTCTGGTATGCTCAAAAATGCACCCATTGTATCTGTCTGTGCTATGACCTTAGGATGCGGTTTAAACTTTGGTTCACCAAAATTTTCCCTAACGATTAGGTTAACTTCCTCTTCAACACTTTGAGTTTTTCTTGTAGATGATGTTGATGCCATAAATTGAGTCTAGGGTTTGGGCAAGCAACATAATAGGAAGTGTTTGATCACAAATAAACTTAATCAGTATCATAAAGAGTGATGTCAGTTTGATCTAGCGTAGCCTTGAATCCTTCAGAAAATCCTTTAGCTCAAACTTTTCTCTTTGAAATTCTCCTCTCTTCGAAATCGCATTGTAGAAATGAACTCTGTTCCAATGTATTTATAGAATTTTTAATGTTCCCACTCAAACCTTTATGTAATAAATGCTCCATCTAAATTTTGGTAAAACACAGCTGTCAGCTCTGTAACTACTAAAACTTTCATCTACTTGGTTAACATAGGTTTTCTTCATCGATTGATATGTATGCTCGATTAACCTTAGATAGTGATTATCGATGGGTAACCAACTCTCGGTCTCTCTTTTACCGACTGTATAACTTTGTTAGCTCATGACAACTAAACCATAGTGCATCTTTATTCATCCTGATTTGGTATAAGAACATTATGCATAAGGGACTGTATGTAAAATATGATCTTTTGAAATATCAGTCCCATACATACCTTTTTCACTTTAAGTGGAGGTACCGATGTTACCCAGTCCAGTGGATGAGGTTTCACCGATAACATTACTTCACTCAACATTCTCATTAGATGCCTTCTTCCACATAGTGTTCCTTAACTTTGTGATATCTGAAATAGTATATCCACTTTCAAATATATGGTTTTCATCTAGTGCTCGGTCTCTGTAGTTCTTACTTAAATGACTAACCTTATGGCAGTGCATACAAGCCATCCCAGAGTTTTTCCAGTTTCTTGATTGTCCAGTCCAACTCTTTCTATAACAGTTTGCTGCAATGTGTCCATATCTTCCACATACAATACAGTTAGTCCATGTATTATAATTCCAAACATAAGAGTTACCTTGTCTCTTTGGTTGATATGGTCTGCATTGTGGTTTCTCCTTAGGTGTCCAGACTTGCTTCATTTTTGCCTTGCAGTCTCATGCAGTTTGTTTAGGCTTGTTACAAGTATAGGATATTTTCTCCATAGTAGTATTATTAGCAAGATCATTTTGCTTAGCTCTGCACTCATAAGCAGGATGTCCAAACTTTCCATAGTAATAACAATATCCATTAAACTTAGGAGTGACAGGAGGTTTACCTTGTTCTTTTCTTTTGCACACATTAGATGTATGTCTCGGTTTGCTATAATGATAACATGTTAACACTTTAGGTTTCTGATTTTGACTGTTGTGGACTTGTTCAGCTTCTTGTGATGTTTCTCCTTCACCAGTGTAGCCTATACCGGCTCTGCTCCCAAATCTTCTTTGATTAGTTAAGAAGTCATCAATCTTCTTGGAACTATCCTCAGCAAGTTTCTTCATTTCATTTTGCTACTGTTGATTTTTCACTTCATTTCTCAGCTTCTCATTTTCTTCTCCGAGTCTTGCAACATCTTCTAGTTTTCTTGACAATTTTGCATTTACTCAATTTACTTCTTGATTCACAATCATCACTTGATTAGTTACTTGAAAATGTCAGTCAGTGAGTCTTTGTATCTCATTTTCTTTGGTTTGAAGTTGTTCACTCATCTGTCTTCGGTCATCAATTACCAAATTTCTTTCTTTCTCAGCTTGATTTTCTTTGTTCATTGTTTCTATCATTCTCACCATCTAATATTCTTGACCAATTTGTAGTGCTTTCACTTGATCAGTTAAATATTGATTCTTTTGAAATAGATCAATGATTTTTCTTTCAGATCCATTGGAGATGCTTCCAGAACTAGATCCAATGTGTTCGAATATGTCATCAATAGGTTCTTCATGATAACCAATCTCATTCTGTAGTCTTGGTAGATTCTTCCTTTCATCCAAAAATTTCCTCAGTCCTTCCTTGGCTTGCTTATACTATTCCACATACATTTACATTTGTATCTTTTGATTCTTAATAGTCTTGTCAAGCTTGTATCTCTCCATGACTTAGATCTTTACCCTTCAGTGGTTAAACTATTCAATAAGTGAACTGTGCTCTGATACCAATTGTTGGAATTAGGAGAGATAGGTACTGAGAGGGGAGGGGTGAATCAGTGCCTTCAAAACTTTACTTGTAAAACCTTTCAGATCTAAAACTATAAACAGTGATAACCGACCAATATAACTTGAATCTAATTGCATGAATCATTTATCCACTTAACATAAGTAAGTAAACAACATGAAATCCATAACACAATTACATGAAAAGTATTTTGGTAATGCAGAAACCCTTGTTAGAAGGTAAAAATTGTGGTGGGGATGACACCCACAAATTCTTCACTACTGCAGATAGAAAAGGTTTGCATGTTAGGGCTACAAGTTTTGATCACTTCTGGTGATCTCGCCTTGTTAGGAGTGACATGCTATATCAGCTAGATCTACCTAGTTATAGGATTTTAGCAACACTAATGAAGTGTGCACTTAGTTAAGAGATTTACATAAGACTATTAAGTCTACTCTATGAAGAGATTTTATCCAAAAACTCTATTACAATTGTCAGAAAGCAATAGGTATATATCTGCTATTTGACACTCAATTCTGTTATAGATCTATAAGCTTTGATAAATTATATCACCTTACTTGTGATGAATCTGTGCTCTAAATCTGCTCGGTAGCCTTTTCTAATTCTGCTCAAACTGAATTCTACTGTGCTCGGTTTTTTTCTGTAAACTAGTAGACTTGAAGGTAGGAAAAATGCTTCAAGTGCTTTGTGATTCATATATATCAGCTCACTTCAAAAATGATGTGAACACATAAATATATAGTGTTCTATTTTTGTCGCTTTAACACAATTAGGTTACACACTACAATCAAAACCCTAAGATCTATGGTGTACAATAATAACCTAGATCATCTACTACAAAAGATATACATTGTATTTAATGAATACCATTACATTAAATGTTCCTCAATCTTGGTAAAACATTTTACAAACCATTGTAATTGTTTGCATAGAAGAATGTGCCATTCCTAATTACTATGCCATTTCCTATGTTCCTTGATAAACACTATGTAGACTGATTGGTGTATATTGTGATGCTCGGTGTTTACTATCTATCGGTGTATAGGCTTTACCAACTAGTCTATTTTGCTTTATGTTACTAATTAGCTCTTTGTAAGTGACCGACTAATATCTATACATACCTTTGGTACTAATGACAACCTTAGAAGGCTCAATAGAGATAACAATGTTGATATCTCCATCGACAGTCGGTATATCATTCTCTTCATTCTGTCGATCCATCTTGGTTGCACCGATCATTCATCAAACCAAATCTAACATGCACAAATTTCATACCATCAGTATATGTAATTCTATTAGCTTTATCAGATATCAGGCTAACCCTATCACACTTTTGTAGAATGTCATAAGTTGCCTCGATATACTTTAATTAGCATAAGCTATTTCACTAGCTTTATCATTAATTGGTACAATATTTTCTACATCATGTTGATCCCTTATACAAACCCAATAAAATCTGATTGGGAAGGGTTTCTCCAATACTGATTCATCTCACCCATTGAGTATCAATATAACTTATGATTCCATTGGCCAATACCATTTATCACTCTGATAGGATGCCATCAATATATTACATTCCAAACATGGGGCCTTGACATAACTTAACATGCATTTTACCGATCATTTTCTCTTTCCCTGATGACTACCCATCATCAAAACTATCCCAATGACAACATCACCAGGACTATGGTCAATGACCTACCATCGGTATTACACACTTTATTGGGATGGACTAGATTTGGCTTTGCCAAATCTTGGTGAAATTTTCAGTGTAAGTCATGCTGATTGAAGAAAGAAAAGCTTATGGGACTTCTCAATCCAAAAGAAATCCACATCTAGGGTTTTAACTTCTGACCATAACTGTCGGGCACATATCCATATTCAGGAAATTAATGAGCATAGTGAGATCAAGAAGGTGGATCACAGATGACCAGAGTAACATGAAGTCCCTTATGCCATTCATTCAATAGTTTCAAGTGATGTAAAAGCTCCATATGTACAAAACCTTCGGTCATGCATACACAAACATGTGTAGTAACTATTTACAGAAAAAATCTTACAAGATGACCAAAATAATCAATTTGGAAAATTGAGTGTCAACAACCCTTTCAAAGAAAATAAGGAAAATTTAAAATTCTTGAGAAATGAGAACACAAAAAGGCTTCTCATTTGAAACCTAGTTTTTCACATTCTCCTTTGTGTGTTCCTTTGACTTTAGAAAAAATATCAAATTCAAATGATCATACAAGGTGGCATACATATTTGTGCCTAGATAAACTAATACCTTCACTTTGGTGGTTATAGTACTGCTTTGAAGTTTAAAATAAAAGATTTTAATTAATGTCATGTCAATTAGGTGTTAAAAATGATACTTTGCTGACATCACCATACTACTCACTACTCACAAGAATTTTTCTATTGGAACATCGGACTATCACATCCTTTGACAATCATCAAACAATAGAAGTGTGTGCAAAAGGACTGACCAAGTGTGATTGTTTGATAAAAGAATAGTAAGAAACCCATTTACTTAATACTATCAAGGATCAGGTGCCGGAAAGAAAAGGGAATTGAGAACAACAAACCAATAAGTAAGATTTACACTGAACAATGATAGGGTGACACTTCCACTAAATGGTGATACAGAAATAAAGTAAGGGGTGGGTCCCTTTGGATATAAATAAAACTTGACACTTAGACAAAAGGTTTATTAGCTAATCGGTCAAATTGAGAATGTTTTAAAGTGAAAAGATCATGATGAGGAGAATTAATGACTTAAAAGGATCTAATTCAATTTTTTGAAACCAACAGGTAATATGTTTAAAGTTTGATTTCTTGGATTTAGCATGGGAGGGTAATCTTGGAATAGGGAATGGATATAGATGTTAGGAAATTTGTGGTTAAAAACTTACTTCTTATTTGGGAAGTTTCCTTGGAGACTCATCTTTGATAGTGTATGTTGATTTAAACAGACCTCATTTGGGCGTAATCATAAAAAATGGCATCGTAGGAGGCAAAGATTTCTAACTTTGGGTGAGTGTAGTGTAGAGGTGGACTTCTGATTGAATAAGATCTTTGTGATGGAAGGATATGTGGCTTTGGATGTCCTAAATACATTCTTGGGGGACACCATGCTCATCGGAATACATATACACAATAAAAACCTATTGAGAAAGGTAGTCTATATAGTGGCTCACACAACAATAGACTATGCTTGGACATAAAGAGTCAATCAAAAAATAGTTATGCCAAATATATAAGAGATGGCCATTGAGGATTTGTAGAATATGAATCCTACAACATTCATATACTTTGTAGAAGATGTCTTCCCAGAGGAAGAGGTGCTAGAGAATAGACACAAGGTGGACACCATCAATGTGTTGAGGGATGGGATCAAGAGGAACAATGTAGAGACTTATACTAGTGTTATGAAAGTAAATGAGATAATGTTCTCATTTGCACAATTGAGAGATCACAGTAGGTCATAAAGGCCATGAGAATCATGTTGTTTACTCTTTGTGCATGACTTGTATTTCTATTTTTTAATGTATACAATGGTAGCTACCCCTAGGTAGGATTTTTCTTTGAAAAAAGTAAATTTATTATATTTTTATGACATTGGATGCCATTGATGTATAAAATTTGAGAAATTTGAAATTATATCATGAAGAATGTTTCTTTAAAATAATTGAAAGTGATGATATCTTTGAGAATATTGAGGAATTCAATCTGTTTATCTTGATTAAAATTGATGAAATGATAGTATTTTGAATGATATTGTGTGATTTTCTGTAATTATGTTTTATTAATAACCAACAAAATGAGGCTTTTGTCTCTTTACAAATTAAACCCTAAGGTCAAACAACTATTAGAGGTAGTTAAGAAGGTAAAAATTTGGCCAGAGGCTAGATTGCTATTAGATAGTTGAAGGATATATAAACAACTAACAAAGAAAGTATAAATAGCCAATGGAAAGTAAAACCTAGGGGAGGAGGTAATCGAGGAATAAAGCCCCTATAAGGCACAACACGACAATGGGAGACCTAGTTGGGACAATGAGGGGCCCTTATGAAAAATTTCTCCCAATCTCTCCTAAAGAACTCAAAGAGTTCCATAACACTAGAAACATTGAATCTTTGATGTAAAATCACCAAGGAAGTGGCACTATTGTGCATAACCCTCTAGGTATGGTGGGTCACAGATGTCATGCCCCTTTCTATTTCATCATTCTTAGATTTGAGGTTACACACCTCTTCTAAATTTCTCACCATAGATTTTGATTTCATACACCCATCACAGGTGAATCCCAAACCCTATACTTCATCTCCATCATCTTTGTCAACATTATATCACTATACATTGTCAAAGATGTGGGTGTTTGAATTGATGTCAAGGTCATCGTGAAGTGACTTCCAAAGCCTTGTCAAAGCTAGAGTATACTTAATCAAATAGGGGTCCCAAGGTACCCTTGTTACCCTCAAATCATAGCCAATGTATTTTTTTTCCTTTTTTAGTATATTCCTAGCCCTGATATGCCTTTGTTGCCCCTTTTACCCTTGACTCACAACCAATGGGTTATTTTCCTTGGTTAGTAGGTTCTTGGCCCTAATCTAACCTACTAAAGTTTTGGGCCCTCTTATATCTTCTATAATAGACATGTGAATATGTCGACCCCTCCTTCTCTTCCATCTTTTTCCCTTATCTTCTCCACCTGACCTAATCTTCTAAAGGGTGTCATCTATGCAAAGTGGGACTTTGGCCATTACAATTAAAAGGAAATTGCAACCCAATCCAACAATCTAGGCAATTGAGAATACAATAAGGGTGGGTTTCATTAAATTTTGTGCTATGCCTTAAAACACTTATCCTAGATGGATTTGGTTGCCTAGTAGCCATTATGTAATAATTATTTTGATCTTCCTTGAGTATTCCTACTTGTAAGGTTTGAGTAAACTCTTTTTCCTTCTCATCCATCAAGATTTTGGCTCTGAATTGGAGTCCTTGTTAATGAGGATTTTAATTATAGGGTGGATGTTAATAATATCTTTCCAACACTCTAAGTCTTCCACCTCAAGCCCAAGAGTTTCCATGGCATCAACCACCTCATTTCCTTCTCTATAGACATGTGTAATTTCAAACATATCAGAGTGCAGAAGTAGCCCATGAGAATCTCCAACAATACCAACTATGGACCAACTGGATTGAATTTTTCCTTAGACAACATTTACAATTATGAGAGAGTTTCCTTCAATACAAATATTCTTAACCCCAATAGGAAGAGCATACCTTATTCCCCACAATAAGGTCATTCCCCCAACTTGGTTGTTGGTAGAACTACCAACATTACCACAATAGGCTAAAACCAATCTACCCCAACTCAACCATATTATACCTCCAATATTTTCCTTTTCCCTTCTAGTTGCACCATAAAAGTTTAGTTTAACTTCCCAAGATTTTGTGTGGTTAGATCATGTTTCTTATTTTTATAATGTTAGTGTTATTGAACTTGGAGAATCTATCTATTAGTTCCTAGTTCATTGAAGCATGTTCTCCAATAGTGTTGGAGGAACTTTCAGAACACTAGGATAAGTCATCAATATATTTTCCTTAAGAAACTTGTAAAAGGACCTAGAGACCTCCTCTACAGTGCTTTCCTTTTTTTTTTAAATCCTATTATTTATTTCCTTAAACAAGCTCAAGGAGAGATGGGGGAGGAGGGAGCAATTCTCTTCCATAATTGAGTTATTAATGAATTGTATAGATTACCTTTTCATTCCATAGGGATTTGTTGAATGTCCTTGTTAAAGGCCCAATTTATTTCCATGTTGGCAATAAATTTCAGCCTCATGTACTTTGCAAAGTCATAGTGAATCAAAATATGTGCAATAGATTCCTATTCCTTCTTCCATAAGACACCCATATTAGGTAATTGGAATTCTTTTTTATCAAATTGTTTTGAGTTAAAATCTTGTTGTGCATAGTTGTCCACCATAAGAAATTAATCTTTGAGATTGATATGATCATTACTTATGATTTTTATGTAAGATAACTTGACTAATAAATCACTTGATAAATTCCATCTCCAAATAAAGCCATCTTTATAGGAGCACATTGGGATTCTTATTTTCTAGACAAGATAATGCAACTCTTTGGACCAAGGGATTAGATCAGGTTAATCAATGCAACATTGAGTGAGGTCCTTCCAAGACATCTATAAAGTCATGTAATCAATTAATTTAGTCCAAAAATAGGTGGAGTACAACCCTAGCAAGGTTATATAATTCTATTTTCTACTTAGGGGTGAGTCCATGATCTAGGTATCATCCCAAAATCTTATGGTCTTACCATCATCAATCAGCCATTATTTTCCTGACTAAATAATATTCCTTCCTTTAAACATGTTGTTCCAAATTTTAGACCCTGTGAGGAGGGTGGGGTTGAAAAGGTTGTTAATGAACTTCTCTCCCTTCAAATACTTGGTACACATGATTTTGCACCTATCAACTCTATGAATCATTAGTCTCTAGAAAGTCATATCCATGAGGGCTCTATTCATGTGTAAACTTATTTGACACCCAATCCCCCCACCCTTTTTGGTCTACACACCATATCTTTGTGAGGCCTCACCCCGACCCATCATAGCATTACTGATTCATTCACACTTTGATACTTTATGTTTTGATACATTGATACACTTTTTGATTATCCTAACAGAGACTCAAGATATTATGTTTAATGATGATGATGATTATATTGTATGGATTACATTTTGATGTGGACTAGGACCTAGAACATGTGGTTGATTTTGATTATACATGTTGAGATATGTGAAATTGATGAGAAGATTGGATTATGATTAGACTTGATTATTTCATGGATGTTATGTCATGATGATTATGGAATTACTATGTTTAAACATTTTTGAATGAAAATTGTAATTAGGAATTAAATTATGCATATTGATTATGTTGTTAAGTATGAATTGAATATGTATATTGCATGTGATTTTATTATCTTGGACTACTAACACTCGAGTTTAGTGTGCAGGAAAGAGAACCATGGAATCAGTTAGAGAATCAGTAATCAACCATATGTGAAAACTATAAAGCCAAGGTGGAATCTAATGAAGAAATTTGAACCTCATTGTTAAGCGATTTAATTCATGACCATAAATTGTATGTATGTACTAGGTGTTCTCACTGTGTAATTAGTGACATGTCAATGTTGTATTATGTCATTTTATAGTGTCACTTGACACTTGTTATGTGTTTATGTAATGACATGTCTACTAAGGTTGGCAATGTAAACCTAAACCTAACTGACTTATTAGGAACCTAATTAACCCCCTTGTTGGAGATGCTTGCAAAGTTCCACCAATTTGATTATTTAGATTTAATTCTTTTTTAGCCACTTCTAAAGGCCAAAGAGAGGTCCTAAGGGTCAAATTTAGCAAAATCCAAGTACCTTAGTGATAGGGGTATGGGTTAGGAATGTTTTTAACACATCTAGAACCCCCTAGTGGCCTTGGTGACCCTTTTTATGACCCATTTTCCACATGCTACGAAAATGGAGTAAGTCTTGACCTTTTACCCAAACCCACACTCCTTTCCAATCTTGCATTTATGATAGGGGATGAGGAAAATCCAAAGGACTTAAGGGTCAATTCTGAATTGAATGTTGGTGGGTGGGTAGAAGTTGGAGGTCTTTTTAGAGGCCCTTTGTAGAGTTATTGGGTGTTCACCCACTCTCTACTTCTAGAGACATTAGAGTTTGGTTTGAGGAAGCAAAAAAGGGATTGGGCTCTTCCCAAAATTTATTTACCATAACACATTGTGAAGGTTGGTCTCCATTGCCATGAAAGTTCTTTGTTTTTTTGTTGTAAGTAGATTAGTATGCATTTCATTCTCTTGCATATGCGATACGTAATTGTGTTGTTGTTTTGTAAGGGAATGAGATTTTTGTTTGATTTCATGCTTATGGTTTTATTTTTGTTTGAATGAGGGAGTTTTTGTGAAGGGTGTAATGGCATTACTCACCCTCGTATAGGGAAGAAGTGGCCATGTATGGGGGAAGGGGTTAGTTGGATTCCATGGAAGTGTAGAGTCTCTTCTCATGGAGAGAAGAGGGAAAAGATGCAAGGTTTATGGGCCCTTGCATGCCATTGTATTGATCCTAATTTTGGGGAAGATAAGGAGAAGATTGGATGGAAAAATGTATGTGGTTTTAGCCTTGAAGAGGCATGTTTATTGTATGTATTATTTTGGCATTCTCCTACATGGAAATCCACCTTCACCTCTTGTTATGGGTTCATGGTGAATCCATTTGTGCAAGCCTTGGGAGGGAGTTCTTGTTGTTGTTGTGTTCATGTTATGTGAATGTGTGAATGTCACCCATTGGTTACCAATTCTCCTAGCTCGGGGGTGGTCTCCTTGAGACCTAGATTGAGAGGTGAGCTTCCCATGGTTCTCCTCATGTATTTGCAGGTTTGAAGTCAAGATGCTTGTGGAAAAAGCTTGGGAGAATTCTCTATTTTGGAGTGGTTGTGTGAGAGCAACTTTAATGTTGTATTGTTGATCTTTTGTAATGAGATTTATCTCTTGTTGAATGTTGTAATGTTCATATTGAAATCTACATCAAGTAGTATGTGAAATGCTCTTATTCATTATGTAATAGCTTCATTAAAGGAAGGAATATTATATGTTATCCATTTGATTGTATAGTTCTTCTATCTTGAAGATGTGTATTTGTATTTTGAGAGATTACCATAATGTAAATGAAGAATCTTTATTTTCATTCCTCTGGTATCATATTATTTTGGAATAATGAAGTTAATCTTCCATTGTAGAAAGATATCCAATGTTGATAAGAAAACAACGTATTAGCTTCACAGGATGTAAAGCCTTATTGGTATGAAAAGGTTGCAATCTCTTTAATGTTTTGGATTATGAATTGTCAAGTTCTATACACTCAATCTCTCATTTGAAAAAACTTCAAATTCAATAGGATCAATACTTAACTTGAAAACCAATATTGCAACCTCAAATTCCTTTAAAATGAAACATGATAACAATGATTAATTGAGCAAGTTAAGACTAAAAAAAAAGAGTCACCTATTACCAATACTCAATTAGAGGATAAAATGCATTCAATTTACTACTCCAATAACAAGACAAAGAAAACAATATGATAGAAGCAATGACAAAATAATATCAATAACACTTCCTAGAATTTTAGAGAGCAAAATTGCTCTCTAGAAAATGTATGGGAAAGGAAATAATTCTCTTTTACCACAGAGAATATTCCCTTCCCAAGATACTTTTCCTAAATAGAAGTTAGAATCCTAACCCCTAACTTAATCCTTATTATTAATAACTAACTCCTAAATTGATAAATAAATTATATAACCTAACTTACTTTATAAACTTAATATTAGTGGGCTCCGCATCCTTTTATTTCTCATACCTTAAATACCCACTGGTGTAGGATATGAGGATGCAGCAGAGAATACATTAAGCAATGCTTGCTTGCAAGTGGGGAAGGGAGACATGTCATCTTTTACCTTGGCACCCTCCCCCAAAACAAGAACCTGCTCCATCCTCCACCTTGCCTTCATTTGTTCATGACTTGACATAAAATTTATAATATGCTTTGACATGTTTCTTCCACCTAGCCTTATGCCATTCCTCTTTTCTCCCCATGCGCACTTTCTTACTGACAAAGCTATTACTTGGTTTGACAAGCAACCAAACTTATCCTTTAACATGTCAAATTTCCTTTGGGGGCTAAGTTGAAATGTTAGGTGGGCCCCAAACTTTGACCTTGTTGCACCCTCTTAGCAAACTTATGCAACCCTTCCCTCCTTTTGAGCCCGGTCACACCACCCACATGGGGGCCATGGGAAGGGGGGGAGATAGGATAGGGATAGATAGTGATGGGATAGGTTGGAATTAATAGGTTAAGTTACCTTTTAAAATTTGACCCTTGTTATTTATTATTTTGACTTTGGTTAACACATTCTTCCATTAATAAAATTAATTATTAATTAGTTGATTTAGTATTAAAGTGGTTAGATTTAATCAACTTGTTAAATTAATGGTATAGTTCATTTTAAATTGTTAATTGGGTAAAATAAGGTCATTAGTAATAGAATAGTTAGTTTTATTTAAATTGTTAATTAGTTTTTATTTTATTTTTTAGTGTATTCACTTATACAAGTATTTATTAGTTAAGAGACTTATTTTATAGGAGCCTTATTAATATGGTGAGACTTATATAATAATAAATCAAATTGTTATTTTGATATTTATTTTATTCTATTGATAATTAGTAAATAAGATCAACTATATTAGTTATTTGAGTTATTTAAATTGTTAAGTTTCTAGTGGTTAATAGGATTAGGATTCAATGAATTGGTCCGTTTAAATTAATTTAATGTATTTGTAGGTTATTAGTAAGAATTGGAAATAGTAGTGTAACTATTATACTTCCAATGTTTAGATAGCATTTGGATTCTAGTTCGCATTACTAGGTTTATTGTCGGGTTACAATTGAAATTTGGTTGCTAATGTAGTTATCCCATGAACCATTATTGTAGGATAAATTATCCATTTGAGTTGGATCAAACCATGTTCGAAAGCTATAACCTAGGTAGACCTATTAATTGTGGGTATAGTTTGATTGGAATAAATTGAATATTTAATGACCTAGGTATCTACAAATTCATCCTAAACAGAAGTTCTAAAATGGAATCGTATGCACTAGGGTTCCGCTATCTAAACTCAAATTTTTATGACAATGGTTATGAGATTAAACCTACCAAACCCACAGTGGTACATTGTTCTCCTAGGCATAATGCTCTGAAAACTTAACCCTAGGTTGTGACCGGTCTAACCGTAGTCGACTTATCCTTAATCTTTGAACATCACTCTCTAACATCTTCCCCTTTAAAAAAAATTGTTGCATTTTTGTTGGTTAATTTTTGGGCATGACAATCTAAACTAACCAAAGACATCCTCTTCTTCTCATCCATTCCACTCCACATAAGTGATTTCCGAATACTCTTAATTTTAGAGGCCATATTTCCATTGATTTTGACTGTTCAAAGAAAGTAAATGGGTATACCTTGGAGAGAGGCTATAAGAAGTTGCAGTTTCCCAATACTACTTAATAAATTTCCCTTCCAACCTGCTATCTTCCTATGAATTATCTCAATTATAGATCCCTAGAAAGTTGAAGTGATTTCCTTGATATTAAGAGGCAGTCCTAGCACTAACTCATTTGATTGCAAAATATGAAAAAAGATGTATAATTAGATGAATCGTCGAGTACATGTGCTATCTAATGTGAAATTTTCTAATTTCTTTTTAATTTATGGTTGAGGTTCATCAAAATCTTGACGATCATGATTCTCATCAAAATTATGACAAACGTGTTTGTCGAAATATCGACAAATATTTTTTAATCAAATCTATTAGATTTCCACAATTCATGCTAATGTTTTGTATCGGTTTCTGGATTTGATTGTGTATAATTTTTTTGTCATCAATGTTTCGGATCATACTACATGATCCATCATCAAGATGCCAGAGAGAAAAAAGAACATAAGATGATATGTTGCAGATCTAGCATACAATAAAAAGAAGAGGGAGAGAGGAAGAGGGGAGAAATAAGACATGTACATAGAGATCAACAATGAAAAGACACCCAATCACAATTAAAAAAAGGGAACAACACTCCCAATAATATAAAATAAGAAACAACAAATTTTCTAAAAAGGGGAATGAATAACCACATGACAAAACAAGAAAAATGAAAAATTGAGCAAAAAAGACAAAAAAACAAAGAAAGGAAACGTATAAAATTGTAAATGGTTGCGAAGACAAAAAAAATTAAAAATGAGCAAGTAAAAATACCAAAAAGGAAAATCCACAAGAGGGGGATACACAGAAACATATAAAAAGAGGAAAATAAATAAATAAGAAAAAGTAGATAACTGAATAATAGACCAAATATATATATATATATATATATATATATATATATATATATATATATATATATATATATATATATATATTCACTATTTACATTTATTTTTATTGCATATACATATATGCTCTTATTTTATTTTTACTTTTTAATTATTCATTTTCTTATAATTACTCATTCGCTTGCCCCCGTGATGCATTCTCTATTCATTTGCTTTTAATTTCTAAAATAAATTTCACTCACTTGCCCCCATGATTTATTATTCATTTGCTTGCCCCCATGATTTATCTTTATTTTTTCTTTTTTTGAGAATTTCTTGTATGTCCTAGTCTATTTTCAGTTTTTTGTATTTTTCATCCCCCTATTTTGTCTCACATACATACATACATACATACATACATACATACATACATACATACATACATACATACATACATATATATATATATATATATATATATATATATATATATATATATATATATATATATATATATATATATATATATATATATATATATAGACCCACACACACACACACACACACACACACACATATATATTATGTATATATGTATATGTACATATATGTTTATAGATATTTTGCTTGTACTTATATATACATACACAATACATACATACATGCATGCATGCATGCATATATGTATACACTCGTGTGTGTGTGTGTGTGTGTGTGTATCCCTTTTTTATTTCTTTTTATTCTAATTTCCTTTTGTTCTATATTATTTATGCCTTTCTACATATTTGACTTATCCTTTGCCTCATTTTATACCTTTATTATGCAATTTTATTTATTTCAGGTCTATTATTCATTTATCAACTTTTTCCTATTTAGTTTTTTTCCTCTTTTTATATGTTTTTGTGTATCCCCCTCTTGCAGGTTTTCTTTTTTGGTATTTTTGCTTGCTCATTTTTAATTTTTTTGTCTTCACAACCATTTGCAATTTTATGCATTTCCTTTCTTTATTTTTGTCTCGTTTGCTGATTTTTTCATTTTTCTTGTTTTGTGTGGTTATTCATTCCCCTTTTTTGAAAATTTGTTGTTTCTTATTTTATATTATTGGGAGTGTTGTTCCCTTTTTTTTAATTGTGATTAGGTATCTTGTCATTGTTGATCTCTATGTACATGTCTTATCTCTCCCCTCTTCCTTTCTCCATCCTCTTCTTTTTATTGTATGCTAGATCTGCAACATATCATCTTATGTTCTTTTTTCTCTCTAGCATCCTGATGATGGATCATGTAGTATGATCTGAAACATTGATGACAAAAAATTCTACACAATCAAATCTAGAAACTGATACAAAACAAATGTTTTTAAGTGAATAAAGTAATAAATGAGGTAATTTCATAATAAATTAGGTGATAATAATAAATACTCTAATATGGGTTATAATATTAAATTAGAGAGAATTTAGAACCCTAAAGATGAATGCATGAATGAATGCATAGATGATTCATGCAGGTTGTAAGGCTTGATGAGTTACTCATGTATAATCATAGTAGATTATTAACTTGATTCTCTAATTGAAGAGTGAAGGGTATTAGTGGTGTGTCATATATCCTTGGTTACACATAGAATCTACTTTCTATAATTAAATTGAATTATGTGGGTGTGTAGGTTATTTTCTCAAGTAGAGGGTTCGAGATGGTTATAGGACCTATGGTTCCTACTAAGAATGTTTTTTTTGGAACTTTATTTTAACTAGATGCATGTATAGTTCAAAACAATGGATATATAATTCTTGTATCTAATAAATTTTGAATCTTAACCTTCGCCATTGGAACAAAAATTAAATAAGTATGCCACATTTACTTTCTAGTGGTCATGATTTTTAGGCACCTAAGGGTTCTCATGTCTTTGAGACTTTGTTATCAATATAGAAAATAATATTATGGAACCAAATGATGGGTCACATAAAGACTCTATAATGGAGGTCCAAACCTTCTAAGTAGTCATGGCTTGGAATAACTCTAACATAGGGGCCTTTTACAAGTAATTTTTGAATTTGATGAGGTAATGACCATACATACAAAGGAAATGTGATTTACATTTGAGATAACCATTCACCAATCTATCTAAGATCACATGATGTGAGAGATGTGTCTTGAAGTTACAAATCCATTAGATGTGAGATAATGTGTTGAGGTGATCCAATCAAGACATGTGGATAAATAATAGTCATTTTAGTCCTAGGAGTAGAAAATAATATTTACTAAAAATCCATAATAATAAAAAGTGATAGAAAAATATAACATATGATGAAATAGGCAAATTTGTTCTTAAAGAAATCTCCTTTATTTTTTCCCCACGTGCACAGGAGCATGACTATTTTGCAGGATGTTTCCTTCGTGCCCTAATATGTTTATTTCTCTCTATCTTTAACCAAAGAAGATCACACAACTTAAGCCTACCTCATGTGGTTTAATTCATCAAAAAGGGTAAGCCCTTATTTTTTCTTTTCCCCTCCCTTCTAGGTTCTGTACTCCACTATTTCTCTTGCTTTCACTCTAAAAACCTTCAAGAGATAGCAGGGTCTTCAACTTAATTTTCTTAAAGAAACTAAAGAATTAAAACTAAACAAAGGGAAAGTGCACGACTTTAGTATTTAGGGTTTTTAGGTTGAGGTGTTAGGGTTTAATAAGCCTCAAAGTAACATCATCTTTTAATTCTTAATGGATGTTGTTTCTATTGAAGTTGATGATTAAACAACCCGCAGCTCCCAAGAACACCTGCACACAAACACCTGTCATAGAATGAGAGAGAAGCAAGAAGCAAGAGAGGCTTGAACGCATGGATCCATGAAAAAGGAGACATTCTTGATGTGCAAAAATAAAAGTTGCAATTCAATAAAATGAATGTTTCTCAATAAGATTACAAGAGAGATCAATCCTTATAAAAGGAGATCCAAAACCCTAAAAGGGTGAACAAACCTAGGTTTCATGATAATAATTAATAAAATAATTAATTATTATATACCTAAATTTTAGCTTAAGCATAAAGATAAAATAAGTGACTTATTAATTAAATCAATATGATTTAATTAATAATTAAACACTTTATTACTCTAACACCCCCCCTTAAGATAAACTTTGGGAGAAGCTAAAAACCTAGAAAGAACTACTAACAGAAAATGGGTCCCGAAAAAAAAAAGGCCTGATTAGGTACCCAAGTACAAAAGAGAGTCTCTATAAAGAAGATTAATAGAGAAAACCACATGGTAAAAACTCTACTCCAAAAAGAGACAAAGACTAGTCTGAAGGACTGAAGAAGCCTCCAAAACTAGGAATGTTCCAGAAAATAGGAACAAGGATGAACATGTACAACATCACTGAAGCAAGAAGTTGCAAACTCTATCAAGAAGTAACTACTGATTTAGAGATCCTCCACTAAAATATGACCAGGTAGAGAAGACTGTAATCTACATGAGTTCTCTCAAATGACATTACTTGAATTAGGAGGCAAATAAAGGAAAATAACTAAAGTCAAAGATACATAATACTGTAATTTTCATGAGTACCCTCAAATGACACTACTCAAATCAGGAGGAAAACACTTGAACTAAAAGATACAGATGGAATAAAAACACCAAAAGTCTAAAGAGTTGATCAATCAAAGCTGGAAGAGTTCTTCCAAAAATAGGAAAGAATAGAGTGTCCATATGGTAAATGATCCATCTCACTAGATTGCATAGGTACCCAGCCACTGCATCCGCCTAGTACATAGAATCAAATACTAAATACATAGCTCACACTATCAAACCAAGGAAGTAGTAGAACCAATAGTAGAAACCCCCCAATAATGTTGACAAGGGATTAATGATAGGTACACTGAAAAGAAAGTCCACTATGAATTGCATGATACTAGGAACATCGAAGGTGCAAAGAGAGTACAAACAAAAATAGAGATACTTGAGGCTAATGTCATTGGAGGAATGCTCACATGAAAAAAGTAGATGGAAAACAAAGGCAAACATCAAACCCCCCTGACACTTTATAATGGAGTGCGAGTACATAGAGCACGAACATGTACAAGATCCAAAACATGCAATAGAATGGCACTTTATCTCAGTGTGTGTACATAAAAGAATGCTACAAAAGTGAAGTATACACTTCTCAAAGAAGAAAAAAGGCTGCTAAAACAAAAGAGCAGCCTAAGACAAGCCATTCCACAAAAGGAAAATATCCCAGGACTTGAAATATCCAAGATATCTACCAGATTGCAAAAATGCAAGAAAATGAATAAAATATTCCTGAAGTAGAATGTGGAAAAATGATGCATAGCACTAGAAAGGTCTTAGAATAATTTTTCCAATATATCATTTGCCCAAAACACAATCTGGATGCGCAAGATAGAGCTCCTAGAGTGAAAAACTAAACATCTAGCTTTGACAGTAAAACACACCATCAAAAAAGTAAAATAAATTTGAAGCTCCAAATTTGGATAGAGCTTGGAAATACCTTTTCAATGATATCTCATTTGCCTGATTTTGACACCGTATACTAAAGTTATGAGTAAAAAACCATAGGTATGCTGAAGGGCCCAAAAAATAGTGTAGAAGTGTTGTTGCATGTTGATGTCAGCAAATGACAGGCTTAAAATTGACGGTCGTATGGCCATTAATGAGGGACCGAGGTCTAGTTTCTACTATAGAATTAGCCTAACTCTTCTCGAAGATCCTTCCTTTAGATCTCTTAGGGCATTCACCACCCTTATACCAAAATGAGCCACTGAGAACTCACTTCCTCTTCCAGACCCAGTCCTCACCGACAAGTTAACTTCTCCCCTCACTGAACCTACATAGATAGATTCACTCTCCTCATTCTATTAGTGCCCTTATAGCATCATCCTAGCTTACTTACCCTAGCCAGACTATCACCAAGCTCACCTAGGGTAAGGTCTCTAGATTCAAACCTATTACCTCTCCTACCAAAAACAAAATAAAGAAAACTATGTACAGGGGCTCCTCTCGAGTTCCATCCAGGCACATAACTTTCATCATGGATTCAGGAACCTCGAGGAGCCATTCAATATTTACAACCTAGAACAAGTAAGGAACTTACAACTTGCAATAGAAACAAAATGAATTAAAGTAGTAGCATGCACGGTAGATCACAAAGCTTTGAAACTAAGTACACAACCTACAAATTTTCATTAACTAGAAATAACAACAACCATAAAAATCCAACTATTACAAATCTCTCTTCTTCTGCCTATATATCCTTCTTACAAAAACCCTTTATCTTATAACGGAATGCTGGGACACCATAAATAGCCACCCCAAAATTGGGATAGTCTTAATTACCCATTCTATTGAATCATCTTGTCAAGAGTCATTATTACTGACCATACTGTCTATTGCAGACAAGATCCAACCTTTCGTGACTGTTACAACTAGTTTTACCAAGAAGCAACAATGTGAACTCCGCCATAGTACTGAGCACCA
The DNA here is from genome assembly GCA_027943335.1 of Chamaecyparis obtusa. Lineage (NCBI taxonomy): Eukaryota > Viridiplantae > Streptophyta > Pinopsida > Cupressales > Cupressaceae > Chamaecyparis > Chamaecyparis obtusa. The sequence goes on from BSBK01001913.1 coordinate 2,524,985, forward strand.
GTTTCATCGAGCACCCATTATTACCGAGCATCGGTATTACCGAGTGCCACTCTTATCGAGCACCAGTAATGCCAAGAAACATTATTCACCGAGAAACCTTGATGCATACTGAGCAAATTTATCTAAGGTTCTAGATACCTTGGTTGGATTTCTAGAGGCTTATTAACTACTTCTAACATACAATAGAAGTGAAAGAAAAAATCTAAGCACTAGAGTGTTTATTCACCAACTTGACCCATTTTATACTTGTTCATCATAGGAGTGAATGTATAAACACTTTACAAACCAACTTAAAGCAAATCTAAAATTTCTTAAGGATCCTTAACCCTAGTTCTCTAGGTGCTCCTGCACCATACTCCCCCAAATGAGAAAAATCAACTTCCAGGTGATTGGATGAGGTCAGGGTTGATGCCGAATTTCTTGAATTCAGTCTCCTACACCCATGTAGCCTCAGAATTAGCTTGTCCTTTCCACTTGACTAGATATTCCATGTAAGTCTTTGTTCTAGTCTGCTTGGCAAATCTTGAATTTAGGATCTTTTTTGCCTTGGGCTTTGGAGTAACTGGAAGTTTTAGTGCCCTGAGATCTTCTATAGTTGCTGATCAATTAGGACCTTCTTCTAGAATTGGTCCCTTGTAGGACACAAGATCTACCACATTAAAAATTGGAGATAAACCCATATTAGTGGGAAGGTCAACTTTGTAAGCATTAGACCCATACTTCACCAAAATTTCATAGGGGCCTATTCTCCTCATCTGAAGCTTACTCGGAACACCTTTTTGCAGTCTTGCTTTGTTCAGGTGCACCATGACCAAATCTTCCACTTGAAACTAAGCATCCCTTTTTCTTTCATCTACCTTCTGCTTAGTGTGAGTTGTACTCTCCACTAGTGTATTCTTCACAGTATCATGGACCTCTTTCATGGATTGAGAAAAATCTTATGCATAACCACTCTTCTCTACATTGTTTCCAAGATCCCTAAGTTCACATATACCCCTGGGATGGATCCCATACACTATTGTAAAAGGGATTTTTCCAGTGGATCTATTGACTATATCATTATAAGAAAATTATGCCTATGCAAGTAACTAATCCCATGATTGTCCATATTCTTTTGTGAGGCACCTCAAAAGGTTTCCCAAACTCTAGTTCACTACTTTAGTCTAACCATCGGTCTGTGGGTGATAAGCCAAGCTAAAGGAAATGTTTGTATCGAGCTTCTTCCACAAGGTTTTCCAAAAATGACTCATAAACTTAGATTCCATGTCTGATACAATGCTTAAGGATAATCCATGTATCCTTACTCCTCTAAAGAAAAGATGTGTTATATAGCATGCATCATGTGTGGTTTTTCATGGTACAAAGTGAGCCATTTTTATGAATCTATCCACAATCACAAAAATATTGTCCATTCCTTGCTTGGTCTTAGGAAGTCCAACCATGAAATCCATGCTAACACATTCCCAAGGTCGGTCTAGGATTGGAAGTGGTTGATACAATCTTGCATTTGATGAAGTCCCCTTGGCCTTTTGATAGACTATACAAGTCTCTACATACTTTTGAACATCCTTGTTCATCCACGGCCAATAATAGTATCTTCGTACCAATTCTAAAGTTTTATGCACCCCAAAATGTCCACTCAATGACCCATTATGTTTCTCTTGTATCAAGTTCTCTCTTATTGAACCTTTCGGTACACAGAGTTTTCCTCCTCTAAATAGAAGACCTTCTTGTAGGGTGAAATCAGAATATTCACTATGAAAATGATTTTGAAAATCTTGACATACCTTATAGGCTACTGAAAAATCTTCATCTGTTGGGTACAGATCCTTGAAACTATCTATGCCAATGCTTCTTATCTGAATTTCTTGCACCGTGAGAAATCTCCTACTCAATGCATCCACTACCTTATTTTGTACTCCCTTCTTGAGTTTGATGGTGAAGGTGTAGGCTTGGATATAGTCCACCCATTTCGTGTGCTTATGGCTTAGTTTATCTTGTGAATTCAAAAAACTCAAAGCCTGATTATCGGTAAAGACTACAAATTCTTTGGGAAGTAGATAGTGTCTCCATTTCCTTAGTGCTTGTACTAGTGCATATAGTTCCAGATCATATGAGGAATACTTCCTCTTTGCATCATTCAATTTTTCACTATGAAAAGCAACCGGTTTTCCCTCTTGACTCAAAACTGCACCGATGGCAACATTGCTAGCATCATATTCCATAGTAAAAAACTTGTCAAAACTGGGAAGTATTAGGATAGGTTGAGTTTCTATTCTCTACTTCAAATTCTTAAATCCTTCATCGGCCTTCTTATTCCATTGGAAATTTTATTTCATACCCCCTTTTATGGTATCTAAGATAGGTGCACTGATTTCACTAAACTACCTAATGAACTTTCTGTAGAACTATGTCAATCCATGGAAACTCCATACTTATGTAGCTAATTTAGGTTTAGGCCAATTCAAAACAACTTCCACCATGCTGATGTCCATCTTCAAGTTACCTTTCGAGATAACAAAACCTAAGTATACGAGTTCTTGCTTCATGAACTCACTCTTTTCTAAATTGATTGCCAACTTCTCTTCATGAAACCTTTGCATTACCATTTGCAGATGTCTGAGATGATCCCCCTTGGTTCTGTTGAATACTAGAATATCATCCAAGTATATTACAACCCATTTTCCAATGAAGTCCTTCAATACTTCATTCATCAACCTCATAAATGTGTTCGAGGCATTGGACAACCCAAAAGGCATTACAAGCTACTCATAGAGTCCCTTGGTAGTCTTGAAAGTAGTCTTCCACTCATCTTCACTTTTTATTCTTATCTGATGGTACCCACTCTTAAGATCTATCTTGGAGTAATACTTAGCTCCTCCTAAGAAATCAATCAAATCATCTATCCTAGGGATTGGAAATCTATACTGAATAGTGATCCTATTGATGGCCCTGGAATCCGTACACAACCTCCAAGTACCATTCTTCTTTGGAGCAAGGATGGTGGGAACAACATGTGGGTTTATGCTCCTTCTAATTAGTCCTTGATTCAGTAGTTCTTGAACTTGATTAGCTATCTCCACATTCTATTGTGGGGTCATTTTATAGGCAGCTTTGTTGGGAAGTGAGGCTCCTGGGATGAATTCAATCTGATGGCTAATAGATCTCTCAAGTGGAAGACTAGCTAGCCGACCATCACTAATGATGTTTGGATATTGACTCAGTAATTCCTTGACTTCTAAGGGTAATTCTTCCCTCTTGTCCCCTTTGTCACTTTTTGGCTTAAGAACCAAAGCAAAGTCTACTCCATCTTCCTTCTCTAACGTGTGTAAGAACTCTTTCTCACCTACCAATAGTATGTTAGGACCCTCTTTCTTCACTTTACCTTCTTCCAATATTGACTGTATCTTGAAGGTCACTTCATCCTTCTTGAAGGAATAGGAGTTTTCAACTCCATTATGTACTGCAACTATGTCGAACTACCAGGGTCTACCTAACAATAAATGACAAGCATCCATGGGAAGGACATCACACAAAATGTTGTCCTTATCCTTCCCTATGGAAAATTCTACCCAAGCTTGCTCATTAACTAACACATGTTGATCCTTATTCAACCAAGTGACTCAGTAAGGGTTAGTATGAGGAATCCTTTTCAATTTTAAATTTTCTACAGCTTCCATGGAAATTATGTTATCAGTAGAACTAGAGTCTATGATAACTTTGCAAACCTGACCTAGCACCTTGCACTTGACTCAAAACAAAGATCTTCTTTGGCTTGGTTCCTCCTTGATGGGTTCCTTGAGGAGTTCTCTTTTGATCATCAAGTTTTCTCCTATCTTAGAATCGAGGGCTATTTCTTTTGTCTTGTTGCTAGAAGATTCTCCTTACACATAGTGTGTCCTCTTCTCACCTCCTTGTGATGTAGAACTCTTCTCAGGACATGTGTAAGCTAGATGCCCAAGTTGTTGATAGTTATAACACTTCATTGAAGAGAAATAATATTCTCTTCCCTAATTATTGTTCCTTCCCCTTGAACCATTGCTTGAATTATTCCTCGGTTGTAACCTCCTCTTGTGTTATCGGATTCTCCTTGATTCTCATTGAGCTTGGACTCTCTCTAAATTTTTTATTCAAGGTTCCTTCCATTGAATTCTCCTCTATGACTTCTATTATCCCTTCCCCTTCCTCTTCTATTTTTATCTTGCTTCTCCTCCACTTTTAGACCGAGTTGACAACATTGATGTACTTTCTTAGGACTTAAGAGACTGAGTTCCTCTTGGATACTCCATTTGAGGCAATTCAAATACCTAGCCACTTTTAGGATTTCCTCCTCCATTACATGTGATCTCAAACATAACTTGTGAAACTCTTCGATATAGGTAATGACCTCTAGATCCTTTTGCCTCAAATTATGTCTCCTCTTATGCACCTATATAGGATAATCCTCAGGGAGATATGTTTCTCTTATCTTAGTGCTAGCCGCCATTCTTTTCCAACTGGTTATGGGGTTCTTTCCTTCTTTAGTCCTTTCATCTTGGACAAATTTCCACCAAGTGAGAGTAGTTCCTCTCAATCTTGTCTTGGCTATTCTGACCTTCTGAGCCTCGGTCACATTATCATAGTCAAAGTGATTTTCCATTCCTTCTATCCATTCCATGACTACTTCTAGTTTTATTTTTTCATTGAATAGAGGCACACCTTCCAAGGACTTACTATTCATTTCCTTAACACCCTCAAGAATGGCTCTTCTTGAAGCACAAGGTCAAGTTCTAGTACTATGTCTTATGTGGCCACTGTCTTCTCTTTTTCATCCACTTCTCTCATTCTTTCACTAACTACTGCAGTTCTTAGCTGCACTTTTTCTAACCTAGTTTCCATTTGGGCCAACTGTTCTTTCAGGAGTCTATTCTCTTATTTTTTCTCTTTCACATCTTTTGCTAGTTCTGCATTGGTCACCATTTTGAATGAATCGATAGATGCCTCTGCAGATAACACCCAAACAATACATGCCCAAATCTTTTAGGGTTCTGATACCAATCTGATGAGGGACCGAGGTCTAGTTGCTACTACAGAATTAGCCTGACTTTTCTCAAAGATCCTTACTTTAGATCTCTTAGGGCATTCACCACCCTTATACCGAAATGAGCCACTGAGAACTCACTCCCTCTTCCATACTCGGTCCTCAATGACAAGTTAACTTCTCCCCTCACTGAACTTACATAGATAGATTCACTCTTCTCATTCTATTAGTGCCCTTACAACATCATCCTATCTTACTTACCCTAGCTGAACTATCACCGAGCTTGCCTAGGGTAAGGTCTCCATATTCAAACCTATGACCTCTCCTACCAAAAACAAAATAAAGAAAACTATGTATAGGGGCTCCTCTTGAGTTCCATCCAGGCACATAACTTTCATCATGGATTCAGGAACCTCGAGGAGCCATTCAATATTTACAACCCAGAACAGGTAAGGAACTTACAACTTGCAATAGAAACAAAATGAATTAAACTACTAACATGCACGGTAGAACATAAAGCTTTGAAACTAACTAAGTACATGACCTGTAACTTTTCATTAACTGGAAATAACAACAACCATAAAATTCCAACTATTACAAATCTCTTTTCTTTCACCTATATATCCTTCTTACAAAATCCCTATGTCTTATAACGGAATGCTGGGACACCATAAATAGCCACCCCAAAATTGGGATAGTCTTAATTGCCCATTCTATCAAAGCATCTTGTCAGGATTCATTATTACTGACCATACTATCCGTTGCAGATGAGATCCCACCTTTCACGGCCATTACAACTGGTTTTACCGAGCGGCAACAATGTGAACTTTGCCATAGTATCAAGCACCAGTTTCACTGAGAACCTATTACTACTGAGCATTGGTATTACCAAGCGCCAGTCTTACCGAGCAACAATATCACCAAGCAACCTCGATGCATACCAAGAAACTTTATCTAAGGTTCCTGATGCCTTAGTTGGATTTCTAGAGGCTTATTAACTACTAACACACAACAAAACTGAAAGCAAACATCTAAGTACTAGAGTGTTTATTCACTAACTTGACCCATTTTGTATTCTGTCATCACAAGAGTGAATGAATAAACACTTTACAAACCAACTTAAAGAAAATCTAAAAGTTTTTAAGGATCCTTAACCCTAGTTCTCTAGGTACTCTTTCACTAGCCATCATGGCCAAAATCCACCTGGGGCTAAAAAACTGGGTCCCTAGTCACCATATGACTAGGGCCTGAGGCTGAATATGCTAGGGGGTTAAATTTGATGGCCAAATGGTCATCACCGCATTAAAAAAAAAGAAAAATTAAAATCGTCGTATAGCCTTGAGATGCATGTTAGGGCCTGGTAGCCAAAAAAATTTGCCTCAGAATACAATGGCATTCGAATCAGATGTGCCTTATATGGATCTAGGGGTTTTTTGCCACTGCAAGCTCAACGGTGAGGTCTGTTTGAGAAAAAAATTCTCCCAAATACTAGTGACCACATCGAGATCCATGTTAGGGCTGATTGCAATTTTTTTTACCATAGATTCTAACTTTGTCCAAATTGGATAAATTTTTTATGGATCTAGGGGTTCTTGGGCACTTTGAATGCAACAGTGAGGTCTTTTTGAGACAAAGATTACTAGAAAGAAAGGTCCCCCCCAGATCTAATAGAAAACCCTCTAAAACTACAGATCTAACGAACACAGCTGAATCTCTTAGGAAGAGGACAGGGGAAAATAGATCTAAATCTCTAATACCACATTGGAGTTGATGAGTAAATAACTCACATCTCTCAAGAACACCTACACGCAATCACCTGTCATAGAATGAGAGAGAAGTAAGAAGCTAGAGAGGCGTTAACACATGGATCCATGAAAGAGGAAACATTATTGATGTGCAAAGACAAAAGTTGCAATTCAATAAAATGAATCTTTCTCAATAAGATTACAAGAGAGATAAATCATTATAAAAGGATATCTAAAACCCTAAAAGGGTGAACAAACCTAGGTTGCATGATAATAATCAATAAAATAATTAATTATTATATGCCTAAAGTTTAGCTTAAGTATAAAGAGATAATAATTGACTTAGTAATCAAATCAATATGATATAATTAATAAGTAAACACTTTATTACTCTAACAGTTTCTTCCTTGTGCATTTGAGCTTAATAAAGAAATAGTGTTCTCATAGTCTTTTCAAATGGCTTTGACAACTTTCACAAGAAGTTGGCCATATCTTGAAGAAGAGACTGTGATTTTAGCCAAATATGAACTAGAAGATCTAACTTTACATGCTTTGGACATAGATTCATCAAAATAAATGTCAGGCCCACTACATCCTTTAACCTCAGTCTCCCATTTTAGAATTATTTGTCTCTTAGATAGTATTATATATCAAATTAAAATTGAATACATGTTCAGTCTAGGAAAAATCCTTTTGTGCAAAATTGAATAGTTTCTTGACATGAATCCTCTATTAGACGGCTGATCTCCATGACACCAGGTGTCCCACATCCAAAAACCCTTCCCTGCACATCACTCCCCACAAGAATAGGGGGAGAGTTAGGGCCAAAATGGTAGCCATGAATTCACTTTTGATGTCATTTGGAAACCTAATCTCCCCTTCAAAAGATGAGATTTTTTGTTCTTCAAAAGAACTAGAGCTCCTGATCAGTGGGAATGAATTGGCCATAAATTTTGTTAGCACCTGCAAAAGTTTTTCATGTCTATATAATTTTTCTCTGGTCTCTGCAAAGTCTTTCTATGTCTCTGGCTTGAAACCTTAGGTCTCATTTCATATTTCTAGCCGTTAGAAAGGTAAAAACCCTAATTATCTTGGACAGGTTCTATTCCTTAGTTACTTTTTCAGGGCACTTAAGTGATCTTAAAAGCTTGTGTGCTTTTCTCTTCTCAATTAGTCGCTCAATCTCCTGATAGTAACAGTAAAATCTTTTTTATCCCACGACTTCAAGAAATGCTTTAGTCGCATAGTCTCTTAATGCTTTCAAAATATTCCTTATCCTTCAATGACTTGCTAAGTGTTTAGCTTTTCTTTCAGTCACCAGATCACAACAGTTAAATTTGGCATTCAGCGACTCTACTGGTGGTTAGTCGCCAGGTCTCTAGATCTTAGCGGTTCATTCAGAGATTAAGATTTTCACACAGTCGCCAGATCTCTTGAGAGAAGTCAAAATTAGCATAAAGTTCAAAGATCCAATGACTACCGCCAGATCAGGATCATGTGGTGGAGTTTTAGTCACTGAGTCATGAGATGGTAGGACCATTTCATGAGGTTGGTACAGGTGGATCCGATGTCAGAAGATGTTGAGGTGTCTGATGATTATTGGTTGTAGGATAGTGAGTTAGCAGTTGTCAGTGGGCCCAAGGTCTTCAGTTTATGGAGTAAGTTAAAGTTCAGTCAGGATCTATGGTTGTCATATATTCTCAAGAAAAAGATGCAAGATGTTTATCCTACGTGGTCTTGCAACAGCCGCTGATTTCAGTGAGCTCAGAGTTTATAATGTATTCGATGATTTAGCGACTGAGGAAGTTTTTAGTCCCTGGATCTAATCCAGGGTTAAGAAAATATTCAGTGACTTGGAGATTGCCTCGGTCACGTGTTCTTGAGACTTAACCCTAGTTGATGAAAGGATTGTGAGATTTCATGAAACTCTTTGTCACTGAGTCTCTAGATGATGCGGGGTTAAAGTAAAGATAATATTGAGGTTTACCCCAGCGGTTAAGTTTTTATTCAATGATCTAGTGACTGTATGGTCTCAGAGTCTTAGGTTCCTGACGGTTAAGTGGAAAACCTCCAGAAATTTAGTGACATGGTTAGTCTTGTGGTCACGTAATCAAATAGTTAAGGCAAAAGAGTTCTAGTGACTTAATGAGAATCGTTAGATGAAATGAAGAAGAAGATCGATGGCAATCGCGTAATCTCAAGAAGAAATTTGAAAATTCAAGAAGTTTCAGCGATTCAGAGACTCCTTATTAGTCGCTAGATCTCCAAGTCAGGTGATCGCTAAATGTCTTTAAAAGGTTAATAAAGTTGTCATAACTATGAGACAGACTATAGTCGCCAGATCTCATGATGAAATATTATAGTATATATATCTGCTCAGTCGCGTGATCTCGTAAAGAAAAAAATTTCTTTTGCGACTAGATTTGACTATAGTCGCTGGGTCGTCAAGTGAAAAAATTAAAAGCTCCTATGGTTGCCAGATCGAGGAAAGAAGAAATTGTGTTCAGTGACTGGGAGATTGGTCTTAGTCACGTAATCTCCGAATAGGGTCAAAGGGTTAAATGATGGTTTGTTTTTCCTTCAGTCATGAGGTCTCCTGATCTAACTACAATTAGCAAATCTATCATGTGACTTCAAGTTTCCTTAGTCACGTAATCACCAGATATACCAGGGTTCAAGATGACTCAGGTTATGGATGGACAGTTGGTAGACATCAGAGGTGACTGAGCAGTAAATGGTGAATAGTATGATGACAGGTGGCACTAGGCGGGCCCATGTGTGGGGCTTAGTCTCTAAGTCTTGTAATCAGAGGGGAATATTCTAAGGTTTTCAGTGATCACAAGACTTACCTTTATCACTCAGTCTCCAAATGATATTGAATATTATCTCTGGGTCATGAGACTTAGCGACAGTCATCCGATTGAAGAGATATCAACGTCAATCATTTAATATCTGAATAGTTTAGCAGTTTGGGAGAAGACCGCGAGATCATGAGACTGTTTAGTTGTGTAATCGCTAAGTATAACTTGAGGTTAATGAGATGACTAGTGATCTCACGACTAGGGAAAAATGTAAACTAGGATTCCTATAAAGTTAAGCTGAGAAACTCGAGAAAAGTGAAGAGATCTAATGGTGCTAATATAAAGTGAGTCCAGATTTGAATGCTGACCGTCGATATGATGTCTAGCGCCATGAATGTAGCCATTTCTTCCAAATTTAAATATTTAAAAGGTTTCAATGGAAAAAGGATTGGAATTGAATGCTTGAGCGGCTCGATTTGGTAGATTGGATCCTTTCGACTGTCACAATGTGGACCGGAGGGTTTGATGATTGATTGCAGGGGGTTTGTACAATGAAGGAGCGGGTAACCAGACTGCTCAAGGCATGTTGTAGGTGACTAATCAGATTGATAAACATGGTAGATTTAGGCTCTTTGATATATTGCTCTGAAATTTCTCATAAATGAAGATCATCCTTGGATCTAGTCACTCGAGGTTACCTGGGTTTTCACCCCTGTAATAAATTGGATTAAATCTAGTTGGTTTGGTCGGTGAAAACCCTAACCTTTACCCTAGTCATCCCTAGCTTGTTGCATCCTAAATTTTGGGATTCCAAGATGACTAGCGGTATATATTGTTGTAATTTACATTTTTGAAGGGTTCCATTATTCTGGGGTTCCATTATTCTAGTTCCACATGGGTTCCTATTCCTTATTCTACAGGGTTCCTGTACTTCCTCGGTTAGGAGCAGGTCTCTTGATGTTGAATATTGAAAATACAAGCTTTGTAGAGCAGACTTCTCATTTTGAGTCTGATTTTTTTGAGTAAGAGTCTTTGTATGTATTGATACACTTTTCATGAAATACAATACAATTTCTATCTTGGTTCTGTTACTATCTCTTGGCGCTATGTTTGTTCTTGTATTTTTTTATTTGTAAGGCACATAAAAAAATACTAGTTGTTAGGTAATTACTCTAATTATTTCATGAGTTTCTTTCAAGGAAAGGATTAAATCCTCATGTGCAATTTCAGAGAATGAACACATCTGTTGAGATCTTGATGATAACAATCTAAGAGTGAGAAGATAGTCTGTCAAGCATTCTATCTAAATTGTATGTAGTTTGCAAGGCATACTACTGTATTTTCTTGAAATTCCTCTGTTGATTCATGTTAGACTCTTTTTCCAAAAGGATTAGGCATTGGTTTGATATTTGTTTATGCAACTACCTTTCTATCATCAAGCAAAAAATTTATCATTACCAGTATATTTTAGTTTCTCTAGTTTATGCCTACTATGAAGGGACTATGTCCAAGTGGTACAGTTCACATTTGGTGATTCCTTAAAGAAAGAATCAGAGGTTAACCTTCCTTGAGTTGAACTCATAAAAAGAAGAAGGATTTATGTCCTTATTTCCATTGTCAATGTTGTTACATTTATAGTTTCTATTGTCGAGCTCTATATCAGGAGATTTTCAACTGTCTACAGAGTGATCTTTTGCTAAAGTGATCTGAAGCCTAAATAGCATGACAGCGAAGATGTAATCCACTAATAAAAAGCTTACTTGAAATACAGTAACCTATTCATAAGCAATACCCACCTGAGTCCTGTGGAGCTTGAAGCAGAAGGGGGATCTTATCCAATCCTCATTAATTAGGCTTTTCTTGCAAACTTGGAGCCCCTTTTAACTGAGAATCTAGCCTATAATTTTGCCAAGTTTGACCATACAAGAAAAATCCCTAACAAAATGGTGACTCAGCAGGTGATAGTCCTAGAGTCTTGTTGTATTTAGTTTGGGGAGGAGTCTCATAAATGTCATAATCTGAAAGTTGTTTTCAGATCTGCAAGTGTATTACCTAGATTTGTTGTTGTAAAAACTTAAAATTATATGTGACTTTATTGTGAGGAATGCCCAGAATCAGTTGGTGTTTCAAGAAAGATCAGTGAATGAATTTGTGTCCTCTGAGGAGAGGTGGCAACTCTGTGCTAGAGTGAACTTAAGGTGTGAAGCCTTGTTTTGGATTTTAGTCAGATGTGAAGAGAACAACAACATTCAGTAGAGACAATCCAGGTATTCTCCATTCAAAGTTTGGTGTATTTGCATGGTCCTTATCAAGTGATTTTGTCATTAAAAGAAAGGACAGATAAGTGGAATTACATACTTCTAGATTAAAATTTGATTTGAGTCATATAAGTGAGAAGTATGTCAGATTAGTAAGCTTGATAAGAGAAGGTTGATTACAAGTGTAGACTTGTTTTTATTGGTTTTCAAGAATTTGAGGGGTGTATGTAAAGTTGCAGCCAGTAATGGAGGTTCATAGGTGTTATTTTATCAAAGGATATGTGTTATTTTGTTATGATGGCATACCTGGTTTCCCTAATAAAGTCAGAGAATATTTACCAAACTTCAATAGGAACCAGTTCCAATCAGCAAGAAAGCATGTGCAGGATTTTGTTGATTTGCTGTATGATTTTGATATCTACCATGAAGATCTATGGATGAGGTTGTTTGTGCATACTCTTGAAAGAGATGAAAGAGATTGGTTTTCATTTTTGCCTGCAGCTTTGATTTCTTCATGAGATGAGCTAAGTTCTTACTTCATTGAACAGTTTGATGGGTGGGTAGATGTTAAATTGTTGTTGGATGGATTGATGGAAATTCAGATTGAGGAAGGTGAGTTAATTCCAAAGTTTAATAGCAGATTTTCTAGGACACTAATGGATATCCCTGAAGATTGTAGGCCACATGATCAGATTTTTTTAGTTATCTACTTGAGTGCATTTGGCCAAAAAATGGGTTTTCTGCTGACGGATAAACAACCCCAAAGTCTACATCATGCTTTTGAAATTGCAATGGATATTGAGTGCACTCTAAAGTATGGAGTTATAAGAAGACATGCCTCTACTGGTTTATATTTTCAAAATAAAGTGAATGATCAGGAAAAGGGTGAGCAACATCAATACTCTCATTACTCTACTAATTGTATTAATCATAATGTTGTATGTGAAAGTGGAATGAATGTTGCTGCCAAAAATTTAATTGATAAGGAGCTGGAATCTTTGCCAACCAATGAAAGTAATAAACATTTACGGATTGTAGGGGATACATCCTTCTCTTTGCATGATTGGCACAAGTACAGTGATGATAATTATGAAGGTACCTTCCCACCAATTAGTGTTGATATAAATGCTGAGAGAAATATAGATTGTGGGAGCATGGATAAGATTGAGAATGAATTGGTTTCTAATGATATGTCACAAGATTTATCTCATACTGCAAATGATTTTTCTTTGCAGTCTTCTATGTGTTTAAATGGTAATGAAGTTGAGTGTAAAGTCTTGGAGACTGAAGATGAATGGGGGAGTCCATTGTATGGTACTTGTGGAGATGATGTGATTAATTATAACACTGATTTTTCATATGATGACAGTAGTAGTGGTGAGTCATGTTCTGATTCAGATTTTAAATTTTCTTTCTCTATTGAGGATGTATGTGAAGATGGACATAATGGCATTTCTTGTGTAGTTACTAACGTGTTATTTGATGAAGACATTAATATGAACTAGTTGACACTTTTTCTAAATTATTATGAGAAACAATTCCATATAGTTTCCAATCCACTATTTGAAGAATGTGCCCAAGAGATGGAATTTGCTAAGGATTGGTCACTTTCTGAATTTAATGTTTTAGATATGGTTGATCTTGAATCTCCATCTCCAATGAAGCTAGTTGGAAGAAGGGTAATGCAAGATGAATGTTGTTCTTTTGATAAGAATACATTACATAATGATAGTTTATTTCTTCTACCACCAAGTATTGAGAATAATGAAGATAATGTAATTCATGATGTTGATTGTGTGAATCATCCTTATGAGGATAAAGGTGTGATTTATAAAGAGAAATCAGATTTGATAAACCTAAATGACTTGATGTATGAGGAAGTTTTAGTTACCTTGGTTGAGCTAAATGAATGTGAGTATAGTTGCTTTTCTTTTGGTATGCAAGTTTGCATTAAAGATAAGCTAGATGTTTACAGCCAAGAGGAAAAGGTATCTGTTATTTGTCGCCTTTCATATGTTTTAATTCATGATGATTTTGATGGTGCTTGTTTTCCAAATAATGAGTTTGTGGGGGTACATATGAGAGAAGGCATAGGTGATGTTAAATCTGAAGTTATTCTGCAGCCTATGGTTGACATTGTTTTCTATCATCATGTATATAATAGTGGTTTCAAATTGTTGTTTCATTCTGAAAATAAAAACCAAGTTTTTGATAGAGGTAAAAGTTGATGTTCCTTTGGCATCTTGAAGTTGCCTATGCATATTTTGTATATCTTGTATAAGTGGTGTTAGCATTTTCAATAAGGAGCCAATTTGTGAAATTTTTGGAATAAGAGTGAGGTGAAGGCCTAGTTGTTTTCCTTGGGTGGTCTACTTCTCCTAGTGATTATAGATTCTTGCTATGCCTACAAGAGGCATACATCCACAAACAGAGCCACTGTTAGCACCTGCAAAAGTTTTTCATGACTATATAATTTTTCTCTAGTCTCTGCAAAGGTTTTCTATGTCTCTGGCTTGAAACCCTAGGTCTCATTTCATATTTCTAGCTGTTAGAAAGGTAAAAACCCTAATTATCTTGGCCAGGTTCTATTCCTTCATTACTTTTTCAGGCCACTTAGGTGATCTTAAAAGCTTGTGGGCTTTTCTTCTCTCAGTTAGTCACTCAATCTCCTAACAGTAATGGTATATTTTTTTTATCCCGTGACTTCAAGAAATGCTTTAGTCGCGCAGTCTCTTAATGCTTTCAGAATATTCCTTATCCTTTAACAACTTGTCAAGTGGCTAGCTTTTCTTTCAGTCGCCAGATCGCGGTAGTTAAATTTGGCATTCAGCAACTCTGCTGGTAGTTATTCGTTAGGTCTCCAGATCTTGGCAGTTCATTCAGAGATTAAGATTTTCACACAGTCGCCAAATCTCTTGAGAAAAGTCAAAGTCAACATAAGGTTCAGAGATCCAGTGACTATCGTCAGATCAGGGTCATGTGGTGGAGTTTTAGTCACTGAGTCGCGAGATGGTAGGACCATTTTGTGAGGTTGGTACAAGTGGATCCAATATCAGAAGATGCTGAGGTGTCCGATGATTATTGGTTGCAGGACAGTGAGTTGGCAGTTGTTAGTGGGCCCGAGGTCTTCAGTTTATAGAGTAAGTTAAAGTTCAGTCAGGATCTACAATTGTCATATATTCTCAAAAAAAAGATGCACAATGTTTATCCTACGCGGTCTTGTGATAGCCGTTGATTTCAGTGAGCTTAGAGTTTATAATGTATTCGGCAATTCAACGACTGAGGAAGTTTTTAGTCTTCAGATCTAACCCAGGGTTAAGAAAATATTCAATGACTTGGAGATTGCCTTGATTCCGTGTTCTTAGGACTTAACCCCAGTTGATGAAAGGATTGTGAGATTCAGTGAAACTCTTTGTCGCTGAGTCTCCAGATGATGCGGGGTTAAAGTAAAGATAATATTGAGGTTTGCCCCAGTGGTCAATTTTTTATTCGGTGATCTCATGATTATATGGTCTCAGAGTCTCAGGTTCCTGACGGTTAACTGGAAAACCTCCAGTGATTCAGGGACATGGTTTGTCTTGTAATCACTGAATCAAACAGTTAAGGCAGAAAATTTCTAGTGACTTAATGAGAATCGTCAGCTGGAATGAAGAAGAAGATCGATGGCAGTCACGTAATCTGAAGAAAAAATTTGAAAAGTCAAGAAGTTTTAGCGATTGAGAGACTCCTTGTTAGTCACTAGATCTCCAGGTCGGGTGATCTCTGAATGTCTTTAAAAGGTTAATAAAATTGTCGTGACTATGAGATAGACTAATGTCTGCTCAGTCGCGTGATCTCGTAAAGAAAAAATTTTCTTTCGCGACTAGATTTGACTATAGTCGCTAGGTCACTAGATGAAAAAATCAAAAGCTCCTATGGTCGCCAGATCGAGGAAAGAAGAAATTGTGTTCAGTGACTGGGAGATTGGTCTTAGTCGGACAATCTCCAAATAGGGTCAAAGGGTTAAATGATGGTTTGTTTCTCCTTGAGTCGCAAGGTCTCCTGATCTAACTACAGTTAGAAAATCTATCACGTGACTACAAGTTTCCTTAGTCACGTAATCGCCAGATATACCAAGGTTCAAGATGAGTTAGGTTATGGATGGGCAGTTGGTAGATGTCAGAGGTGACCGAGCAGTAAATGATGAATAGTATGATGACAGGTGGCACTAGGCGGGCCCATGTGTGGGGCTTAGTGTCCAAGTCTCATAATCAGAGGGGAATATTATGAGGTTTTCAGTGATCACGAGACTTACCTTTATCACTCAGTCTCCAAGTGAAATTGAATATTCTCTCTGGGTCATGAGACTTAGCGACAACCGTCCGATTGAAGAGATATCAACATCGGTCATTTAATCTCTGAATAGTTTAGCGGTTTGGGAGACGACCACGAGATCATGAGACTGTTTAGTCGCATAATCGCTAAGTATAACTTGAGGTTAATGAGATGACTAGCGATCTCACGACTAGGGAAAAATGTAAACTAGGATTCCTATAAAGTTAAGCTGAGAAACCTAGGAAAAGTGAGAGATCTAACGGTGCTAATATAAAGTGAGTCCAGATTTGAATGCTGACCGTCGATATGCTATCTGGTGCCATGAATTTAGTCATTTCTTCCAAATTTAAATATTTAAAGGTTTTCAATGGAAAAAGGACTAGAATTGAATGCTTGAGTGGCTCAATTTGGTAGATTGGATCCTGTTGACTGTCACAGTGTGAACCGAAGGGTTTGATGATTGATTGCAGAGGGTTTGTAAAATGAAGGAGTGGGTAATAGGACTGCTCAAGGCATCTTGCAGGTGACTGATCAGATTGATAAACATGGTAGATTCATGATCTTCGGTACATTGCTCTGAAAATTCTCATAAATGAAGATCATCCTTGGATCTGGTTTCTCAAGGTTGCTTGGGTTTTCACCCCTGTAATAAATTTGGATTAAATATGGTTGGTTTGGTGGGTGGAAACCCTAACCTTTACCCTAGTCATCCCTAGCTTGTTGCATCCTAATTTTTGGGATTCCAAGATGACTAGTGGTATATATTGTAGTAATTTTCATTTTTGAAGGGTTCCATTATTATGGTTCCACACTAGTTCTTTTTCTTGTTTTTGGAAGGTTCCTTTACTTCCTCGATTAGGAGCAGGTCTCTTGATGTTGAATATTGAAAATACAAGCTTTATAGAGTAGACTTCTCATTCTGAGTCTGAGTTTTTTGAGTAAGAGTCTTTGTATGTATTGATACACTTTTCATGAAATACAATACAATTTCTATCTTGGTTCTGTTACTGTCTCTTGGCTCTATGTTTGTTCTTGTATGTTTTTATTTGTAAGGCACATAAAAACATACTAGTTAGGCAATTACTCTAATTATTTCATGAGTTTCTTTCAAGGAAAGGATTAAATCCTCATGTGTAATTTCAGAGAATGAACACATCTATTGAGATCTTGATGATAACAATCTAAGAGTGAGAAGATAGTCTGTTAGGCATTCTGTATAAATTGTATGTATTTTGCAAGGCATACTACTGTATTTTCTTGAAATTCCTCTCTTGACTCGTGTTAGACTCTTCTGCCCAAAGGATTAGGCACCGGTCTAATTTTTGTTTATGCAACTACCCTTCTGTCATCAAGCACAAAATTTATCATTACCAGTATATTTTAGTTTCTTTATTTTATGCCTAATGTGAAGGGACTGTGTCTAAGTGGTACAGTTCGCATTTGGTGATTCCTTAAAGAAAGAATCAGAGGTTAACCTTCCTTGAGTTGAACTCATAAAAAGAAGAAGGATTTATGTCCTTATTTCCATTGTCAATGTTGTTACATTTATAGTTTCTATTGTCAAGCTCTGTATCAGGAGATACTCAGCTGTCTACAGAGTGATCTTTTGCTAAAGTGATCTGAAGCCTAAATAGCATGATAGTGAAGACCTAATCCACTAATCAAAAGCTTACTTGAAATACAGTAACCTCTTCATAGGCAATACCCGCCTAAGTCCTATGGAGCTCAAAGCAGAAGGGGGATCTTATCCAATCCTCATTAATAGGCTTTTCTTGCAAACTTGGAGCCCCTTTTAACTGAGAATCTAGCCTATAATTTTGCCAAGTTTGACCATACAAGAAAAATCCCTAACAAAATGGTGACTCTGCTGGGGATAGTCCTAGGGTCTTGTTGTATTTAGTTTGGGGAAGAGTCTCATAAATGTCATAATCTGAAAGTTGTTTTCAGATCTGTAAGTGTATTACCTAGATTTGTTGTTGTAAAAACTTAAAATTATATGTGACTTTGCTGTGAGGAATGCCCAAAATTTGTTGGTGTTTCAAGAAAGATCAGTGAATGAATTTGTGTCCTCTGAGTAGAGCTGGTGACTCTATGCTAGAATGAACTTAAGGTGTGAAGCCTTGTTTCAGATTTCAGTCAGATGTGAAGAGAACAACAGCATTCAACAGAGACAATCCAAGTATTCTCCATTCAAAATTTGGTGTATTTGCATGGTACTTAGCAAGTGATTTTGTAATTAAAAAAAAGGATAGATAAGTGGAATTACATACTTCTAGATTAAAATTTGATTTGAGTCATATAAGTGAGAAGTATGTCAGATTAGTAAGCTTGATAAGAGAAGATTGATTACAAGTGTAGACTTCTTGTTATTGGTTTTCAAGGGTAAAAGCACAATAAGATGTCACCCTTTTACAAAGGAAAAGGCTAACAAAATCAAAATTGTTCAACTTCAATAGTATAAAAATGACATTTATGTTTGGAATTTGAAGATGATGTAAACCAATTAAATATGATAAAATGGATGAAATTTATGATTAAATTTTTTAATAATTTTTTTAAATAAGAATTGATATGTTTTTTGAATTTTTAAAGATGATTTTTCAGATGCTGAAAAAAGCTAAAAATTAGGGGTCTAGTTCCCACCAAAAAATTATATGTAAATAAACATTTTTTCTCCTAATTTCAAAATATGTCATATATGACATATATAGCTAGTGCATGAAGAAATAAAAATTGCTTTGTGACCTATATTTTCTCTTTTATGACAATTCAAATTCCAACTCACTGAAATCGATAGTTTTCATCTCGCAACATATTTTTCATAACAAATATATCCCAATCAAAAAAAGAAATATATATTCTTGAAGAGGACTCTCTCCTCTAGTGCACCATATGTTTTTCAAATTTATTTAATATGATTTACTAATTTTTTCTTTCTCCGAATCAACATCTCCTTGACTGTTAAAATACCTACTTGCAATATTTTTCAATTACAATAAACTATGTCTAATTAAAACACTATAAAATCTATATGAGGATATTATTGACTCTGATCTCTACAAAAGGGTATTTTTTTATTATTTTAAAGATATCATTAAAAATATTAGGAGTTATTGAAATGCCACTTTTATGAAATAATTTTATTTTTATGATAATTGGACCCAAAGTGGTATAAAACATGCATTTAATAGATATTTTCAATTGGAAAAGTTAAAGAACTTATCTAACTTAGCTAGAATGAATCTAGCTAGACCATATGTTTGACCAAAATAAATTTTTAGTTAGAAATACTAAAATTTAACTATGCTGATAAGTTAGCCTAAAAGGTGACACCTGATTATGCTTTTACTCTCAAGAATTTTAGGGGTGTATGTAAAGTTGCAGCCAGTAATGGAGGTTCATATGTGTTCTTTTATCAAAGGATATGTGTCATTTTATTATGATGGCATACCTAGTTTCCCTAATAAGATCCCTAATAAAGTTAGAGAATATTTACCAAAGTTCAATAGGAACCAGTTCCAATCAGCAAGAAAGCATGTGTGGGCTTTTGGTGATTTGATGTATGATTTTGATATCTGCCATGAAGATCTATGGATGAGGTTGTTTATGCAGACTCTCAAAGGAGATGAAAGAGATTGGTTTTCATTTTTGCCTACAGCTTTGATTTCTTCATGGGATGAGCTAAGTTCTTCCTTCATTGAATAGTTTGATGGGTGGGTAGATGTTAAATTGTTGTTGGATGGATTGATGGAAATTCAGATTGAGGAAGGTGAGTTAATTCCAAAGTTTAATAGCAGATTTACTAGGACACTAATGAATATCCCTAAAGATTGTAGGCCACATGATCAGATTTGTTTAGTTATCTACTTGAGTGCATTTGGCCAAAAAATGGGTTTCCTGCTGAGGGATAAACAACCACAAAGTCTACATCAGGCTTTTGAAATTACAATGGATATTGAGTGCAATCTAAAGTATGGAGTTATAAGAAGACATGCCTCTACCGGTTTACATTTTCAGAATAAAGTGAATGATCAGGAAAAGGGTGAGCAACATCAATACTCTCATTACTCTACTAATTGTATTAATCATAATGTTGTATGCGAAAGTGGAATGAATGTTGCTGCCAAAAATTTAATTGATAAGGAGATGGAATCTTTGCCAGCCAATGAAAGTAATAAATATTTCTGGATTGTAGGGGATACATCCTTCCCTTTACATGATTGGCACAAGTACAATGATGATAATTATGAAGGTACCTTCCCACCAATTAGTGTTGATATAAATGCTGAGAGAAATGTAGATTGTGGGAGCATGAATAAGATTGAGAATGAATTGGTTTCTAATGATATGTCACAAGATTTCTCTCATACTGCAAATGATTTTTCTTTGCAGTCTTCTATGTGTTTAAATGGTAATGAAGTTGGGTGTAAAGTCTTGGAGACTAAAGATGAATGGGAGAGTCCATTGTATGGTACTTGTGGAGATGATGTGATTAATTATAACACTGATTTTTCATATGATGACAGCAGTAGTGGTGAGTCATGTTCTGATTCAGATTTTAAATTTTCTTTCTCTATTGAGGATGTATGTGAAGATGGACATAATGACATGTCTTGTGTAGTTACTAACATGTTATTTGATGAAGACATTAATATGAACTAGCTGACACTTTGTCTAAATTATTATGGGAAACAATTCCATATAGTTTACAATCCACTATTTGAAGAATGTGCCCAGGAGATAGAATTTGCTAAGGATTGGTCACTTTCTGAATTTAATGTTTTAGATATGGTTGATCTTGAATCTCCATATCCGATGAAGCTAGTTGGAGGAAAGGTAATGCAAGATGAATGTTGTTCTTTTGATAAAAATACATTACATAATGACAATTTATTTATTCTACCACCAAGTATTGAGAATAATGAAGATAATGCAATTCATGATGTTGATTGTGTGAATCATCCTTATGAGGATAAAGGTGTGATTTATAAAGAGAAATCAGATTTGATAAACTTGAATGACTTGATGTATGAGGAAGTTTTAGTTACCTTGGTTGAGCTTTATGAATGTAAATATAGTTGCTTTTCTTTTGGTATGCAAGTGTGCATTAAAGATAAGCTAGATGTTTACAGCCAAGAGGAAAAGGTATCTATTATTTATCCCCTTTCATATGTTTTAATTCATGATGATTTTGATGGTGCTTGTTTTCCAAATAATGAGTTTGTGGGGGGACATATGAGAGAAGGCATAGGTGATGTTAAATCTAAAGTTATTCTGTAGGCTATGCTTGACAGTGTTTTCTATCATCATGTATATAACAGTGGTTTCAAATTGTTGTTTCATTCTGAAAATAAAAACCAAGTTTTTGATAGAGGTAAAAGTTGACGTTCCTTTGGCTTCTTGAAGTTTCCTATGCATATTTTGTATATCTTGTATAAGTGGTGTTAGCATTTTCAATAAAGAGTCAGTTTGTGAAATTTTTGGAATAAGAGTGAGGTGAAGGCATAGTTGTTTTCCTTGGGTGGTCTGCTTCTCCTAGTGATTCTAGATTCTTGTTATGCCTGCAAGAGGCATACATCCCTAGACAGAGCCACTCTTAGCACCTGCAAAAGTTTTTCATTGCTATATAATTATTCTCTAGTCTCTACAAAGGTTTTCTATGTCTCTGGCTTGAAACCCTAGGTCTCATTTCATATTTCTAGCCATTAGAAAGGTAAAAAACCTAATTATCTTGGCCAGGTTCTATTCCTTTGTTACTTTTTTGGGCCACTTAAGTGATCTTAAAAGCTTGTGCGCTTTTCTCTTCTTAGTTAGTCGCTCAATCTCCTGATAGTAATGGTATATTCTTTTTTATACCGTGACTTCAAGAAATGCTTTAGTCATGCAGTCTCTTAATGCTTTCAGAATATTCCTTATCCTTCAGTGACTTGTCAGGCGGTTGTATACACCTAAAAATGGTCATCTAGACTATTAGCCCTTTTTTCTAAATCATAAATTGCTTATTCTTGATCAAATCCTAGCTCTATCATTTATTCGATTATTTTCTATGGGCTAACCATCTTATCCTAAGTCTTTATTTATTAAAAGGAATATTCCCTCCCCTTTTAATAAATAAAAAGCCCCCACTTTTCCTCTTATCCTAAGTTGCACAAATAAAGCATTATTCTTATTTTATAAAAAGAGAAAAGTACTTTTTGTCTCATATGGACACAAAAGTCAACTCTTATTTTCCTATTGGAGGATACTTGTGCACATGGATTGCTCCTCTTTTAAGCTCCAACATTGATTAAATCTTTTGCCTCTTAATCTTCATGGTCCATTTCTCCTCATTTCCTATAAAAGAAGAGCTCTCTTCTTCATTCTAGATCCCCAACTTTTTATGCTATTGTTATGCTACAGGTTTTCTAGGTCATCTTGGAGCTTTTGGAGACATTCTTGCATCTAGGGTTTGAAGATTTGGAGCATTGTTGGCATTCATCTTGGATCTTCATCAACACTCTATCTTCTTTTCTTCATTCTTGCATCATCATGGCTTTCTTGCTTCATAGTTAGATTTCATTTCTTGCATAGTAGCTTCATTTTCATGGCATTCTTAGCTTAGATTTCCTTTATGCTTTAGATTAATTTATCTAGTTTAACTAGGAGGCTTTGTAATACTTGCATCTTTCATTTCCATAGTTTAGCTTGCATTTCCATTCTAGCATAGCATTGCATTGCATTTTCATTCTTGATTCTTGAGGATATTGGCATTCTTGCCCTTGTCTTCATTGAATCTCCCATTGCATGGTTTACTAGCAAGGTTATTGGCTAAATAGCTCTAGCTGAGAGCATTCTTAAAAACCCTTGCACTCCATGCCTAGGGAGCTATGGATCGATTTGTGAGGGCTCATTCTTGAGTTTCCTTGCATGTAATGATTCATAGAAGTGTGGTCACATTTATAGCACACATTTTTGGCGCCCACCATGGGGCAGAGTAGATAGACTTTGTCCTTTAAATTTTGCATTTTCGTCAATTTTCGTCAATTTTTCGGCAAGTTTTTAGCGTAATTGTTGTTCTCTGGTTTTTTGTCTCAGAATATCGTGAGATACTTCTCAGGTATATCGCGCGATATACCTTACTATATGTTTGCGATACTTCGTGCCCGAGAAGAATCGCACTATAGTATTGAGGTATATCGCCTGGTCTCGGGCGAAGTATCGCCTGGTGTTGGGCGAAATATCGCACGGACTGAAAAGTATCGCCTGGTGTCGGGCAAAGTATCGCGCGATACTGTGTCTGAACCTGGTAGTGAGCTATTTTTAGGCTATTTTATCTATCTTGCAAGTTTTAGGTTCTTAGCTATCTTTTTGAAATTTTGCAAATGGTATCAAAAGTTTAAGTGTGATATATCATTGGAAAGGTCTTTCTGAGCCCAATCCAACCATGATGGTTTCATTTTTTGATTTTATCATTTGATCAAGTATTTTTGTAGATTATCAAATTTTTCATGTGCTAACCATTGTGGGTCTAACAAGTTGTGGTTGTAGGTGCACTTGCTTGAGATATTTTTCCAAAAGAACGCATGTCAAAGAGGGCTACTAATGGTTTTTGTAGGGCTGCCCTAAGCATAAAAACCAAATCAAGTGCTTGTTTAATTTCTTTCTTTATTAAGTGTGGCGTATACTAGTTGTTTCATTAGGCACTTAATACTTTGTGAAAGGAATCTTGGGGTGGTAGGAGAAGTATGCTCTTCACCTTTAGGTGAATCAGAAAATCTTGACCCATCTTGAGGTTTTGGAAGCAAAGGGGTAATTGGATCTTGTTTGGTGTGTTTGGGAGAGATTTTTGAGATAGGGGAGTATGCTCTTCACCCTTGTGGTGAATCAAAAACCTTGAACCTCAAGAATTAATCCACTCTTTGTTTAGCTTAGGATCCTTTAGCGGGCCTGCTCTTGAGCAATCAAGAGGAACGACCCAAGTGGGGACAACCTTGTCATCATTTTCCTTGGTGGCGAGTGATTCCAACTCACTATAATCTCAAGGCTATCGAGGACACAAAACCTTGGTAGACATAGTACTTATCTTCGCTTGATGTGAGTAACTTGTGGGATTGTGACCATGAGGAAAGCATTAAGCAAGAATGCTTAAGGTACTCTTGAGGCCGCGAGGTCCTAGTCCTTTATGAGGAGCAAGAGGGGTGCTATGAACGGAAACCCTTACTATGAACCATTAGATAGAGGCCACCCTTCTTTTAGCCACTTAGCTTCTTGGTGCAAGGATTGATCCAAGTGGACTTACCCGGATCACCCCAAGACACTCACCATATGTGTTCCTTTGGTTGTGTTTTTGACACTTCCATGACAACGCCAATATCTCTTGTGGGCAACCACTTGGTGTGAGGCAAGGGAACATCAAGTTGTGGGCCAAGTTGTTAAGTAATGAGCCTTGTCCTTCTAGGTAGTAATTGCTTGAATTGTCTTCGATTGTGCTATACCAATGTAAACGTTCTTAACTTTCAAACAAACGGTAGCATTCATAAGGTTTTCTATTTTGATATCACAAGTGCTTGTCTTGGCAAGGTTGCTTTTGCCCTTGTTTCAAGTGTTCTATGACATGTTTGATCCTACACTGTTTGCAAACCTGTCTTTTATCTACTGCTACTACTTGTCAAACTGAGAAATTGCACTATCCGATCTTTGAAATTGATCAAAATGCTTTAAAATTGAGATTTTTATGTTCACTGATCAAAGAATCGCCCAATTCTGCAACAGTATCGCATGCCTTATTGCGAAATATCGCGCGATACTTCGCGCCCTGCTATTTTATCGCACGCTTTGCTGAGATATATCGCGCGATAGTTCACTCCTGCTGGACTATCGCCCCGCTAGCCTGGAGTCTATCGCCCAACCATACTATAGTCTATCGCCTGGCTTGGGGTGAAGTATCGCCCAAACTGAGAAGTATCGCCCTGTCTGCCTGGAAAGTATCGCCCAGAATGTTTTTGCTGTCCTGTCATTGCTGCAATTCAGAGTTGCTAAACTTGCACTTTAACCTGGCATAGAGTGTCTTTTTCTGTTCTTACCTGAAACTGGTCTGTTATCTACATGCTTAGATTTGTTCTAGACTGAAACAAATGAGCTAAAACTATTGGGTTTGAGTTTAAAGAATGCTACTCTTGATCACTTGTCGCATCACGGTTACCTCTCTAGCTACTTGCTTATTGAGCTTCTTGCTCGCTGCTTGGCTTTAGTCAATTGATTGTTGTAAGTGCTTGAGCACTTTTGACAAGCCATCTCTCTCTATTGTTCTACTTTGACAAGTGATCTTTATTAGCTTTGCTTATCTCAAATCTAAGAAACTTTGTCTCATTCTATTAGTCAACCAACATCTCTTTTCATGCCGGTTACAACTCGGTCTCAATTTGAGCAGGAGAGTCATCCTTCGTTCAATTATACACAGTTACCTTCTCCAACTAGACGTTCAAAAGCACCCATTAGCAACAACAGTTCTAGTTCTAACCAATCTGAGAATTCTAAGGCTACACCATGGTATAAAGGAGGTTTCCTCTTTTCCGCATTCAAGACCCCCAAAAACACAGACAGTGTCTCACTCACTTTGACTGAACAAGAAAAGTTTCAACTCTTGCAAGAACACTTTGAGCGTAAGGATAATCAAGCGCGCTTAGACAAAGAACACAATCAACAAAAGATGGATGCTACTAGGTGCATGGCTTATAGAGGGACATTTCATGAGCAACCTGAGACTAGTAATCATGAGCATAGACCTCTTTTTAACAATGGCAACAATGACAACAACACGCCACCAAGATCTCCTCCAAGGCCAACTTTTGCTATGCCTTCTTCACCTCCTAGACCTCCTCCCTCTCAACATGAGGCAGAGGCTAATGATGAGATTTCTAGTGAGGATCTTATGAGATGTGAACAAGATGTGGATTTCCAACGAATGATGCATAAGCTTTTAGAGCGTAATGGTGATCAATATTTTCAATATATGACTTCTAGAGGATACAAGCTTCCTCCCGGCTATGATGTCAGACAAATTGTCCAACAAAGAGTACCAACTGAATTGGAAGTCCTTCAAGAAGAATTACGTCGGACAAATCAACGCCTTACCCAAATGGCATTAGAAAGAGAGACTCCAAAGGTCTCTTTTGTAGAATCAATTTGTGCTCTTCCTTTTGATAAAAGTCTATACATGGTCCCATTTCCTAAGGATATTGAGGTTCCTAAATATGACAAGTATGATGGAAATGGTGACCCTCATGACCATGTGCGTCACTTTTATGCTCTTAGTATGGACTTTCTTCATGAAGACACATATCTTCTACGATTATTCCCTCGAAGCTTAAGAGGACAAGCTTTAGAATGGTTTGCAAAGTTGACACCTCCTTTGAAGACTTTTGATGAGTTGGCTATGCGCTTCACACAACATTATTCTTACAACATCCAACAACCTATCACTGTGATAGATCTCGGTAATCTAAGACAATATCAAGGTGAGCCATTTGCAACTTACTTACAACGTTGGAGGTCATTGTATTCTCGATATCCTCGTCAGCTACCCGAAAGAGAAAAGATTGATATTTTCGTCAACACACTTGTGCCTAAGCTATATTATGATCTAAGGAAACAATTGTTCTCCTCTTTCAATGACATGGTTGAAAGTGCATATCGAATTGAGGATGTAGCTATAAGAAAAGGGGATATTGTTATTAATAAAGATGTTAAAGGCAATGGCAAAGACAAGAACAAACCTTGGAATAAGAACAAGTATGTTGTTAATGATGGGGTTGTTGACACTCCTAAAGTTAAAGAGCCTGCTTTCAATCTCTCCAATGATATCTATGCAGCAAAACAAAAAGAAGCTAGCAACACTCACAATGCTCCTAAACCTCAATATGCAGATAAGCCTAAGAAGTCATTTCGAAAGTGAGTCTATACCAAGTTGGCAGAACCTTACGATGTGATCCTTAAGACTTTGGTTGACAATGGATATCTTACGCTTCCTGATAAACCTGGTAACTGGGATCCGATAAATAAGCCCGATTGGTGGAGAGAGGATCATTACTGCCATTATCATAGAAACAAGGGACATCCAACAGACAATTGTTTTAGGCTTAAGGATGATATTCAAGATCTTATTGAGAACGGCACAATCTCCACTGATGGCTTAACTAAAAATTCTGATCACACAGCTTTCAAAGATCCTCTACCTAAGCATGATAAGGGGGAAACCTCTCAAACACATAAGAAGAATCATGATGCCAAGATCAATTACACGTATCCTTCTAATACGCTTGTGATTAACATGGTAGAGCCCATTGAGAGTGTTCTAATGATGAGGTCTCAAGATGATAATAACACCAATCATGGTAAGCCAAAGTTAGTCTTGCAAACACGTGGTAGTTCATCTTCCCGAAGTGAGACACTGAATGCTGTTACTAGGGGGCAAGCCAAGATTGTCCTTAAAACTGCGCAAGATCCCAACCAAGTTTTTCCTTCCAAACAAGTGGCTCCTTCAGCCACCCCTAGCTATGATCTTGTCCAACATTTGCAAAAGACACCAGCACAGATATCTATCCTTGAGTTGCTTCGGTTATCCCCTTCGCATAGAGAGATTCTTGATAAAGCTCTACATACAACATGTGTTCCCAATGACATTGATCTAGATCAATTTCAGGCTATGGTCAACCACATTTCATCTCCGCTATCTCTCTCCTTTTCTGTAGAAGATGACATATCTATTGCTCACCCACATAATCTAGCTTTACACATTGAAGTTCTAGTCTACAATACCCGAGTCCGCTGAGTCCTGATAGACAATGGTGCAGGGTTAAATATTGTTTCTTTCAATGTCATACAACAATTGGGTTTGTCAAAATTTCTTGTGGATTCTAAGAAGAAGATTACTATAAAAGCTTATGATGAAGTGGAACGATCTTCCAAAGGTCTTGTCACGCTGCCTATTCGAGTGGGTCCTGTCACGAAAGATATTAGCTTCCAAGTATTGGACATCCCACTTGCATATAACATTCTTTTGGGTCATCCTTGGATCCATGACATGCAAGCTGTTCCTTCCACTTATCATCAATGTGTCAAATTTCCATACAATGGCACTGAAGTTGTGATTCCTGGAGACCATACTATTGCTATTAATGCTCTTGCTGCTGCTGAAAAATTTGTTCCTCACAATGAACCTTCTGTTGATCCTAGTACATCTCTAGTTGCTACTGAGAAATCACTTAAGATGATGAGCCTTGGTATGGGTGAATATAAACTGGGTTCTTTTGCTTCTATACCTATTTCTCCTAGGTCATATGGGAGACCTTCTGATCAGATGCAACCTTCCACTTCTGCTATGGTGATCTTTGGTACTTTTGTTCCTTCATCCGTTCATTTAGAAGCAGAAAGAGAAGAACAAGCTATTCAAGAGTGGATCTATAGAGAGGATTCTAGAAATACTCCCATGCTCAGTAATTCAGACACAGATACAGATGAGTCACCGCTACACACTATGGTTCAAATGGGAGATGGTCTTCCCTCTACTTCACTTCTTTGGGGAGAAAAATGTATATCTACTAATGATATTGCTGAGTCTTCTATGTCTAGAACCTATGTTCCTAAAGAATCATTGCACTATGATAGACAACGTCACAACATTGAGCGACTGCTACAAAGAGGTGATCTATCACATAACGACATGAGTGTTTCTACTTCTCAGCATATTAAACCTCTTCCAAAAGATTCTTCCATGACAGATATGGATGTTGATGTAGTTCATATTTCCCATAACCCACCCGACGTATTTGATGAGTCTTGTGTTGGATCTAATGAGTTTGTTCCCCGTATTGCCTTAGTGGACTACGTTGGTCCTCCTATGAGGAATCTAGATCTAGCTACTTTTGGAGCCTACCCTATAGGCTCAACCTCTCTTGTTACCAGAGATGAAATCCCTCACATAAATGCTATTGAACCAGTCACTCCATTTCATCTCGCATCAACATCTGTTACTTCTTCCACCAGTGAACTAGCAACAAGAAAGATTGAATCAGCAATCAAACATCACAGTCATCAAGTCAAAAGAAAAGAGAAATGGTCGGATGGTGAAAACCACATTGTGGCGGTATCCGAACCTAAGAAAAGTAAAGATAAAAATCTGCTAAAAAATAATGACTCCAAAATAAAAGATGAGAAGCTGATTCTCTACAAACAAATGGTGCATTACTTCAAGCATGATCTCATAACTGTTATACTTCAGCCCATTCCTAAAGCTGAGAAAAGAGTTGCTAATGCCTTGGTTACTTTGATATCCATCTTACAAATGAAAAACCATAAATTTCACTTCAAGTTCCTGGTGGACGAATTACGCTATCCTGCTCACAAATCTTACAATCCTACCATCTTTTCATATCTTCCACCTCATATTCCTCTTGAAAATCCACCACACCATTCCTTTCGCCATCCCTTACACTTTGCCTTTGTCTCTGGTGACTTGTATAGGAAGGGTCTAGACGGAACTCTCCTTAAGTGTCTAGAAATAGAGGAGTCAGAAAAAGTACTAGCTGAAATCCACGATGGCATATGTGGATCACATTCTAATGATCCTCCACTAACTCAGACATTGCTTAGGGCTGGTTATTATTGGTCGAACTGGTTGAGACCTCCTATCATCATAGTTGCAGCATTTGGGCCTGGGGCCTATCAGTTCTCTACATCAAAGGAAGCAGATCTTTAATGCCCGTTCCTGTCTGGGGCATTCCTTGTATATACTTTATGATCCTGAAAAAATTCCAAAAAAATCATATATGATGCTGAAAAAAAACCTAAAAAGCATATAAAGTACTGAAAAAATGAGCATCCGAGTGAAAACCTAGCAATAAGCACTTTGATGTCTCACCAAAAAAATCAAAAAATTCAAAAAATTCAAAAAAAAATAGAAAAAGTGCCTTGGTGAAAACCTGGAAACAGGCGCCTTGGTAGCAAAAATACAAAAAAATTATAAAAAAGTCCTGAAAAAATCTATCAAGTGGTGAAAACCTGGAAACAGGCACTGCTTGAGACCCTCTGCACCTATGTCTATCAGTCTTGCGTGGCGCTCTTTCGCTCCACTTCTCGCTTTGCCTCTCCTAGCCTGGAATTGATTCTTGTCTTAGTCTAGGGGGCATATGTTGCTTTAAGCTTATCTTGGGTCTCTTTGTGCATCTGGGTTTCTTGGGCAACTTGGTTCCAATGGTGTTTTTCAACACCACCCAATGGTGTTTTTCAACACTACCCTTGCGTCGAGTGTTTCTCAACACTTATCAGATGTCCTACCTACAGTCTAGTATGATGCGATATTTCTCATTTGCAGATGCAATACTCAAAGTTTGACTCTATGACCTACACACACGCACTTGACTTGCTGAGATTTGTTTGAATTTATTTCTTTGTGTGCTGTCTATGATGATTTCTTTGTTGAGTGTTCTCCCCCTATGATCATTTTCGATGATGCATAGCTAGAAGACTGAGGGAATGAGAACATGTTTTATTTCTTTATCTGCTTGTGGGTATATCTTGTTGGTCCTCACTGTCATGAGCATTTATGCTAGTCTTACTTGACACTATGGGCCTACAAGGTATTATCCTTGACTA
Source organism: Chamaecyparis obtusa (assembly GCA_027943335.1). NCBI lineage: Eukaryota > Viridiplantae > Streptophyta > Pinopsida > Cupressales > Cupressaceae > Chamaecyparis > Chamaecyparis obtusa. The sequence continues at coordinate 2,555,754 of BSBK01001913.1, forward strand.
TTTCGCAAGTGCATGCTTCTAGTCATCTTGACTTTCTTGTGTCTCGATGCGAGCATAATCTTGCTATATCAAACTTAGGTGATCTCACTACATTAGTCATCTGGACCTACATGTCTTTGATGCCTAGGTGAGATTTCCACATTTCTATCTGATATAGATCATATTCAGATCCACATAGTTATGCTAGTGTGTATTGTATGATCTTGCGACGCTACCAATAATGCTCAATGATGAATATTAGATGTCTATTGGCTTTGTGACCTTGCAAGTAAACCACTTTTCATGTAGCTTGCATTCTTAAGTTCATGTTAGTTTAGTTTTGCATCTTGCATATGGAGAGAGCTCTCCTTTCATCTTTCATGGACTTGTTAATCAGCTGCGCTCACCTTTCGCTTCTTCCCGATCATGTCTTTCACTTTCTTGTCTTTCATCTCACATCATTTTCTCTTCATTTCGGGATCCAAACCGAAATCCACATTCACCTTGCCCCTTTCTCCTTTTTCCGCACAGTTGGCTGATCTTTTGAGGCCTGATCCTTTGATCTTCGCTGGGGCATCATAACCTCTTCATCCCCATCTCTTTCAACCTTCTAGTCTTTCATTCAAATCCCAAGTTCCAATTCCCCCCTCTATGGCATTTACGGGTTGAGGGACCGATAGGTTCGTGCCCCGTGTCCCATGTGTGGGGCATCCCTTCATTGGTTGATGGTTATTCTGTTCTCTTTCTTTGATTATGATTTCTAGTGATTTGATCATGTTGCTCTTGCTTCTGCTTTCCCTCTACCCGGATTTCACTTTTGATCCCGAGGGGGCAGACACATCATATCTTATTGGTTATCTCTTTCCTAAGTGTTCAGTACTGTCGCTACCAGGCTGACCATGCAGGATTTGCTATCTCTCTGCACTTCATTCTTTGGAGTCAGATCACTATTTGCTTGCCTTCTTGGCTATCTCTTGCTTTCTTGGCTGATCTGAGTTGCTTTGTGATCCCAAATCGATCTCACATTTCAACTTCATTCTTTGACTACATGTGTTCCCAGATCGATCACACATTAGTCAAAGAGGGGCAAATGTATACACCTAAAAATGGTCATCTAGACTATTAGCCCTTTTTGCTAAATCATAAATTGCTTATTCTTGATCAAATCCTAGCTCTATCATTTATTCGATTATTTTCTATGGGCTAACCATCTTATCCTAAGTCTTTATTTATTAAAAGGAATATTCCCTCCCCTTTTAATAAATAAAAAGCCCCCACTTTTCCTCTTATCCTAAGTTGCACAAATAAAGCATTATTCTTATTTTATAAAAAGAGAAAAGTACTTTTTGTCTCATATGGACACAAAAGTCAACTCTTATTTTCCTATTGGAGGATACTTGTGCACATGGATTGCTCCTCTTTTAAGCTCCACCATTGATTAAATCTTTTGCCTCTTAATCTTCATGGTCCATTTCTCCTCATTTCCTATAAAAGAAGAGCTCTCTTCTTCATCCTAGATCCCCAACTTTTTATGCTATTGTTATGCTACAGGTTTTCTAGGTCATCTTGGAGCTTTTGGAGACATTCTTGCATCTAGGGTTTGAAGATTTGGAGCATTGTTGGCATTCATCTTGGATCTTCATCAACACTCTATCTTCTTTTCTTCATTCTTGCATCATCATGGCTTTCTTGCTTCATAGTTAGATTTCATTTCTTGCATAGTAGCTTCATTTTCATGGCATTCTTAGCTTAGATTTCCTTTATGCTTTAGATTAATTCATCTAGTTTAACTAGGAGGCTTTGTAATACTTGCATCTTTCATTTCCATAGTTTAGCTTGCATTTCCATTCTAGCATAGCATTGCATTGCATTTTCATTCTTGATTCTTGAGGATATTGGCATTCTTGCCCTTGTCTTCATTGAATCTCCCATTGCATGGTTTACTAGCAAGGTTATTGGCTAAATAGCTCTAGCTGAGAGAATTCTTAAAAACCCTTGCACTCCATGCCTAGGGAGCTATGGATCGATTTGTGAGGGCTCATTCTTGAGGTTCCTTGCATGTAATGATTCATAGAAGTGTGGTCACATTTATAGCACACAGCGGTTAGCTTTTGTTTCAGTCGCTAGATCGCGGCAGATAAATTTGGCATTCAGCGACTCTGCTGGCGATTAGTCATCGGGTCTCCAGATCTTGGCGGTTCATTCAGAGATTAATATTTTCACACAGTCACCAGATCTCCTAAGAAAAGTCAAAGTCAGTATAAGGTTTAGAGATCCAGCGACTACCATTAGATCAAGATCGTGTGGTGGAGTTTTAGTCGCTGAGTCGCAAGATGGTAAGACCATTTCATCAGGTTGGTACAGGTGGATCCGATGTCAGAAGATGCTAAGGTTTCTGATGATTATTGGTTGTAGGACAGTGAGTTGGCAGTTGTCAGTGGGCCCGAGGTCTTCAGTTTATGGAGTAAGTTAAAGTTCAGTCAAGATCTACGGTTGTCATATATTCTCAAGAAAAAGATGCACGATGTTTATCCTATGCGGTCTTGTGACAACCGTTGATTTCAGTGAGCTCAGAGTTTATAATGTATTTGACGATTCAGTGACTGAGGAAGTTTTTAGTCTCCGTATCTAACCTAGGGTTAAGAAAATATTCAGTGACTGGAGATTGCCTCGGTCGCGTCTTCTCGGGACTTAACCCTAGTTGATGAAAGGATTGTGAAATTTAGTGAAACTCTTTGTCATCGTATCTCCAGGTGATGTGAGGTTAAAGTAATGATAATATTGAGGTTTTCCCCAGCGGTTAAGTTTTTATTCGGTGATCTAGTGACTGTATGGTCTCAGAGTCTCAGGTTCCTGATGGTTAAGTGGAAAACCTCCAGTGATTCAGTGACGTGGTTAGTCTCATGGTCGTTGAATCAAACAGTTAAGGCAGAAAAGTTCTAGTGACTTAATGAGAATCATCAGATGGAATGAAGAAGAAGATCGACGACAGTCGGGTAATCTCAGGAAGAAAATTAAAAAGTCAAGAAGTTTCAGTTATTGAGAGACTCCTTGTTAGTCACTAGATCTCCAGGTCGGGTGATCGCTAAATGTCTTTAAAAGGTTAATAAAGTTGCCGTGACTATGAGACAGACTATAGTCACCAGATCTCATGATGAAATATTATAGTATATATATCTTCTCAGTCGCGTGATCTCGTAAACAAAAAAATTTCTTCCATGACTAGATTTGACTATAGTCGCTAGGTCGCTAGATGAAAAAATTAAAAGCTCCTATGGTCACCAGATTGGGGAAAGAAGAAATTGTGTTCAGTGATTGGGAGATTGGTCTTAGTCACGTAATCTCCAGATAGGGTCAAAGGGTTAAATGATGGTTTGTTTTTCCTTCAGTCGTGAGGTCTCCTAATCTAACTGCAACTAGCAAATCTTCACATGACTTTGAGTTTCCTCAGTCACGTAATCGCTAGATATACCAGGGTTCAAGATGAGTCAAGTTATGGATGGATAGTTGGCAGACGTCAGAGGTGACGAAGTAGTAAATGGAAAATAGTATGATGACAGGTGGCACTAGGTAGGCCCATGTGTGGGGCTTAGTCTCCAAGTCTCATAATCAGAGGGGAATATTATGAGGTTAACAGCAATCACGAGACTTACCTTTATCACTCAGTCTCTAAATGAAATAGAATATTCTCTCTAGGTCATGAGACTTAGCGACAGTCATTTGATTGAAGAGATATCAACATCAGTCATTTAATCTCTGAATAGTTTAGCGGTTTGGGAGAAGACCGCGAGATCATGAGACTATTTAGTCACGTAATCACTAAGTATAACTTGAGGTTAATGAGATGACTAGCGATCTCGCGACTAGGGCAAAATATAAACTAGGATTCCTATAAAGTTAAGCTGAGAAACCTAGGAAAAGTGAAGAGATCTAATGGTGCTAATATAACGTGAGTCCAGATTTGAATGCTAACTGTCGATATGCTATCTGGTGCCATGAATGTATCCGTTTCTTCCAGATTTAAATATTTAAAGGGTTTCAATGGAAAAAGGACTAGAATTGAATGCTTGAGCGGCTCAATTTGGTAGATTGGATCCTGTCGACTGTCACAGTGTGGACCGGAGGGTTTGATGATTGATTATAGAGGGTTTGTATAATGAAGGAGTGGGTAACTGAACTACTCAAGGCATGTTGCAGGTGACTGATCAGATTGATAAACATGGTAGATTCATGATCTTCAGTACATTGCTCTAAAATTTCTCATAAATGAAGATCATCCTTGGATCTGGTCTCTCAAGGTTGGTTGGGTTTTCACCCCTGTAATAAATTTGGATTAAATCTGGTTGGTTTGGTGGGTGAAAACCCTAACCTTTACCCTAGTCATCCCTAGCCTTTTGCATCCTGATTTTTGGGATTCCAAGATGACTAGTGGTATATATTGTAGTAATTTTGATTTTTGAAGGGTTCCATTATTTTGGGGTTCCATTATTCTGGTTCCACACGGGTTCCTGTTCCTATTTCTGGAGGGTTCATGTACTTGCTCGATTAGGAGCAGGTCTCTTGATGTTGAATATTGAAAATACAAGCTTTGTAGAGTAGACTTCTCATTCTAAGTCTGATTTTTTTGAGTAAAGAGTCTTTGTATGTAATGATACACTTTTCATGAAATACAATATAATTTCTATCTTGGTTCTATTACTGTCTCTTGGCTCTGTGTTTGTTCTTGTATGTTTTTATTTGTAAGGCACATAAAAACATACTAGTTTTCAGGCAATTACTCTAATTGTTTCATGAGTTTCTTTCAAGGAAAGGATTAAATCCTCATGTGCAATTTCAGAGAATGAACACATCTATTGAGATCTTGATGATAACAATCTAAGAGTGAGAAGATAGTCTATCAGGCATTCTGTCTAAATTGTATGTAGTTTGCAAGGCATACTACTATATTTTCTTGAAATTCCTCTGTTGATTCATGTTAGACTCTTCTGCCCAAAGGATTAGGCACTGGTTTGATTTTTGTTTATGCAACTACCTTTCTGTCATCAAGCACAAAATTTATCATTACCAGTATATTTCAGTTTCTTTAGTTTATGCCTACTATGAAGGGACTGTGTCTAAGTGGTACAGTTCACATTTGGTGATTCCTTAAAGAAAGAATCAAAGGTTAACCTTCCTTGAGTTGAACTCATAAAAAGAAGAAGGATTTATGTCCTTATTTCCATTTTCAATGCTGTTACATTTATAGTTTCTATTGTCAAGCTCTGTATCAGGAGATTCTCAACTATCTACAAAGTGATCTTTTGCTGAAGTGATCTGAAGCCTAAATAGCATGACAGTGAACACCTAATCCACTAATCAAAAGCTTACTTGAAATATAGTAACCTATTCATAGGCAATACTTGCCTGAGTCCTGTGGAGCTCAAAGCAAAAGGTGGATCTTATCCAATCCTCATTATTTAGGCTTTTCTCGCAAACTTGGAGCCCCTTTTAACTGAGAATCTAGCCTATAATTTTGCCAAGTTTGACCCTACAAGAAAAATCCCTAACAAATTGTTCATGAAAATGGAAATCTCCTTAATAGGAGATGTGGAAAATGAACTTGGAAAATCACATAAAACCACAAATCTTCTTAATGTGCATAAAAGGTCAAGTTAGCAATATTTTCTTCCATACATATATGCCAAAAACATAGTTAAAACTCTTGTCTCACATATTCAAGTGTCTTACAATTAAGACAGTGACTCACTTTCATTCTAACCCTTGACAATACTTCTCTCAAATAAATTTCTAATGTATGAAAAACTATATCTAAAACCAAATTTTTATTTAAAAAAGAAGGCCACAATGTGGCAAATATATCAACCCATCTCCGAGGAGGGTTTTAGAATGTTCATTTAGCATTAATTTCCTTGATAACCTCAATGGAATTACCTATTCACAATGTTTAGAATAAATTATGAACAATAGGGACATGTAAGCTATCTAAATATCTCCCACACTTTGGAGTAAAGAGTTAAATAAAATCCTTTGGTCCATTTTTAAGAGACTGAACAAACATTGAGTAGGTATGTATATACATAAAATGTCAAATACAACTTCTTAGGGTCAAGTTAGAGCTAGCCATGAGAAAATGGCTAAAATGATCCAAAAGGATCCATGGTTCAAAAAATTCCTTGGTATTAATCTATTTGATTTATTTTGTAATAAAGTAAACAATATATACATCAAAACAAATTGGCTATATTACTTGCAATGAAAAGGATAGTTTTGTATAAACAAACAAGAAAACTTCTGATAATATTTTGTTCAAATTCATTATGCACTATTTTGATTTTTTTAGAATTTTTAAGATGGTTGTGCTGACACAAAAAAAAAAAAATCATATTTGATAGTGAAAAGGCAAGCAAAAATTATTTTGCAAAAACTATAAAAGTTATCAGAAGATTGTAAAGTTTCCAAAAATTTGTTAATGGGCATAAAATAATCTTGTCAACACAGAATCTTACTTGTGATTTAAAACAATATTATTAGTGGAATCCAAATGTTGTGTTTCACGAAGTCAGTGGTTTCAAGAAATACTACATTTTTTACTAGAAGATGAAGCAAGAAAGAAACTTTCATAACTTGTAGCTTTTACAAACACAAAAAAATTGTAAGATTTTGATAGTTTTAGGAAGGTGGAAAAAAGAATTTTGGATTTTCTGATCATGGAAGAAAAGATGTTAATAGTTTAATTAACATAGAAAATTGACTAAAGATTAAACATTAATAATAATTTAGATGCATCAATATAGCTTCTAAATGTCTGATAAATAGTAGAGGATTAGACCACAAAAGGACCTCTACCAAATATCTTATAGGTGATCATAATGACAAAGATTCATATTTTTGGATTTGAAGGAGTACAAAATATGACCTGCCCAACCTGAACCTTTGATATCCAATTTTTACAAGCAAGCCAAGAAGAATAAATTTGCAAGAAAATACCTCCTTAGTTATAAAATAAACTAATCTATTCTAATCTAACTGATTTACCTAGTCTAATAAAGACAAGAAAATAAAAACAAGCAACTTGACCTTTTAGTAATGTGCCTCAATCCAAGAGCATATAGATGTATTTTATTCTAAGATTGTGCATCTTACTTGTGATTCCAAATGTGAAAACCATGTAAAGATACTTGTAAGACTAAAACCAGTTGGGAATTATGAGGATTGACTGAAAAATGATTGAGAATTGTGGGAAAAGAAACTAAATGGGTTGTGAGAAGGTATGTTGTAAAAATTGTGTAACAACATTAAATATTGTTGTAAGTTGTAGCTCTCATGGATTGGGGTGGCATACTTTCTTTTTGGTTTCATTTCTCCTTGTGAATGATGTATAATACATTGGAATTACAACATGTTGGTGATTGCAATATATAGAAAACATCAGAAGATGAAAGTTTGTAGTTGGTCCTTGAGCGCATGGGCCAAATTACACAAACATATTCACATAGGATGTCTGGGAATGCAATAAGGCTCTTGGGGGATGTTAAATATTCACATCTAGCATGGATGAGGTGAATGTGTGGCTTTTAGATTCATGGTTATGGGAAAGTTTTATTGGTTTCTTGTTTCTCATTTTCCTATAAATAAAATATTTGGGTAAGTGGCTTATTGAGTGAGTTTTTGGTGATAGGTATATGCTTCTTTAATGTTGCTATTCTTCTAATAGAACTAAAAGACATGGTTGAAATCAATGATTTTAGAAAAAAATAAATTTTTCATTGTATCATAATCACATTTCTATTAATACTATAGTGAGTGGTTGTAACACCCCGCCAGGGAACCCAGGAGAGATTAACCTATAACTTGATACTAAGTTTGGTGAACATTTTTTTTAAAAAAAGTTAACATCCACAATACACATTAGTGCGAAAGCAATTACCATTTACTCACATCAAACCAATAACCAAAATAGATTACAAAACTTGAGGGTTCCATGACGTAGAATTACTTAAGAACAAATTACAACTAAAGAAAGATAACAAAAGATTCCATATTGTAAATGATACAAATACAACTTACAACAATATATACAATCCTCATGGACATACATGATAACTAATAATCTGACATCCACTGCACATGTCACAGGGTATGTAATAATAAATCTAACTAAAAGAAGTAAAATGTCCATAATAGGTATCACATGCGATACTCTAATATAGGACTACATAAATGAAGGTATGAAAAGAAACCAATAATGAAGAATCAATGAAGAATCAAGAAGGCATCCAACTACAGAAACACCAACAACACTGGCACTAAGACGTCAAATCTCAAATGGTAAAGAATCACTACCACCCGTCCATGTAGAACCACAAAGGTCTACCCCACCATTCTGAGGAGATAACCACAAACCCCAATCGGATGACCAAAACCAAACAAGGATAAACCATTGAGCAAGGAATCCTAAAATCTCTCTACTCAAGGTACACAACAATAAAGTGAAAGGTGGAACACACTAATCCAAAGGCATAAATAGAAACTTAGGAGATGACTTAGGATACATGCTTATGGGACTGTCATCACATGTCTATCTACTTGAGTACCCTGGACTGATCACAAAGGACCCCAGACTCTCAAGCATTGAGTTACCCTGGACTGGCCACTCTGGGCCCCGAACCCTCAATACAATCCATGTGGGATTAGAATATTCTCTCTCTCAGATATGAGGAATTCTAATCATAACCATACTCTATATTATCTTTTTAATGATCTCTACACATTTTAATTAATATGTTATCACTTAATTACATAACCTACAATAGGTTACCCAGGTACTGACCACTTTGGGTCCCGACCCCTATTGTAAGCCACTCCCCTAAGATGCACCTACTCAGCCTCCCCTATGCTCATAATCTCATAAACATCAAACAGGTATACAACCAGGTAATCCTAGATGTAGTTTCACACATAGAAACTGAAATGATTACGAAGATACCAAAAATAGATTATAACCAAAAAGAGCCCATAAGATCAAACATAGATGATAATTAGAAAAAACACCCACATCATACATAATGTTGAAAATAAATCCAACTGACAAAGATCCTTGCCTGCGTTTCTCCTAGGCCATCTAATGTCCGATATCCACAATGCACAAGAAAACAGTTCAGAAACAAGAAGCCAACACTCACACTTAGTGAATTGAACAGGAACTACAAGCACCGAAACTTCATAATGAACATGATCCAAACAGAATATAGATCACATAATAATGATA